>CM060834.1:24540000-25140000 GCA_030762175.1 Metallyticus violacea | reverse complement strand
TGATACATTTACGGCACGAAAAGGAACCTCAAGTCTAAAGGAGCGGCCTCTGAGCAAAATTTGTCGGCCGTTTCACGCTCCGAGTTGAATGGGACGCTGATGACCAGAGCTGTTAAAGAGCATCCATAAATAAATCAATCAATCAAAAAAAATACTGCACCATAACATAATTAAAATGATTTAAAGAACTTTGAAGCTTTTACCGTATTATAAAAGTCAATAAAAGTAATGTATTTGAAATAGCAAAAATTATTGACTTTATTTTATGTTGATGTTTGTCTTCTTTGCTGTAAATTAATTAATGTAACCTAACCCGAAATAAATTTTAAAATTAACGCATTCATATCGCATGAACAGTAATTAGTTGGTACCTAATATAAAAAAGGTTTTATATTAAGTAAAGATTTTTAAATCTACTGTGATAAAAAGATAAATCCACAAAAATAGAAACTTTCAATTATCTTACGCAAAATCCGTAACTATACTTCCAAAGGGCACTCAACAAATAGCAGTATCACCCACAGATTTTAAAAACCGTTAATATTCTTTCCTGGGAATATTTCAGTTGTTCAGAAATCAAAAATACCATGCGCACACACTCCAGAAATACTTCGTCATGAATCTTAAAAGAAACAAATTAAGTACCAGCGATTTCTCTTTCTCTCTGTGTTACATTTCAGGTTTATGGGACAAATCGAGGCTTCCTTTAACGGTTATAGACTGCCAAAGAACTACAATAAACACGACTTGCCAAACAATACAATATCAGGTGAGCATCAGGATTTCAGCATCTTAGGTATAGTATTTTGGGATAAATTAATGTACTTTTAAATTTTCAGTTTAATGTAAAAGGTAAGCTTTACGTTAAATTTAAAAAATTATTTGAATCGGTGATTAGTTGAACTTCCTCCTTCTTTGATAGCAATAAATTTTCTTTCCTTTCACTGGTACGTTTCCGGCCTACATTTCTATAGGTCATACATTTTCAATTCGTTCTCACACAGTGTGCAGGCTTCCTGGCCAGAGTCTCAAAATTAAATTTAAACCAGAATTATAATACTGGTGTAATTGCACTGGATCTGTTAACGATATATCGAAGATAAAATGGCATTTTAAAAAAATAAACTTCAATTTGTTAGCATTTCAACGACATTCTTGTGTGTCTGGATTAGTGATTTGCTTTCAAAGTGATATGTTATAAGTGTTACAGCTATATATCTAATTTTTGTTTACTGTAAAAGTGTTTAAATGTGCTTCCGATACTTGGTAATTAACTATTTATGCATGCATATAGCTCCAGCCACCCTTAATGTTATATATAGTGTGTGTAATATAAATGGAAAATAAAGTAATACTCGAAATAATGTAACTAAAGTAACAAGGACGAAGGGAACAAAAATAGATAGAAACGCTTATATATTCGCACAGTTATCCGTATATTTCGAATAACTCTTCAAAGGCATATATATATATATATATATATATATATATATTACGCACAAGGAATAAGCCATAAGCCATGGCAACTATTTTCTTGCGAACAAGAGACAACACGAAATCTAAAACATACGATTGAATTTACTTTCGAACAAAGCCACCAGATGGTGTATGTGAGCAGAACTGCTTGTCCCAGTACGCCCCGAAGTTCATTTGGTGAGCGACAATGGTCAGTAATAAAGGCCACGAACGACGAACAGAGAAAGAGAGAGACAGAGGCCTTCAAACGGGGCAGAATGTCGACTCCCGATGTGCCATACATTGGGCTTCCTGTGTGCGCGGATGTATGGATGATTGTGGTGGAATAATAAGCTACTCGCTGAACACTTGTGGAATTGAAGAGCAAAGAGAAATATCGGCAAAAACAGTGCACCGCATTTTACGGGAGGGCATGAAAAATGCGGGAAATGTGTGCAAAGTGGGTATCATATCAATTAAGTGAAGTACAGAAGTGAACTCGTTATGAAACACAATCTGGCGAGATTTCAGGAGGAAGGGATGCAATTTTGAATCTCATCATTGCAATTAATGAAACGTGGGTAAGCGCGTGTGGACCAGAACTCAAGCGGATAGAGTCACGCAAATACAAGTTTCTTTTCTCCAAACTTCATCACCAACTAAAGTTACGGTCGTTCTGACGTATGACAGTCAAGGTATGCCTATGTGTCATCACCTGTGTGAGGAGAGCACTGTGAATGCTCAGTTTTAAAGTTTTTTTTGGGGGTCACAGTTGTACTGTGAGCACCAAATGGCCAGAACTTTTGAACAATGCCATTATTTCCACGATAACGCTACAGCCGACTTGTCCAGTGTCTTTTACAGCGATGAGAATGGAAAGTTCTTCCACGCACGCTATATTCGCCCGATCTCAGTCTCTGTAATTCGATCTTATCCTCTAAGAGAAGCAGCCACTGCTTGGGAAACGGTTTACTAACAAAACGGACCTTTTGACAGCATTTCGACGCGAAGTGGCTCATATTAGCAACTCGCCTGCAGCAGATGGTTCTCAGCGCCTTCCCCATCACGGGCAATGAACCGTCGGTGTATTTGAAAACTACTTCGAAGGCTGCTAATCAACATGGTACCTGGGAAACTTGTCATATGACGGATTTGCAACCCTGTGTTGTGTGTAACTTTTGCTCATATTATAATAACCCAATGTTGTCCGTTTGCCTGTGTTTTGCTTCTTCCCTACGAGAGCCGTCTACGCCCAACCTTCAGTTGGTGGCACCATTCGGCAGTAAAAACCATATACTTTCAGTATATCTTTGATTTTTCGTGTTGTCCCTTATTCGAAAAAAAAAAAAAAAAAAAAAAAGTAGCCATTAGTTATGACTTATCTCTTGTAATACTTCTCTGCAAATATACAGTGATGTTATTTGAGTGCGACTGCTTACTGGAATCCACGCAACTGAAAAAAAGAAAGGAGTTAATATGTATATTTTTACTAAAAGCATAAAATTTAAAATGGGTGGTAATAATTAGCACTAACTTGTGCTATGAGAAATGTGGAAAATGATACCCCTTAGCGATAATAAATCTTGGGAAATTCCTACAGTTCGAAAACCCCTTCTTCTTTTTTTTCATTTTCTTTTCTTCTTCTTTCTTTCTTTCTTTTTTTTTTCTCTTTTTTCACTTTTTTTTACTGGAACATGATTACCAATATATTTTCTTACGAATCGCCTTATCATTTCTCTTTAAGAATGCTTTTACACTATGTATTGTACGTATAACCCCCCCCTCCGTTCTTCAATGCTATGTTTATATAGTAACATAACTAACGAAGAACAAAACCGAGTAACACAGGAAGACGCAACCACTTCCCTGAAACTAACTACAGGCTACCTGGGTATGCATTATACAATATTGACTGACTTCTCTCAATACGCAGGCGTGTTCTGCCGGTCCATAACTCAAATAATCTCACTGTATTTGCTATAAAAAAGCAAAATACCCAGAAAAACGGTAGAAATTTAATCCAAATAGAAAAGGAAGGTCAATCTTACATGACTGATACTTCTAAGAAGTTTGTTTTAATTGTAACGTGCATTTAGATCCATAACTCCGCTTTTCTTGGAATGAATTTCTTGTTCTTTTGCCTTTGTTTAAAATTCTGCTGCTCTTAACAAACGCATGCAAGATGCCCACCCGTAGCGTCATGGTGTTTCACATAAAAGGTGGATGTTTCTTAATTTGCTTCCACAGACTTCCAGACAATTTTTAAAAGATATTTCCTTCAGACATCTGTTTTTATACAAACTGTTAAATATCGCAGTTGCCAATTTTGGTTTAAAAATTATAAATTTTGATGGAGGAATAGCAGCATTTTTACGAACCTTAATTAATTTTTGAAAAAAATTGGGAAAATTTTAAAGTTTAAATGTCTTTATTTATGTATAATATTCATATCCTCCCCAAAATGTGTACCAAAATTTTAATTCTATCTGCAATGGGTAACATTTCTTATTTCGGCGCACCCTTAATAACATTTCTAATTAACAAATTTATTTATTACTACATATTTTGAAAATAAAGCATTAGATCAATTATTTTACTTTTAATTATATTTCTAGCATTTATTTGGGGGGATGGAAAGAACCCGATACACTTGCCATGAACATATCTTGGGATTATTGCCCCTTTCGCGGTCAGTACAATTTGATTTAGATAGGTTTTACATTGTTGCAACTAGCAAGTGCTCTAAATATTTATTATTTTTTTCTGCAGGTATTCCACTGTACGTACAAACGAGAATTATTATTTACCATATAAGACGAATCGACGAAATAAAACACGTAAGTAGATAAACCGATTTATTATTTTAGATCATATGTTGCCAACCTCGTAATGCTATTATACCGTTAACCATTGATCGTAAGTGTACGCACAGAGGAGCAGTTAATACGTATTTGTAGAATATAAGAGCTTCAACTAAAGATATTGGCTGTAGATAGTTTTTTTGTGTTTGTTTTTGTTTTTTTAAGTGCAAAATACAGGAATGCCTTTGTAAATCTGTACCATTTTAATACTTATAGGCAACTTCTGAACCAATAATACGAGGGTAATTCAACAGTAAGTTATACTTGATTATTCCGTAGCAAGAAATTTTTATTAATCAAGGCAATAAAATGAAAATACAATATAACACAAATATACTGTACTTCGACATAATCAATCAATAATCAATCATTCTCTGTAAAAACTTTACTAGTGTTTCTATTCCCCGACATAGAAATGCGCTCTAGACGATCTCAGACGATGAAGTGAGTGCTATCTGTTAAGATACCCGGTGCAATTTCCGCAACAGTCACTCTTCGATAGTTGAGAACCATTGCATCAACCTGCAGCACAATGTCTTCTGTGTTCGACGCTGTTTGCTTCTTCCTTGACGATCAGCATCACCCACATTCATACAGCCTTTCCAAACTGTTGACACCATTTCAATATGGCTGGAAGCGATATTGCATTTGGCCCATACACGACCGAAATCTCATAATGAATCTCCATACAATCGAAACGTTTTGCCTACAAAAACCATTCTCTTCCTCATTCAATTTTGGAATATGTTTCCAGTTGACATGGCATTTTGTACTCGTGCTTCTTATCACTACTACAACAAAATTGGTTTTATAGGAAGATGTGCACAAATACGTAGTTTTCTTAAGCAGGGTCAGTGGATTTATTCTTCGGTCTGAATGTTTTACTTATGTCAGAAATTGTAATATTGCAGTTGAACAATCGGAGCAAAACACATGTATAATGAAATCAAATATAACGGTTTGCAACGTAATATGGAAATACACGAAGTGAATTCCTCTTTTCTCCGCTGCTCCAAGGGTAGATATGAGAAGAAAAGCATGATGAGCAAACGTGGACCGCATTTGGCCCGTTTGAGACTTCTAAATAGAATATGCTGCAACAATACTATGACAGCAATTATAGAACCTACAGATATGTTCTGCACTGTGGTTTTTGATGAGTTGCTACTGAATGCAGTAATTTGATCATCACTGAAGGTTCTTAAACATTAAATAGAATACTTTTGAGTAAAATATAGGCAGATTTTTGGAAACAATGCTCAAAATGGTCATTAAGAGCTTCAACAAAGGCGTCTAGGAGCAGCATCACGAACTTTCGCATATTCAGGTGTCCGCTGTTTTTTCTAATATTCCAGTTCAACTCGCTGACGAACAACTTCACTGCTTTCGACAAATCTGGAATAACCCCTTAAGGTCAGAGCTACGATTAGCTAGGATGTTGGTGCCGTATTTCAATATATTTGACAGTCTTTGGATTAGAAAACGGAGTGGTGCCTCGTAATACATGAGTTGCATGTTTATACCTCGTGAGCTTCTTCCAGCAAAGCATTTAAATATTTAATTTAAAATGTAAAATTAAAGACCTGATCAGCTTCGTTTCATCGAAGAATTAACTAAGCCAAGCAGAAACAATCATATAATTTTAAAACTAAATGAAGTGAACTAGATATTCATGCGTATTCCTTATCGCCTATCATTCCCCATTTATTTTCCATTATTTCTTAATGTCCTTTACTAATAAAATAAACAATTAAACTTAAGTTTACGACCAAATTGTAGAATAATAAGTCTAAAAGTAGATTAAAACTGCACAAGCTCCAAAGCCGAGCTTCAGCTTTTAGATATGAGGTTATTTGAGTTACGGGCCGGCGGAGCGTGGCTGTGAACTAAAAGTCAATCAGCAAGGCCGTATAATTCATGTTGAAATAGCGGTTTGTAATTTGACAGACGCTTTGTTAGTGAGTGGGTGTGCATTCTGTGTTACTCGGTCATTTCATTATGTGTAATATATGTGAAAATTGCTCTGCTTAGATAAATATATAATTTAGATAACAATAGATTAAATAACAATAATTTATTCATGATACATTTGAGAAAACTGGTTTTTGTAGAGAAGAGGTAAAGCGATTCGCAAGAAAGTGTCCTAATAATCGTGTTCCATATAGAGAAACTGTTCCTGAACTTGTTAAAAAGTTACGAGAGAGAGGATCTCTCAATGACAATAACAACAAACGGTTGCAGCAACGTATTATCCCTGAGGGGCATCATTATTTTCAACATCTCTTGGCAAGTTTGTATTTATTATTATTAGTTTTAAATATAGTATCATTTTATGCGTTCAGTAAAAAGTATAATACAACTTTGTGCGCGACGACTCTCTCTCTCTCTCTCTCTCCGGCTGCGGCTACTGCCTTTCACCAGTTAGCAGAGCGCTCAGGCCATCTGTCTTTCAAATAACCTCACCGTATTCTTTTTTTTTTTTTATTTTGCTTTAAGGGCCCTCTTTAACGTCCCTGGTCATTAGATTCCCTTTAATTCAGGGTACATTTTGCTCAGAAGTCTCTTCTTTCAGGCTTGAGTTTTTTACGTGCCGTAAATCTCAGACACGAGACCCACGGTTTTATTTCTCTTCCGAAGGAAGCCGTCCTACCATCTCGCCGTATAATTAATGCAAGAAACGCGAGAAATTTTATTTTTATTATTAGTACATCATCTGAATTCTGCTTAACTTTATTAACTGGTATATTGCTACCATAAGATAATTTATAAATATTTACCTGGTGTGCACCTCCAGGAACTTGAGATGGACGTGCTGGTGCTACGCAAGTGGAAAGATGAACGTGTGGAGTTCACCGAGCCTATCCAAAAGGGCCGTTTATATGCCGTGGATTTGGGTAAAGGAAACAGATTCTGGATGCCTGAGTTGTTCATCGCTGGCATGCTGGACTTCTCTACCAAACATGGTCACATGGACCTCAAGTTCCTCATGCTTAGCTATGAGAAGAATGTTCTTGTAGGACTAAGGTACAGTATAATTAGTATAAGACTTGCCCTACATGGTTTTGTTCATTTTAGAGTTGGGACAAAATATAACATTTTTCGAAACAGCATTAAAAAAGTTATTTAATCTCTTGCTAATTTGGTGGAAAATTTCCTGATAGAGATTTGTTATTTTGGGTTATGAAGAGCAGACCTTCATTCATGTTCCGTTTTCTGACTTTTTGCTCGACTGCATCTCTTGAGTTTGCGTTGTTTTCTCGACATAAATTCACTCATTTCAACTTCACTCTACTTTATTGTAATATATTATTTTATATAAAAATTATCTCTGAATACTAAATGCTACTAGAGAAAAATGAACAGTTCAAATATTTAAAACAGCCCGGAAGATTTTAATTATAACACCGGCCCTGAGAGCCTAAGGCGTATTATAAGTTCAAATGTTCTGGTACTTAGGTAGCTGTATAAGAAACAGATCCATAAACAGCCCTCGTGTGATGATCAAATTATAATGTAATTCTACTTCATTCACTGCCATTCTGACCTCCACGGTTGGCCGAGGTCGTTAAGGCGCGGACTCATGAGCGTGAGATCGAGGGTTCAATTCCCACCATAACCGTTCTTCCATGTTTTCCTCGATATTCATAAATGGCAAATGCCGGGGAAGTGCCCTAAACTTAGGCCTGGAACGCTTCCTTCCTTGATAAAAAAAATCTTTTCCCATTATATTATTTTATCTCATGTATCATCACTATCCGTCGCCTGTGATGCCTCAGTATTAAAAACGAGCTTTAAACACTATTTTAAAAACTGCTTTTCTGGCTTTAAATTGAACAAAATACAAAATTGAGAAGATTAATTTTTAAAGACAATTCTGTTTTTACATTCTCCGGATATTGACAGTATAAAAGATTTATAATAACTTCAGGGGCCTGCAGCCGAGTAACGTTTGTGTTGTAAACTGAAAGGAACAGTTTCCTGAAGATGACCACGGAGTGAAGATGCCAAAAACTTGATCTACAATACAAACATTACTCGGCTGCAGACCCGTGAAGTTATAAATAATCAACGCTGAGAATGCTTAAAATCTTAAAATATAAAAGATCGTCTAACTAAAGGTTACACAGTCAGCATATGAGATAAACTTAATACAAATTCATTATATCGATCGGGGAACTATTTGAAATGAGAGATAGCGAAATATTGCTCAGCTCACCGAGATTAAGATAAACTTTTAAACTGTAGTACAGAGCCTTCGTTTGGACGCGTAGCCAGCTTAAATCTGTCCTGTTTCTAACCTGTTCTGTTCTCCCCTTTTCCGCCTCTCCATGTGATGACACGAAGTCTTTGTGCTGTGAAACCCTATAAATTAATTGTAGTTTAGGAATCGCAACCGCGCGATAATGTGAGTAGAGTTAATTTCTGTTGGTTCTGTTAATTCGGTGAAGGATAATGTTAATGTTCGCTCTATTGACCTGCGTTTAATTTTATTTTTACGGACGTAGCATATTTTTATTTACATGGTCATGTAACTGCACAGAACAGTGTATGCTGGAGTGCAGAAACTCCCGATCTTGTACACGAAATGCCATTGTATGACCAAAAAATTGGTTTGATATGTTGTAAATCTTATACGCTTGAATTTAAGAGGGTATGAATATCCGATTCCGCCGGCAAACAGCGTGCTTCCCGGTGCCAAGCAAATACGTTAAGTGGGTCATGCGTCCAAACGAGGGCCCTGCATTATGTTATATATAAATTTTGTATGACCAGAATGTATTTATTCCTTCATTGCCCATTATCTTCTATAATTATTCCATTATTCTTTAAGAGTTGTTATTTTTGGAAAAAAAAAACTATTCTATAAGAATCTTTATAATGCCTGCGTTTTAAAAGTTTGCTTATTTTATTGCATTCCAGACATTTTTAAGTATAAACAGAAAGTGATGCCTGTTACAGAGCTACATTGCTGATGAGCTGTACGTTCTATTTCGACCTCTATCCGCTGGATGTGCAGAAATGTAATTTGGACATCAGTGCATGTAGGTACAATAGGTCAATTGCCTTTTATTAGATCGTGGAATTCGGTGCCCTAACATGACGATACAAGTACGGGTGTTATATATGAAGGAGTTGATCTAGGAAGGTGAAACTTAAGGACCTCTCTACATCGTCCCCTAAAGTAATATACACTTCTCTCAATATTGTTCCAGCTTTGCCAACCAGTGAAAAAAAAATCACTTTCTTGATCCTAACTCTATTCATGATCAAAGCCTATGACAATATCGTAACTATTAAATTATTGCCCGTTCAGATGTCTGAATGTTAGTAAGAAGTGGAAGTGAGACAGTGTCAAGGGTTAGGTAACATTTGAAAGTCACATTCATGCATTATCTGCAAGGAGGCTCAAGCGGTGTGACAGGACGCCTTGTCTTAGATGAAGATCACGCCACCCATTTCTTCAGAACGTTTCACAGTAAATGCAAGAGGTTACAGTAATATTCCTTGTTGTTTATATGCACTTTGTGAAGAAAGTTGTACTCGATGATTCCCTCTTAGTTTCAGAAGTTGGGTGCCATCATTTTCCCTGCATGTATGCATTGTTTCAATTGGGCCTTGTTCTCTTGATCGAAATGATGAACACCTGTGCATGTCCCTCAAAAAGGCTTCATATCCGCATTGATTTCTCTTGCCTACCTGCCCTTCAGGATTGCGCTGAATTGGATTGTTAGGGACTATGGGGATGTTTAGCTATTTCAGCTTTGCTCAAGGGCTAACTGGTTTTGCGCAATTCCCAGTGGGAATGTCCCTGGGAGGACACAACGAGGTGGGGAAGGCAACGAGCGGGGAGAGTCCCTGGCATTGTTTCCGGGTAGAGAAAGAAGCTGGAGCCCCTCAGATAGGGTCATTTCCATACCACATAACGCCACACACCAACAACACAGTCAATGAAATGAAATGGTAGAACCGAAAGATCCATCCCAGCATTCGACCAAACCACCATCAAAAATCCCAAAGTCGGCCGCAAGGGATTTTAATGGGATGTCTGGCTAATTACGATTCCCCAGGCGTTAGTCCTTCTGTTTGCTCTTTAGAAACAGGTAGCGAATGACTGCATCATCCACAAGCGTCTTCTTCTGTTGATGACCGACGCCTGCGGACAGGACCAGATGTGGGAGTTGCTTGAATAGGATCAAGCTGTAAAGTGGCGCCAAGTTTGTGCTACTGTAATTTCATTTGGTTTATTTACGGACGTTCTTTTACTTCTCAGGTAATCAGCGTCCTATCCAATTCAGGACCTGAAACGGCGATACATTTTGCCCAGAGCCCCTCTTCTTTCAGGCTTGAGGTTCTTTTTTGTGCCGTTAATATATGATACGGGACCCACGACTGTACCTCCCTTCCCAAGGAAGTCATACTTAAAAGTTTTACTCCCGGAAAAATTCATCGACTTTGGCCGCGATGAGGCCGTTCATGAGGCAAGTATGGTTACCACTAGACCACTGTAACAACTCCTTTATAGAGGCTCATCCTCTATGTGCTGTAGATCACATCTAGTCCTAGTTCTTTGGCGAGTCTAGAAACGTCCTTCAAAACATTTATGAAAAAAATTACTCCAGTCGTACCTAACTTAAAATAAAAGGGCACCCAATTCCGCAATTTACTTATAATACTAATGATACACCACTTTTCCTCTTAAAATGTGCTTTCACTGCATGCTTTTAATTTATTGGCTGTTAACTTTAATGTAAACAGCCCTGAAGGGCTCATCGAAAATTACAAAATGTTGTTTTAGCAGCAGTTATTCAAAATACAATTAAATATAGCGCAAATAAACGTACTTATTGTATTGATAAACAATGATATCATACAACTGGCTGTTTCATAGTATAATTTATAATAATACACTATAATATCATGCAGAAGCCGCCCCACGTTTTCTCAGAAAGAACGAGTTTGAGCATCGAAAACACAACAGCAACAGCAGCATAGCAGGTGTCTGAATTTATAATAATAGTAGTAAGAGTGTATTTATTACAGTGGCATCAATGCAATACAAAACAACTTCAACAGACGCACGAGTCCAACATGCTTTTATGATACACTTTGTATGTTTAATTTAGCACAAAATATTACATTAGTATTCACAAAGACATACTATACATACATACATTCCTACCTACCTACATACATGCATGCATGCATGCATACGTACACCTATATAACAACAAAAATAATGCAAAATTAACTAAATTTAAAAAAGTTAAAAATAAAATAAATACCATAGGATTCTTTTAATATAGAGCTTGGCTCTTGGTCACGTGATGAGAATGAACGAATATATATATATATATATTAAAAGAATCCTATGGTATTTATTTTATTTTTAACTTTTTTAAATTTAGTTAAATTTGCATTATTTTTGTTATATGTATGTATGTATGTATGTATGTATGTATGTATGTATGTATGTATGTATGTATGTATGTATGTATGTATGCATGCTAGTTCATTCTCATCACGTGACCAAGAATCAAGCTCGAAATATCGTGTGGTTTTAGTGTTCAATTTTACGGTTTTAGTGTGAAATTTTATGTGAACTTTTTTATATTGCACTCTGAGTGTTTTTTATGAATTTTATATATATATATATATATATATATATATATATATATATATATATATCCTATTTGTATCCCCCAACCCCCTCCCGGTTATCAGCCTTTTCAGACCTGAGCTGTCTCACTTTCGTCAGAAATTTACCTACCTCTCCTCTCTTTCTTGCTTACCAACAAAGCCCAACATGATCACCTTCCTCTGTTCGACCCTGTAAAGGAGTGAAATAGAAACGTTTCCTCCATTCTTTCGTACGTTTACATTCAGTCAGAATATATATCATGTTTTCCCTACTCACTCATATTCGTCAGTTATCTTAATCATTCTCCATTCCTCTAGTCTGAGCCACGGGAGCCCCTGTCTGGTGAGTTTAATCCCTGCGTTGATGTACTGCCCCCCCCCCATTCAGATTTTAGTCCTGATTGTACTTGTGTGCAGGTACCACATGATGGTAAAATATTCCTTGAATATCGAAAAATGAGATTACCTTAACTTTTCCAACAGAAGCAACCACTTTTGCTTTTTTTTTTTTTTAGTGTTGATGATGGAAGTTTGGACGCTTTGCTCAGGATTGAAATGATGTAGCCAAGTTTCAGTTACCAACGTGTTGGTGGCATCCAATGAAACTTTCAGAAGTTCTGAAAGTATTCTTGATATTATTCGACGACTCTCTCTCAGAGTGACTACGTTTGTATTAATGCTTAAAGCACAAAATGAAGATCCAAGTCCACTTTCATTTGAAATTGCCTCTCCTCTTTAAAAATAATCAAATCATCTTCAAACTGTGGTACAGAGAAGAACAAATTCTTCATAGGCCTCAATTTGCACACCTCTCACAAGCGGACTCGGAAGTGACAACAATGAAATTATATCGCGTGTACATTATTCCTTAAGCTAACAAACTATTTTAAAGTTAAATTTTGTGAAAGAAAGTATGTCTGTAAAAATTAAAGCATGCTCTTTCTTTGTCGAACATTCCTCGTTGCAAGTGTCTTGCTTGTGGGTATAGCATAAATGAATCAAGCTTTAATGAGTATACCTTAACTAGTGATGGACGTTTTCTGGTATGTGGTATTATGTGCCAGTTTCTCAAGACTCTTCTGCATGGGGCCTCTGTCATTTCTGACGCACATCTCTTAATTGGGCAGATGCCAGAATAAACTCAAGAGGCCAGAAATAAGAATAGTAAATTCTTCCCAGAACGCCATTCGAGTAGTGTTAAAAGACATTTTTAAGACGGGTGTTAATTTATGATCCAATTAATAGATTTCTTTGAAAACTACGAAGAAGATATAACAAAATATTGCATTTAATATACTTCATCTTCTTAAAGAGTCACCCTTTCCCTAATTTTTCTTTCCGAGCTAACATTTCCACTACATATGACGGGGATAAAAACACGGTCATGGAGTGAGTTTTAAGATATGTTTATGTATTGAATATCAATTATATATTAAAATATATAATTAATATAGATAAACTAAATCTTAACATATCTGATCAAGCAGATACACTGTTACTACTGGCTATAGGTAGTGCAAAAAATCAAGTGCTTTCAGCTGAAGAAATATTTGCTTGTAGTATTATCTGCTGAAATACATAAGAAATATTTAATACATAATTTTTTTACGGTTTTTCGGATCAATATGAACTGGTAGGGAACCCCCCCCCCCCAAGATTGGTTGCAGAATAAAGGCCCAATGTGAAATCCGAACTTTTGGAGAGATAAAGTTTGTTTATCAACATGCTCAGGCGTACCACTTTCGATATGATTACAATAGTGGTCAGGTGTTTCCCATTCTTACTGAACAAAATAACAAGAGAATTTCGGAGATAAATACCTCAAGAGTTACTTTGGCCCATTTCTAATGTTAAAAACAAAAATTTACAGAGTCTTAAGAAATTCTGAGGCCCTAAAGACGGAACATTGTTAGATTTTCTACCATTTTGAGAGTTTAATAAATTACTTTTTGTAATTAAGAAAAACAAGACCTAAAAATTTAACAACTCGCTCATAATATTAAATTAAGAAATGTTTACGATATTCTCACAAAATGTTCAAACCTAGTTCGTTTATTTGTAACTTAGAATGATATATTTGTTTTAAAACTTACACAATAAATTAATTAATCATTGTAAGAATACACATTTATTACATGCTTTTCCCCTCTGAAATCTCTTTTTTCTTCTATATTTTGAGACTATTGGCATTTATATTTACTTTTAATGAGCTTCAAGTAGTTTGATTTCAAAGTTAAAATACTAATTTCTGGAATCAATCAATTTCTTGTGACTAAGAATGTTCTTTGCTTATGGTCTTCATATTTCTTTATATTTACATTGAAATTTAGAGTATCTTTTCATTGGTTCCTATTTATCCCAATACCTTATTGAATAAATTAGGTTTACTACTTAAAAATCTGCCCTGCAAGCTCAATAACCTCTTCTCAAAGCTTCTTTCTCCCTATCACATCATAGATATTCCAAATGAATATTTACTTAATGGACCTAATTAATACCATAAGGCGATATTGTAAAAATGATAATAAAGTTCTTTTTTCCTAGTTCTGCGAACAGCTGATGAGGTGGTCATTACTTGGTGGAAAGGTAATAATACAGCCCACTTTGATCATAGAGGAAACTACACTACCGTCATAAATCTGCCAACTTTCAAAGTGAGCATTGCCACCTGCTCCAAAACAACTTTCATCAAGCGCTCCTGGGGTAAGTAGTATCAATGTTGTACAATATGTTTTATTTACAATGCATATCCGCTCTTACTGAGTTTTACGTCTCAGCTACTGGGTTACTCTAGCCGGCGGCGCCCATAGTTCGACTTCCCTTTCGATTTGTGAATGTACCACAGTAATGTACGAGGGCCATCCAGAAAGTAAGTCCCAATCGCGCCTGGAGATGGAACCACTTATCGGGTAGGAATGCGCATGCGCAGAAGTAGAGAGGAAGTATGTGGGAATAATGCAGTAAAGTTTCAGCCTTGTGACGGCCGTGGTTACCGCGCTGTGCTAGGAGAAAATGGCAGCTCTGATATTGTTTCCCGCCAACTGCGAGGTTCGTGCAGTCCTCCGAGGTTTGCACGCTCAAAAGCAAAGTCCAGCAGAGATCCATCGCCAATTGTGTCAAGTGTATGGACACGACATTATGGTAAGACGATGGTGCAGGCAGTTCACTGAAGGACGAACCAATATTCACGACGACGACCGTAGAGGCCGACCGTCCCTGGTGACGGCAGAAGTGTTGGAAAGTGTGCGGCAAGCAATTGAGCAGAACCGGCGCTTCACAATTTCAGAACTCTCTTGTCAAGCTTCCGGGAGACAATTTCGTGCATAAGGGAGCGAGATATCTGGGAAATTGACACGAGAGTTCTGAAATTGTGAAGCGCCGGTTCTGCTCAATTGCTTGCCGCACACTTTCCAACACTTCTGCCGTCACCAGGGACGGTCGGCCACTACGGTCGTCGTCGTGAATTGCCTGCACCACGTCTTACCATACTGTCGCACATAATGCCGTGTCCATATACTTGACACAATTGGCGATGGATCTCTGCTGGACTTTGCTTTTGAGCGTGCAAACCTCGGAGGACTGCACGAACCTCGCAGTTGGCGGGAGACAATGTCAGAGCTGCCATTTTCTCCTAGCACAACGCGGTAACCACGGCTGTCACAAGGCTGAAACTTTACTGCATTATTCCCACATACTTCCTCTCTATTCCTGCGCATGCGCATTCCTATCCGACTAGTGGTGCCATCTCTAGGCGCGATTGGGACTTACTTTCTGGATGCCCCTCGTACATTCACTCGAAAATTGCGTTAAATAGTTGAGAATAGATGTATATAAACATTATTTTAAATACAAATCAGCTCCTTGTTTATATCCCGTTATTGCACCACGTGCCAAATCCCCCTTTCTCTTCCGTCTTTCTTTCATCCGCATGGTAATAGACTCCCCGTCCTTTCTTTCATTGGTCTAGACAGGTGTGAAAACATCGAAAATGGTAACGTCATAGCCTTACTCTGGAGTTACTGTGAGCGTGTATCGAATTGCACAGAGAGAAATAGCAGCCTCGAGGGGTTAACATGTTTTTTGATCAAAATTTCCAAAGTGTTAGGATCGTTCCTCTTTCCGTACACGTCACACATTTCTGTAAGTCATGTGTTAGGCATTTATATCACCTTAAATTTGTTATGAGTACTCTATCTCTATTATATTGCATTTTTAAACTTTAAATGTTTGTAATTTGAAAACAAGCACTTTTATATTCATCTTTTATATTCTCTTTTATTGAGCTTTGCCAATAAATTTTGTGATTTTTAAATTGAAGGTATGCGCGTGTATTACTAATGTTCTATTCACTTTTTATTGTAATTTAATAATAAAATGTTGTGGCGTTTAAATTGGAAGCAAGTACGGAGTAATATTAATGTTTTATTGTATTTAATTGTGCATTACCATTAAACTTTTGCATTGCTTGTGCTTACAGTAATGTTTAACGCACTTTTGTTAAATATTGTGTTGCTTTTATTATTATAAATGTATTTATATATCTGTGTGTGTGTTGTGTGCATCAGTTATAACGTTTCTCCCGTAAATAAAACCACCTTCCCATTCCGAGCACGATTTCTAAATCAGACTCGATGCGCAAGCATGGAGGATGCGGTATAAATGTTAAATAATTAAATAAAATATATATTGTGTGCCGCATATACGTGCGGAACTCATTTAGAAATTTCCTGATCAACTGCCTCTTTCCAGAATTGTATCCACGATATTTTGCACCAATTTGAATATATGGTTCAATGCAAATAATAATAATAATAATAATAATAATAATAATAATAATAATAATAATAATAATATCAACACTGTACCATGTCGTTGATATACATTATTTGTTGCAAATATGCCATATGGATATACAACTGATTATTGTTTCAATATCATCTATTTCCTAAAAAGGGCCACGGATGGCCGAGGTCATTAAGGCGCGAACTCGTGATGGAAGTTCTGGGGTTCGATTCCAACCAGAACCGCACTGACTGAGGTTTTTTTTTTTTCAGGTTTTGCCACTCATAAATGGCAAATGCCAGGAAGGTACTCTAAACTGAGGCCTGGAATGCCTCCTTCGTTAAAAAAAAATATATTCTTTCCCAAAATATCATTTCATCTAATGTATCATCAGTGTCCACCGCCTGTGTTGCCTCAGTAGTAAAACCTGGCATTAAACACTATTAAAAAATGCTAAAAGCAAACAAGCAAAAAGCTCTGGATTTCACTGGCATGATGATGTGCACTAACTTTTGTTAAATGTAGGATCTGCTTATTTGTTATAACTTCTGAACATGTATTCGTATGTTGTATGTGAAGGTAACGTGACCATGGTGAGAGCCTACTTAACAATGGAAAGAATGCTCAAGTCCCACTTGATGGAAGTATACATACCCACCACGTTGTTCGTCATGATCTCCTGGGGCAGCTTCCTGGTGAAACCGGAAATGGTTCCAGGACGTATGGTGCTCCTAGTCACTAATCTACTGTCTCTCATCACCATGTTCGAGGCGCACAGGTTAGTTTCTTATTATGTTTGCTTGAATGTCTGGCACATGTTCTAGCAATGTAATAGGAGTTTTTTATTTGGTTTATCTTTGGACGATCTTTAACATCTCAAGTCCTCAGCGTCCCATTCAAATCGGGGCGTGAAACGGTCCATAAATTTTGCTCAGAGGCTTCTTCTTTCAGATTTATTTCTCGTACGACACAGGGCCCACGGTTTTACTTCCCTTCGAACGGAAACCATACTTAGGATTTTTACGTTCGAAAAAATTCATTGGTCCTGGCCAGGGCCGATAATAATGTAATAGGAAAACAGTATTAGTTAAAGGCAAGTTTTAACAGCAGTATTGTTTTACTTAAAATTCAAGCTTTTAATTAAAATGTTCAGAAATAAACAAAACTTATTTTAAGCCTTTGCAAAACATAATAATATTTTGAAAGAAAATTTGATTAATACGTTAATCAAATCTTTCAATAAAATTTAAAAAATAGGAAATGATTAAAAATCCCTTTACTTAAAACATGAAGATATTATTAAATATTAAGATCATAAAACAGCATTGAATTTAATTTAAATTTAACCCATTTGCTTTTTTAAAATTGTAATAAAAATTATGAGTTCTAATATTTGCGGCAATTGATTCCTATATCTAAAACAATTTGCAGGCAACCTTTATATATTTTTCAGTTGAAAATCTTATTGTTTTACATGCCAAAGAACATTTTCTCTCTCGAATCCTGTAAAATAATATAAATCCTGAAAGTATTAATTATAATATATGATTAAATTTTAAGTAAAATCGATGAATCTCTTGCTCACAAAGTAGTGTTTATGTTCAATTTCGTTAGTATATAATTAACAAATCAATCTATAACGTTTTCTAGTTAACAATTTTTTTATTTTTTTAAAACAACAATTGTATAAATTGGTTTTAATAACAAATAACTACAGACCAAAGTCCCTAAAACGTAATCTAGTAGTAACTAGTCTCGTAGAAATATTAATAGATAGATTAAAATATATGATGCTCTATACTAAAATAACAGCATGGGCTCAGGAAAAGTGTTTCAGAAAAACTCTACGCAGAAGGCCGACATTTTGCAAAGATTAGGGGCATATAAGGCGTTGTCTAAGATTAAAGCTTATTAGTGGCACAAAATGTCACATTGGATCTTATTGAATCTTGACGTTTGGCGATTACTGAAATCGCTTCTGGATTTGGGATAAGCTTGGGAAGGGTGTAATCCATCATTTTAGATTATTTGGATTGATGAATAGTTTGGCAAGGTTGGTTCCTCCATTTCGCAACAAGACTGCACTTGTGGGAGTGTGGCTTTAGGCTCATTACCTCGATCATCGAATCGTAACCTACGATTAAACATGGGCACACTACCGGGTGAATCATCTAAAACTTGCACCACAAATATTTGTGAAATGGGAGGTGCTATTGATGTGCAGTCTTTGCAGATTTGAAGTTTTTCAAATTTCCTCTATTTTATTTTTTTTGATGCCAAAAGACATTATTCCATTTGAAAAAAAAAAACTGTAACTTTTTTCAAGAAATACACATTATTAACAAATGTGTATGGGCTGTAATTATGAGTCCCTGTCTAAACTTCAGTTCTATAAAAGCAAGACATCAACAGCACCTCCCACTTCAGAAATATTTGCAATGCAAGTTATAGCTGATTCACCCGGTGTACTACTCTGATCGAAGTAAGCGAATATGGAATGACGGAAAAGCGGGAAAGCCGCACCTGTCAAAGTATAAACTCGCTTGTCAGAGGGGATGGTTCTCTGACTGTTGGGACCCTCAAGCCTTTTATTCGTCGATTTTCTTCACCAACACCGTCACTCTGTATAGAGAGACAAGCAGCTTTAGAGAGAGTATCCAGGATATGTGGTTTCAAACTTCCATGTTAGGGCATAAAATCTCCAAAGGGTGTGCATGTCAGTGATTTCTATCAAATTGCATTTAAAATTACCCTAAACAATGACTGATGCTTTCAGTTATGTTTGTCACCAATAAGTTGCCCTCATTAAAATAGTTAAACTTGCTACTGATGCACTTTGGTGACTTTTTTTTAACACAATAGGCCTTTTATTAGAATTGACTCAAAGAGGAGCATAATAGGTTATTAATGGAATGATAAGACATGAGCAAAACATTTGGTTGCACAGTAACAAGCATGGTGATTGCAAGTAATGAGGTGGTGGTAGATGTAACGGCTTATCCACAAAACAATTGTCTGATCGAGTTAACTTTAGAGATTAACTATGCGATCTTTGAAACTTTACATTACATAATTGCAAAGCATTCCAACAACTGCCCTGTTTCTCCGCCTCCCTTTCTCTCTTCGGTTGCTGCGGAAGGTAGGAAGGGCTTGGCAATTCCCTAGCTCTGTGCGTGTTTTGCTCATGTCTTATCTGCCCAAAAATATCTTGTTTCAATTTTCTTACCCACTTTATTTCCATTACAATAATGAAACAATTCATAATGCAAAGCATTTGCTTATTAAAACATTATCTCTTAATGTTGTTGCTTTGGAACTCATGACATGTAAAGTTAGTCTGTTACCACATTTGTTCTCAGGAGCTCATCGCCGCCTGCTTTGGGGATAAAGTGTCTGGATGTTTGGCATCTGTCCTGCATCCTGTTTGTGTTCCTGGCCTTGCTCGAATATGCCACAGTACTGTACAAGATGCTGAGGCCGACCCCTTTTCGCAAGCTCAATCTCTTTACCCCCGCGTCCTTTCCTAATTGGGTGGCTGTGCATTCTAAGGTTGGTACTAGAAAATTTCTTACTTTATAATTTCTAAAATGTTCAAGATAATTACTGAAGGCTTGCATAGATATTTTGCTCAATTAGCATTAACAATTTGGATTCCAGAACATATGCTATATTTAAACATGTTAAATATTATAATGGAGAAACGGTATGTTTAAAATATAATTTCAAAAATAATTTTCCCTACATTTGCATAATATATATTTTAACTACTCTGGTCCAGTAATGTAGGTTAAGAGGCTACCTTTATACTAAAACATCAGCCAAGTTAAGAATCTATAAATAATTTTGTAAACGTCTTTTTGACGCAAATTTAACAGTGGATATTTTGATAAGTGATAATTCCAAAGTGTCGTAACATACAGAAATAATTTTTACTTTGAATTAAAGAGCAAGTTTTAAATATTAAGCATACAGTAGCTAGGTCTTCCTATGAGGGTCGCTTCTCACCTCAAGACCCAGCTACTAAGCACTCTGGCTGTGAAAGCCTGCGCATTCATTAAGCGCTCAAAAATTAATGTTAATACCTCATATGTTCTGTGTTCAAATTTTAATGGGATCTTACATCACTTCATCATGACATAGTTATGTATGTTTGCCGTACCTAACCAAAGTCAGTAATTCCGTTCTGTATTTCTTTTCTTCTGTTTCAAAGAAGTAAGCGAGAGTTTGGTGATTTTATTATTGCCATGACGTACTGAAAATAGCAAATTTAAAACAAATAATTTGGTTCAAAGAAAATAATAATTTAACTTCATTTTTGACTTGATATCGACCTATCTGATAATAATTTTGTAAAAAATTCAGAAAAATTTAAAGTCTAATAATTCTAAATCGTTGAAAGTGTGAACAATTGCCCAAAAATGCATTCTCACATTGAAATATGTTGTAACGATACCTCTCCCCTACCAAACCTCCTCTTTGGAAATAACTTTCAAATATTTAAAAGTTGAGTGCAGTTTTCTTACAACAAAACAATGGAATGCATTTATTTCTAGCTAAGACGAAGGTAGCAAAACTAAAGAACACTGTTCGATGTAAAAAAGTTCGTCACGCAGGAATTGTATTAACTAGGCGATTTCCTTTAAAAATGAATATAATTTTTCTATAATTAATGACATTTAAAGTTATGGCATTACTGTGTGGTATTAGGAAAACAAGAATTCTAGCAATCACAGCATTTATTATTATTATTATTATTATTATTATTATTATTATTATTATTGTTGTTGTTGTTGTTGATATTAAACCACAGAAATGAATGATACACTATTAGTTAAATGAAACTGATAGACAAAGCTATACTGTGTGGATATTTTTGAAAAATTTTAAATGTAACCATGTTTAAGAACTAGGCCCTTGATATCATTTTTATATTCATTAAAATACAGAAATAACATAAATTTCAAGTTCCATTGTGTATTTAACAAAATGGTGTTCATATTTTTCAATAAAACAAAAGTATGTTACTATTTAAAAACAGTTACAATGTACTAAGTAAATATACACAATCAACAATAAACAACTGAAAGTTCCATCGATTTTCATTGGCTTGAAATTTAATTTAATAAATGTTATTGTATTAAAAACATGTAACGCAAACGTTTCTGAAGGTCATTATAGAGTGCCCTTACTTACAAACATAATTCTCATATATATTAGATTAATATTTCACGTTTACTATCTTCACGACGATACTTTTGTTAAATATAAAACATTAATCATTATAAATGCAGTTTATACGCTGAATTAATTTGTCCTTTTATTTAAATACAATATAGGGAAAATTAAACGCAAGAGCGCTTTTTAAATTTCCGTTTTCAAATATACCCCTACTCCTAATCGCCCGATTTCTCTAATTTTCAGAACTGTGTTTCTGGTTTTATTTCAATGGAATATACCGAGTTTAATTGAGAAACAATTAAAATTGCTACTACTAAAGCGTCAACGCAAACATACACACACTCACAGACATATATATTTTCCTCGTCATTTTCTATGCCTATTAAATAGGATCGATGGAGGTTGGAAGTGTTTCAAAATTTGTTTCATGGGTAGAACCGCAATTCGGAATTCGCTAAAAAGCGTTTGTTTATGCCTTGGGAGCTAAATTGTTACTGATAATGTAAAAGGGGAAGTCCCAATTAAACTGAACACAGAATAGAAACGGAGAAATAGATGTGAAATACATAAATATGTTAAAGGGTCAAAGCTGTATATATTTTTCCTGTTTTGTTCAATACTGTAGATCACTTGTTAAGCATTTCTAGGTCATAAAATATTTTTAAAAATATGTATCTAATTTTTCTCATTTCCTCCTTTCGCTGCCTTATTTGAAAGGATTACTATTTCCTACTCTTCAAGAAGATGGTGTCAAGGCTCGATCCAAAGACCTGCAGAAACTCTCCCTGTTGCTTTTGCTGTCCCGGTTCAGCGTCTCAGATGAGCTGGTGCGCCATTGATAGACTTTCTTTCTTCTATTTTCCCATTATGTTCCTTATTTACACCATAGCGTATTGGTCCATATTTCTACACCAACGTAATCTTGTACTAACGGACACCCACCAATGCCTTGAAATAGATGATTGATGAAAACTCAAAGAAAAAATGTAATCGTGTTTTATTTTTTGTAAAAAAAAAAAAATTCAAATTGGTATCTTCTAAAAACAGCGTACCTTATGAGAAAGAACTGAACGTGAGAGTGTAGGAAATTTGAAGTACGTTGTAACTACAATGCATCCCATTCAACCATCTGCCAGCTATCGATAAAGCCGGGTTTTGCTCGTTAGATGGCTAATGATTTGCTTGCACATGGTGGACTAGAGCGCATCTGCAAAAGTCTAAACTTTAAATAGTTAGGTTATATATAACCTTATATAAGTGTTTCTCTTACAGCCGATGCTTGTTCTGAGTCGGTTATAGGACATTATTTATTGTTAATTGTAGCATAGTTGTGTATTTAAATATTTTGTACAAGGATATAATGTTATATTCAATTAACTGCATGTAAATTGTCATTGTCTTTTACAGGTATTTTCTGAGAAAAATAAACATGTCATATAATACTGATAAACATATACATTTACAAATTTAGTTTTATTACTCTAACGCCCTTAATCTCTATTCCCTTGCTGCCGCTTATTAGAAAATGATGACATGGTGTTTCCTCTATGAGGTTTCTAGTTTGTGCTACCCTAAATATTTAAGCATTTAATTTCCTATAACTATGACGTAATGCGTTTTAATGCGAAAGTAAAATAAATAAATAACTAGGAGATTTCTATCCTACTCCTGATATTTATAGAGGATTGATCCAGTCATGGTGCAAACCAATGTCTTTATAAGTTTGTGTAGTATTTTGATCAGAGGAAGTGAAAGGAACCTCTTACCCATAAGAACCATTAGGTGTGAAACATCACCACTCATCTCGTGGTGCCGAGGAAACTTTGCTTTATTTTTATTTATTTTTGACTGATTGTTGTGCATTACAAAGTTATACAAACCATTTTAAAATACTGTTAGCTAATTATAGTGAAACAGTACATTAATGGCACTAATAATATGTAATAATATGAGAAAATTTGTAGTAGTTTCAATATCAAACACTGTTATATTTGAAGTAACAATATTCTTATGAAGACATTCTCCATTACAATTGTCAGTGATAATTGGTCTTTTCGTTAGTAGTCAGCTGTTGCGGAATGGCAGAGAGTTAATTTCCGTGTGAATGCATGAAATAGTTGCTTTTTATCGTTCTGTGTCAACTGAATGTTTAAAAAAAAAAAAAAAAAAAAAAAGCACTATCAAAATTACATTCAAAGTCTTTTTCTTGCAACCATTGGAGTAAAAATTAAAACATTGAATAGATCAATTTCCAATATTAATTTAAGTAGAACTGTGATTTCGAAACATAGAAAGTATAGAAATAGAATCATCCTGCACCATTCAGAATTTAAATCAGATGGTCACCTTTAAGTTTGTTGTCATGAAAAAAACAGGATAATATTTTTTTTATATAGAGTATTACTAAGATATATGCATTAATTTTTCTCTCGTTTCGTTGTTATGTTTAGTCACGCAGTATGAATGTTAATTCTACATATTAAAATTCTGGGAGATTGTGGTGTTTTTATTATTTCTTTCTTACTAGTGTATAATGTTCGTTTTAACTACTGAGACATCACAGACGGTGGACACTGATGATACATCAGATGAAATGATAAACGGAGAATTTTTTTAAAGGAAAGAAGCATTCCAGGCCTAAATTTAGGGTACCTTGCCGGCAAAAGACATTTATGAGGACTGAGGAATACTGAAAAAAAACCTGAATCTGGTTCTGGTGGGGATCGAACCCCAGACCACCCGCTCGCGAATCCGCGACCCGTGGTGGTGCCACCGCAAGCTGCTGTGTAATTCTATGCATTGTCATGGCAAGATTTTTGTGCAGTTAGAAAGCGATCAGGAAGCACACTATCTGCCGGCGGAATGCGATAAAGTAACCCCTTCACTAATGCGCAAAGCATTGTTTTAATTAAAATGTTTCACAATTACATTCAATCACCTACTTATATCAAGTAAGATGTTGACAATTTTGTCTACGTATTGCCACATTTTTCATATTTTTACAGAATTCGCATTTATACACATTAGTTCTGAAATCGTTATAGACAAGTGCGACTTTAATGGTATGTTCCTTTTTATGCCTATAATCAGTCACAGAAAATAATCTTCTTGCAGACTCAGATATATAAATACATTAAACTAAACTATGTATATGAGAAATACATTAATTAAGGTAATGTTTCAATGTCCAGAATGTAATAGATCTTTATGAACTACTAGTAAAAAGGTAGTTACAATATTTAAGTACTGTCTGTCCTATGTGCATTAAATACTTTTGTTATGAAAATAGAGACCTTGGGGAGAAATTATGTTCTCTGCCCGGTAACGGCGAATCGCTGGACAACGGGAACGGAATACTGTTTCATCTGTTTCTAACAATTGGAGTTGAAACAGCACTTTTGAACAAGGTAGCAGTTGGCTTCCTTTCTATCAGGGCCCTTAGGCATATAAATCGGTCTTGTGTATCAGCTTTAATCCTTGGTTTATCTGGATGCTGTTCTTCATGACTACCATATTATTGATATCGCCGCTACGGATGCATTGGTTTTGCACCAGATTTCTTGTGTTTGATATTGAGAAGTACGGTTAAGGATAGTGGATTGGCACCAACGACAGTTGGTAGAGCACGAAATCTGGTGACCAGCGCATCTGTGTACTAGTGTGCGATTCCCAGATGGCGTGTTTGCATTGAGTAGTAGCAGGCACATTGAATTGGGGGGACTAAACATTGTGCGGCAGACAAGTGAAGGTTGTCATGGTGATAGTTCAAAGAGGCCGTAATAGAGGAAGGTTTACTGTTTCAAGTTTTACAAAGTGTACACATATATAGAGGAACGTATGTGTTTGTGTTGTACAGTTAAGAATTGTCCTGCCAAAATAATAACCTTAACCATGGATACGAAAACTATAGTCGGTCATAATCACCATAGCAATGAAAGATTCTTGTACATCAGAAAGTTTTCGTGCATCGTGTAAAAGGAGAGCGGATTATGACTTAAGTGAATAACCAAGCATTGTAATATACAAAATATTTTATGAAAATCCCGAGATTTGTACAAGTGTATTGTGTTATACTATTACGCGAAGCAATGTACAGAGAACGACGTCACCATTGACGAAGTTACCAGCATTCTTAGTTGAAGTTCACGAAGCTGTAAGTAGCTAACAGCCAATGCCCTCTACCAACGAAGATTTTGTGCTACTGAAGATCGCGAAAACAATGTGATCATTTTCATTCAGGAAAGAGTTTGCAACATTTGTGCGAAACAGAAGCGCTTTAGGTAAATGGAACTTTCAGATACTGCGCAAAATATTTTACACAGTTTATTTACGTTGCATTTACTTCACAATTCCTCCTTTTTATGTTGACGGTTGAAACTTCTACCAAAGAAAATAGTTGCGGACTTCAAGGTTGCTATACATGAATCAATTAAGTCAACGTGGAGTGAGGCAGTTCAACTCTTTGGGTGTCATTACCTGGACCAAGCATGGTAAGTGACATAGACCACAAAGCATTGTCTAGGTGTCCCAAGACAATTCGTCTGATTCTGGTAAGTGACTTAAATATTGTTTTGGTTTGTCGCATTTACCTCCAGAGGAAGTAGGTGATTGTTTTGTTTCTGATATGGTTGAGAGTAAGCCGTTATGCCCAAAAAGGAAGCTACTACCTTGTTTGATTACTATGTACATCTGATGAGGTTATATTCAATCATATAATAGGCATCAAGCAGTCGTCTGAAGTCGCTCGCAGTATAAACGCATGTGAGGCATTTCATAGAAAATTCACACTTCCTTTTACTGCTCACATCCTGATATTTTCAAAATAATTTCAGTTCTAAAAATATTCAAACGGAGGGATTTGAAAATTAATGGCATACACCTGCAGGTCCATAAAAGAGGTAAAGTAGTAAACAAAGAACATAAAGTTGAAAATTACATTAAAACTACAGAGAAGCCCGGATTTCTCGTATTGCTCTTGTGAATAACGTTTCATATTTAAAAGTATCCCCCACAAGACAGTCAGCACAATTTTTAGCAGTTTTTAATAATTTTAACAAGAATAATTTTTGACAAATTTTGGCTAAAATCATAAAAAATCATAAAAGTCAATTTTTAACCAAACACCGCGCATATTCGAGTGATAGTGATAGACAGTCTGTGAAAGTGGGACAGTAAATTATGCCCTAACATAGTAACGAGGTACCAACCTAAAATGAAAAGTGCATAATGAATTTGAGTTACTGGTGCAAACACATCATGGATTTAAAGCAAACATGTTTGGCGCAATCATGGTGGTCGGTATCTACGTCCTGGAATTAACGCTTCTTGCGATATTCAGAGCTTTAGCTGCATCAGTTTGTGTCCCACTATTTCAATCGCTATAAACATTTTATCTCGACTTAACTGCTGTTATTAAGCATTCATTCCATTTATTTAAAACGTCTCTTACCGTTTCTCTTAATATTCCGACAGATAAAGGTTGATAAACTCCTATATTAAAAAAAAAACTTAGTTAATCATTGTTTGGTTACAAGTGTCCATTGCGATTGTTTTTTATCAAATTTTCCCTTACTTCCCAACAAAGAGTTTCCAAACTATTTTCATTTGTTTGTTGCTATCAAGTTGACTGCATTTCACTATATATTCATATTCATATGTTCAGGAAAGTATTCCGTCCTTAAACAATGGTCAGTGACTGTCCTCGACTAATTTCACCCTGAGATGTTCTAAAAGGCAATCATGTCCAACAATTAAACGGAATTGGGGTACTTAAATTTTTCATCGTTTCAATAAAAGGTGTTTCAAAGTATTTAGATCTTCATGAGTTTTATTAAGTTTTGTTTTTTTTATTTATTTATTTATTTTTTTATTTATTTATTTATTTATTTATTTATTTTTGTTCAGTTATTGTTAATTTTTTAAGTTTCAATTTAGAAGGAAGTTTTAGTTCGAAAGAAGTTTTAATTTTATAGTTACTCTTTTTTTACACTCATTATTACATTCTTATTCACTCTGCGCGCAATAATTGTCTTATTCACTCTGCGCGCAATAATTGTCTTATTCGCACTGCACGCAATAATTGTCTTATATTCACACTACACGCAAGCAGAGAACTGCAAAATGTTCATTCCCCACTTCTCTCGCTCGGGACTGCAGTCTGCAGCCAGCTACAAGAGTTGCACTAGTGATTTCTGTCCTGCGTGTATGGGCAAGTACACAGTTGAAATGCACTTTGTTATTCACAGATAGCACATTTGCACAGAAAATGGTCTTAAATTTGTTGAAAAATAACAATAAAGCCATGTAAGATGCAGAAATAATTAAATGTCATACGTTGAAAATGAGGGAAAAAATAGCATGTATTTAATTTGTGCCCTTTCTGAAAGCAATAAATAGCTAATATTAATGGGTATTTCAACAATTTGTGCAATAGAGGCTTTCAATTAAGATACTATTACCATTTATTAAATTGTGTAGAAAATTTGCGCACGATATGAAGAAATCTATTATTTGTTTGTGCGTTAAGTTTTTATTAAGAAAACCTATACTACATATAAACAATGAACCTTGACGCTTCATCATTATTGTTGCGTTGTTCTTTTCATTGGCGCCAATGAGTGGTGTAGTACGCATTTGTCCTCTGTCCTTGTTGCATGAGGCTGGTATGGTAGTCATGCTAAACACCTCGCTTTACTCTATTTTCTCTTTACGCTTATCAGAAAATGGCATCTAGAAATATTGACGGCCACGAATTTACATGATGGCGTGTTTGCTTTGCAGAGCATTTGTCAATATGCAACAAAACTATAGGAAGGCCATTTAAAGATAAAGTATTCCATACTACAGTACTTGGAAACATTTTAATGCTTTTTAACATTGGTTATTTAAATTATCAGTTGCCAAATGAAGTGGGGATCATTGAATTTTAGATAAATTGTGATGAAAAGTTTAACATTTGTTACACACTATATAAGAAATCACTTTGAAAAAGTTTAACCGTTTATCTTGTGAACTTTTATCATCATTATCATTTTAAATAAGTTAATTATTTACAAAACTTTGACGTTTTCTTTTAGAAACAGAGAGCAATCCATGTGGTGCATTTCATTGGAAAGTTCCTCCAGCCAGTATTCCTCGACGTCGCCATCCTGGAAGATGCTGTTCTCATGTCGATAAAAGTGTTGCATCATGGGGGAGTACGTGATTCCTAAAACCTGACAGTACACAGCAGTCCCAATCGATCCAACAAAAGCTTCCCCATACTAAGGCAGCCGCCACTAGACTGTACAGAACTCACCATGCAGAAAGGGTCAGTAGCCTCGTGCTATTGGCGCCATAAACGCAGCTTGTAGGAAAAAACTGGACTTGGCTAACATAGCCTCTTCAAATCCTCGACAGTGCATTCAGCATTCTGGTGACATTTCCTTAGGAGTAGATGACGAGTGTGTGATCTGCTGTGGATCTTCGTGCTGGCATGTGTGCTCTTAACTGTCGAGTAAGATATGAAAGTTGTGCATAGGTTCCGTATTTTCCGGACGGCTTTTACAAGCCGTTGTACTCAACGCTCATCCCGTAGGACGCGTTGCAATAATTCTGTCTCTAAGGGCGGTTGTATAATGAGTTAACTCGAGTTTAGAGCATAAAATTAATCATCAGTATGCTTAACTTGGAAAATTTGGTTGTATAGACATTAATCTAAGATTATTTCGTCTTAACCTCAAATTAAATCTAACTCGCGAAATTTCACAAGTTAAAACAATAACTAGAGTTTAGTAATTGTTAAATAAAATTTTCCCCCGAGTATAGAAGCATAACAACTTCATTTCTAAATAAAATGCTGAAAAACGTTTATTTTAATTTCATGAATATAAAGTTTCTTCAATGTTTCACTTTTTTATTTCCACGTAATAATATCAAAGTTGCGTTCAATTGTAGGTTATGTTAGACTAACCTTAAGAGCGGTATATTAAAGATTATTCCGGCATCTCATCTTATAGTGAATTTCTCTGTGCTCCTCGTGTATTTCATGAGAGAGAAAATGTAATTCCTAGAACTGGATGACAAATAATTCAAAGGGTGGTTTCGCTAAGTAAAAGATGTCGAAGAACTGTTACGTCCCCGATTATAATAAAAAATTAAGCAAAATCATGCTTTGGATTCGATATTCACGATACTAATAACAAGGTTCTATGCGAAAGGGTACTTCCAAATAGTTGTTGAAGGAGTATTCAAAGTAGAGAAAGGAACGGCCAGCAGAATCATCCATAAAGTTACTAGAGCAATAGCGTTCTGAGACCTCAGTTCATTAAAATGCCTACCGCAGAGGGTGATGTATAGAAAGTGACACTAGGCTTCTATAACATTCGCAACTTTCCTGGAGTTTTAGGTGCTGTACACACATGGGATAATATTGTTAAGAATAGAATTATACCCTTTGTTAATCCCCCCATGTACGTTCTTTATCTTTATTTGAGATCGAATCTGGTTTTGTTTTTCAATTATTTCCTTATATATTAGCACCAGATGAATAATAATATCATTCTCACGTTTGCTAAGATTTGCCGTTTGCATTCGCTTTCACGTTTTTTATCCATGCTTGAAGACAAGGCGTAAAATTTAATAATTATTGATATTCTCTGGTTAAACAGTTAAACATCAACTCGCTCTAAACACGAATTTCCTATTATTTCGCAATGTTGCCATAGGTTTGACGGTTAGTGCAAACTCGAGATTACATAGTCTGAGGTTATTTTTATGATTAACCTTTAGTTACTTTTAAATTACAGTTAAAAGTAATCTCCAGTTAGCAAATTTTAAATAATCGGCCCTTGGTGTTTGATGTCCTTTCTCTTGCTGCTCCCTGCAAGCTTTCACTTCAATGGAACTGCAAGAGATCACATACATCACATCGCTTAGTTTTTTTTTTTTAATTCCGTCTTCTAAAAACGCTTTATTCACCTCCTTTTAACATGTACAACGAGTTTATTTTGTTTTATCCAATTTTATAATCGTCCTTTAATTTTATTTTCATGTATTCTAAACATTACAAACTTTTAGCACCAGTGATAGTTCGCTAACAAATATTAATTCATTTAAATTTCTCTACTCCTACATTATTCCTATAGATATACATTTAAATTGTCCAATTTTCCAGGACACTTTGAAAGAAATACCAAATAATGTTAGTGAAAGTAAACAGTCTTGTCGTAAACTTTTGGTAAGAGAAATTAGATGAAGAGTTTTTAATATTTTTTTGATGACAGACTGTTTATTTCCCTGATAATATTTACCTTTATCCTATTCCTTTTCTAGCAGCTTTCATAATTTTATAACGATGCTTTTACTAAATGTATAAAAAATTCATGAACTACTTGTAGAGCAGATATTTTATCGATATTAATTTCAAACTAGAAGTATGATTAGCTCAATAACATAAAAGAGATTCAAAATAATAGAGCTAGTGATAAGGTTATAATTAAATGCCTAGAGTTGGTGAAAATTTAGAGAAATAATCCCAAAAAATATTATATGGGATAATAGAGAATGTTGAAATGAAAATGAATGTAGATCCCTTATTGATTTTTTCCCTCTCCTTCCTTAAAAGTTTGGAATGACGTTTTTAAGACCCACTGTTCTTTTTCCATGATATAAAAAGCTGTTCCAAAAAATCAACATTTTTCCATATTCTGGTTTCCTTTATATATATCCAATTATCTGATAACGACGCGCAGGCGGTGAATTGGATCACCCGGGGTAAAGAAATAAGTCGGGCGGGCTTTAGAACTTATAAGTTTAGCTTGGATCTTACGCACTTAGGCCTGGTTGCAAGAGCTCTAGATATCTATTACAATAATTTTATCAGACATATAACTTACATCCGTTTCACAGGGAAAATGTAACCTTTCGATAACTGTTTGGCAATGAAGTTCAGAGCAGTTCAAAGATGGCGACTTGCATTTTTATTATGTAGTTTCTGTAGCTGTCGCCAGTTAGCGTCGTACAATAATGTGTATTGCTATGAAACAATAGAACATCAAACACAGAATATAAGGAACCTACTCTGCGAAAGTATATCAATACAAGTTCTTGTAAAGTATGGAATTGTAACTTTTTATTCCACGAAAGAATGTAATGTGTTAGTAAAATGTCATATTGACATATTTACAGCAAGTTGGAGGAACAGTTGTTTGCCACCTTGAATTAGGTTATGTCCATTCCTTGGTAACAAACTCGTATGTTTGTATTATTATTATTATTATTATTATTATTATTATTATTATTATTATTATTATTATTATTTCTGCTATATTTTGCTCAGAAATAATGGTCATTTAAATATTTTATTATGTATTTATCAATATGCAAACGTAATGTTTCATTTTGAGATAACTTTCGCATATTTTTATGCTTACGGCCTGCTTGGGTTATCGTTGCATACGGCTATGTCGCAGCATCAATTTTACTCCATAAACTGCAGAATTACCGAGTTTGCTATTGTTTTATTCGTCTATTTTTGGTTTGTTTATATATTGATCACGTTTTTGTTACAAGCAAAGTCGGTCCTGGTGGTGTAGTGGTAACCATACTTGCCTCCTAAACTCAAGATCGCGGGTTCGCTCCCGGCCAGGAACGATGAATTTTTTCGGGCGTAAAAATCCTAAGTTCCTTCGGAAGGGAAGTAAATCTGTGGGTTCTGCGTCGTAGATTTACGCCACGATAAAGAACCTCAAGCCTGAAAGAAGAGGCCTCTGAGCAAAATTTGTCGACCGATTCACGCCCTGATTTGAATGGGACGCTGATGACCTGAGATGTTAAAGAGCGTCCGTAAATAAAACAAAACTCTCTCACATTACAAGCAGAAATTGTGAAGGCTCAAAAGAGATTATTTTAAAAGACCACAAGGCAAGAAAAGGAATTATTTTCGTAGAATTTACCGAGAAAGTTTAAAAAAAAAAAAAAAAAAAAAAAACCTAATTAAGATGCTGGACTGAAATATGCATTTGAAACAAAAAGCCAATGTCAGTCATTGGTCACACTTTAATTGCATTACCGACACGAGTGACTGGTTGTTAAGATAAAAACTCATGAACGGGAGATCTGTGGTTCGATTTCTACCCAGGACAATCCTCCCTGACTGGAGGTTTTTTTTTTTCAGGTTTTCCTTAGTCTTCGTAAATGGCAAATGCCTTGGAAGTGTCCTAAGCTTTTCCTTGAAGTCACCTAAAAAAAATTCTTTCCTAATTTATCATATCATCATGTATCACTCACTACCAGTGCCTCGATAGTAAAAGCGGGGGTTAAACACTATTCAAAATGCAATTAATTCCTACATTAACATGCTACATTTTGATTTCCTGCGACAAGGAATAAAATTTGGTTATTTAACCTTTAAAATTATTCATTTTTTCAATTATGTTTTTAAAATCATATTTTCCAACTTGAGGTGTTTTAAAATTTATACTATTAAATTTGTTGGTCATTATAATAATATATTAAAACAAATGTGAACATTTTAACTTATGTTTCAAGTATTTTTTTACTTTTTTCATTTACAGTGACAGTTAATCTTTTACCTACTTGCATTTCTCTTGCCAACTCAAAACAAATATTTCTGAAGATCCGTTGTGTAATCTGCACTTTTTAATACACGTGACAAAAAACTAATCGTTTCCCCTCTAGGATAAAGAAAATCGTGTTGTTCATACTTCTGAATGCGGTAATATACCTGCACTGCGGGAAGTCATGAAAGATTAGTAACTTTGTGTAACTTATATAAGCTTCTCGGTAAAGTTCTGAGTTTGGGAATTTTTCCCTCAGTTTTTCTAATTGTGATTCGCACCGTAACAGCACTTTGTCTCTTGACATTAATTATTAAATGCAAGGGGAAAAGCCTTTAGAGTCCATACTGCCAAAGCACAAGGAATATGCGTGCCATTGCACCAAATTGCACAAATAATGTGACATTTAAGGTTAATACTGACTGTTACGCACTGAAATACACAATTAGATGTATAAAGCCTGGGATATTTCATTTACAAGATACTAGTTTATATCAAAACGTAAATAAATATGACATGAAAGAAAATACATCTTGAAAAGTTAGGCAGGAATTCCCTTTATCTCCAGCCCCTTTTAGAGTATATGGATGGATGGATGGATGGATGGATGGATGGATGGATGGATGGATGGATGGATGGATGGATGGATGGATGTGTGAAAGAGTCCATTGTGACCCCATAAAGGGCTTGGGCCCTGCTAGAGGGAAAAACTCATTTTCTGACTCACATGATGAGTATTCCTGTGAGTTAGTTTTTTTCAGTTAATATGTATAACTAAACGAAAATAACAAGAAATAGAAAAACAGAAATAGATAAAATACTTAAGTCACACAATTTTCGATATTTCGCTGCCTTTGAAGTCGAATACAGCTGTTCGAAATGTAGTGAAAATTGTGCGACTATTTCTGCTTCTCTAGTTCTTGTTATTTTAGTTGCATTGTTCCAAGAGTCAGCTTTATTTATATTATATATACAGGGTGTTCAGAAAGTCTTGTGCAGTTACGACAGCTGTTGAAAATGTCCACGGGCGGATATACAAGCCTGTACAGGCTTAATTTTATTGGAAAACACTTTCTGCAGATATATTAACATAGCCAGCCAGAAACGTGGAACTAGGCCTCGTCTGTACAGAAGGGACATTAAGAATATCGAGAATAAAATATGTAAACTGTTCACTGTAACGGATTCTCATTTCACGATCCGCATCTTTCATTTCTTGCACTGCTGTCACTATAAGGAAACAATTTCAATGTTTTCCTAATCGCTTTATACGCGATGCAAACGATATGCAAGTCCGATGTCTTTTTCTTGTGCCAACTTGCACAGTGATTTTGATGGGCTCCACCGCAGAGAGTCAGAAATATCCAACAACTTCTCTTTGTTTAGTTTAGGTGGTCTCCCAGTTCGTTCAGCATCTAACACTGAGCATGTCTCAATAAGTTGGCGAACTGTATTACGATGAGGTACAGCTGTTTCTGGGAATTTTTGAGCAAATGCCTCCTGCACTAAATCAGTGTATTTATCGTCTTGTCGATAGACGCGTTCAACAAGAAAAATACGTTCCTCAGTTGAAAGTATCAATTGAAAACTATATTGAACATCTAAACACTACATATATCCCTTTCAATATTTTGTATCAACTGATAATTTAATTAAGCAGTCAAATGTTATGAAACAATAGAACGAATTAAAAAAACAATCCCGCATCTATGAAAATCAATTATGCCAACTTGTGGTAAGATTCTATGCAGAAAATAAACTAACTAGTTAGAACTTCCAACGTAATATACATTCGTAATCTAATTGCATAGTCACTTTCCGAACACTCTATGTATCAAGTAAGCCATGAAACAATAGCAGAATGTATTTATAGGAGGGATTAGAATATATAAATATATTTAATCACTATTTAATTTGTAGGTGATAAAATAATTTTAGTAATTCATAAGATAAATTACAAACTGCAACTAATAATTTAGAAAATATACTGAAAGGGCTTTAGAAATGTTCTGAAGAAAGAACATACATGATATATGAGATACAAGACACTGGTTAATTATCAAATCCTGAAATAAGTGATATTATCTACGTTTTAATATTTCTTAATATCAAAACCAGAAAACGTATTTAAAATTAAAAGTGTGGAACAATAAGAAAAATAAGTAATAAAAAAATCAACTTCATAAAATCATGATTGTCCCTATATTAGATTATACCTGTAAAAACTAAATAATGAAAAGATCTGACAAGAAGAAAATAGAATCAGTAGAATGAAATTCCTTTGATCAGGAGCTAATTTTACTTTACTTCATCATTAAAAAAATATTCATATAAGAAAACAAATAGATACTTAAATGAAATCATTGGAAAATGGAGAAAGATTGATTTGAAAGTATTAATATGATGGCACAGATGAGATTTTCAAAATTACAATTTGGATTGGGATAATAAGTATTGGAGACCCAAGATAAGATCGATTTCTGTTGAACGCGGAACGAGTCATGAGGCCTAATATTTGTTTTGTGCCCACTATATGATTTTTCTTAGAAAAATGACATTTTTTATTTAAAAATGTTTGTAAAATACGATATTATCATGTTATTACTATTAAGTGTGTGGAAAATGTATCCTAGAAGTCAAAGGATGTCCACTCATGGACAAAATTAAAATAGCACATGCGATAAGTTCTAATTGAACAAAGCATCGAAGCTAAAATTAAGTAACTACAAGAAAAATTTAACATGGATGATAGCCGAATATCCAAGAAAGCATACCTGTACATATCAAGAGGAAGTAAAATTGTGGGAAGACATTGAAAGGGATGGACTCCTGTTGGAACATTGCCGGAATCGGCTCATCAGCCTAAGCCATGCTTTTTATTATTATTATTATTATTATTATTATTATTATTATTAACAACTATTTATTAAAAAAAATACTTTGTATCTCTTCTGAAATGTATAACGCAAAACCACTGTGCGACGCACATACGAAAAACAATGAATTTTGTTTGTAACATTTGGTCAGTTTTTTTCGTGTTATATCATAGTTCAGAGATAATTTTTGGCTTGCTCGCAGCTGAACACAAGCCGGGCCGATTGAAGGTCACTCCAGTTGCCAGTTCCGATGATGGACAATTTCCCTTGTATTTCTATTCGCATAACTTTGATCAATGTACACAATATTATTTTTATTTCATAAGGAATATTAAATTATGTTATTGGAGCTGTTCCAAATAATGTCCTCTGCAGTCACACATTTCTGACATCTATTAATGAAATAATTGACTGATAATCGCTCTACTTCCGTAATATTTTCAATTTCTGCCCTGATACATTCTTTAAGTTTTTCTACAGTTATAGGCTGTTCCTGTAATATTTATTAATTTTTTTCCTGTTCTAGTGATAATATTTATGTACAATGATCTACAATAAACCGTATTGTACTAAAATACGCAGTTAATAACACTGGTATAGGAATAATACACATACAGAAGTTTTTTGGTCTTTCTAAAGAGCGCGGAAATTTTTTCCATTGTCAATGTCTACAGAGTGGCCTAGAAAATTCGATATTCGCCCCTCCTTGTAAACAACAGTTGGCATTGTATGTGTGCGTTAATTTACATTTTGAATAAGTAGGGCTTTTAGCATCCTTGCTTCAATATCCTCGAGCATTATCGGTCTAAAAACGGACGAGGCTCAGTTTGTTCGCGTTTGCAACTAATTCCGTTGTGCGTACAAAATTTTCCCGCTCTTTTTAAACGGAACCGATATGCACCTGACCTCCATTATTGCAGTTCTTTGTTGCAGGAAATACATCTCTAACGGAAGGATTACGTACACTTTCTCAAGCACAAACAGCTTTCTCGTATTGGAATAGCCATCACCAATTGGTTGCAATAACACAACCTCTTTTCCTTTCCCCTCTCTGTCATCTTCATTATCTGGTTCGTCGTGCCCGAGCAGTTTTTACCAAGTTAAACTGAGTTATATGCTGGGCAAACAAGAGAGACGCCCCGCAAGCAGAATACATACAAAATATCATCTACAGCTTTTAAACATGCAAAAATCTGTTATGTTTCTAGTATGTATAATTTAGTTTTATTTCAGTATCACAACAAAATTCTGCCCTGGTGGAGAAAATTTGATCATACTCTGATTCTGTACAGAAATAAATTCACAATGAGACACATTTAAAACGGCCAATTCAAATACGTCATACCGATGTTTCCTTCCCCTTTCTCGACATCCAGCGCAGCGACCTTACTGGCTACAACTTTATGTTTTTAAAAATGGGCACTGCAAATAATAAATTAATTGTACTGTTTACATTCCTCAGCTCTTCTGCACTTTTAGGTTGATTTTTCTTCTATCGTGCTCTGTAAAAATGATAGGTACAGAATTCACGTATTGTATTTGTAGTGCCCAAGTTTTTAAAAGGTGTAGAGTTGTTCTACCTTGAGTTCGCGGCGATAGATCCCAGTGGTTTTAAAAGTGCCTCACAGTAGTTTTCACCTTATTTAGCTCTTATAATACAGAAAATTTTTAATTTTTGAAGTGTGTGACAAAATATTTCTTCTTTGTTCACAACAACTGCCTGAGATTTTTCTCGTTTCAACTTTAACCTTTGTATTTTATGTTAATTAACATTGTAACTCTTATAGTTATTTAAAACATAAAATTGCGAAAAATTTTTCGCTTATGTGTAAAGTTAATAGATGCATATGACTTGAGTTAAACGTGGTATTTAATTTTTTAAGCATGGATGTGAACAATGGCTGTTTGATGAGGGAAAAGAACCAGTGATAAATGATTGTTAACGTGTGCCACATCCTTCTTTTGAACAACAGCTCAGCACAGATAAGTAAATATATTTTTCAGTAATTTATTTGATTTTCTTCCTCATCTAAAAGATTTATCTTTAGTAACTGCGTCTAAAAAGAACAAACACATCCAGTGCTGGTGAAAACGTATAAAAAAGAAGATAATCTAATAGCATGAACAATGAAAATGCCATTTAATTAACTCGTTAGAGTCATTATAGAAGTATAAAACAAGAAAAATAATTGACGGTCATTTAGTAGGATGTGCGTGTTAGTTCTTGTTTACCGCATTAAGACAATTGCATGCAGATAATTTACATTAGCAGCTGTGTTCAAGCGAACGAAACTCTTTGTCCAGTAATGTGACTCCTGCTTTATCAAACGGTATTGGTCAAGAGGCTACCGGCTTAACTTTCAGGTTAAGTTCTCGTTTTCTTCTTATTTAAGAGTTTTTTTCCAAAATAAAAATTTAAATAGATAATAAATGGAGGTTTAAGATGTATCTGCTAAATGTTTCAAGAGTGTAAACACTGCATTTCCTTTATGGCCATGACATTTTTTTGCTTGTAAAATCTCATTTAAATTAGACTTGCTGCATAATACCGCCTAATGTTCAAAATTGAATACAGAGCAGAAGAACTTGCACCAGTAATATTTCACAAATCATTACGGGGTGTATGGAGAAGCTTCCTCTTCATATTACACTATGAAAGAGTGACCAAAATTATTTTGTTTGGTGGATAGGTCGACACAAGAAAATTCCCTTGTTAAGGAGACAGTTCGGAGTAATCGGCGTCTTAAAAACTGCAAGATTGTTTTGTTTTTTTTTTTTCCTTAACGAAATGTGCTTCGAATTCAAAAATTTCTCATGAATAAAGTCAATGCAAAAGGGGTGCTTTGAATTCTACTAGCAGTTTAAATGCAAGTGCGCGTGGAGTGTTGTCAGAAGTGTTTGAGCCTTTGCTATAGTAACGAGAGGGCAGTTATGGAATCCATCGTCACTGTGGGTTGTCTATTATAATCATCATTTAAAAAGAATATCAATGGAGTGGCAAAAGAAGGGTGAGATACCTCCTAGAAAGGCTAATGTCACATAGTCCACGAAGAAGATCATGACGAGATGTTTTTTGAGACTGCAGAGAATTTCGGTGACTGAGAAATACAATACTGAGATACTGTATAAAATCCGCAATGTCATCAAAGATGTGGAATGCTGAGTCGTGGAGTTCGTCATCTGACGACAACGCACCAGTCCACACGGTTGTTGTTGCCAAGGCTACTGTGGACAAGTACGACTTCCATGATTTGCTTCATCCACTGTACAGTCCAGGCCTTGGTCTCAGCCTGATTTCAAATTGAAATCTAACCTTCGAAAGCGAAGAGTCTGAACCATAATGAGTTTAAGGACTATGTTTTCCGGCGTATTATAGATAAAGCTTGGGATTCAGTTTTAGGGCGATGTGTGGGAAATGCATTGAAATAGAAGGAGATTAAGTTGAAAAATAATGGTTTTATTTTTATACTATTACCCATTAGCATGGTCAGACCCGGAAACCTATGTTGCAGCTCGTATTGTTCGTTAAATCTGTTATTTTATTCTAATAATTAATTTACAATTTTATCAGTTTTGAACTTACATATTTTCTGCCACTTCATTTTTATTTTTTAAACTTTTTGGTTGTTTCAAATAATTTTATAATTCTTAACATTCATATTTTTAGCTATTCTTTTCTAAATCCTGTGATTTTAACAAAAGTCGTTCTGTTAAACAAAAAGGTAACGGTTGTGTCGCTAATTTTCTTTCATTAAAATGTAGCAATCAGCATTCATAATGTTTAAATCATACTTGTCTTACAGCCATAAAAATTTTTAAAGCTTTTATTTTAGCGAAGATTTACTTGTTCATGTTTTCTATAATTAGCACGAATTTTCACTATTTAACCTAATTGAACATTAGTAAGCGATGTGAAAAGTTTAACAAAATTCATTTCTAGTAATCTTACAATCAAAATAGAATTTAAGTATAAATGTATTTATTTTATTATTAAGTCATATTATATTAGCTTTTTAATAGTTCATACTTGCTTTGAGGTACATATACTTAGAAAAAAAAAAAGGTTTTACACAAGTGTATCCTTGTTCCGTAAGTGTAATATACATAAAATACACAAGGAATAAATAATCCTCCAAACTTAGTAGATATAAATCGTATTAATAGTTTTCAAACTGATACATAATAACAAAAAAGTACACAAATAAATTTTAAAACTTCCTTGTATTAAAAGTATATTAAAAATATGTTGACCCTGGAAATACAATGTTGGTCCATCTAAAATACCTAAATTCCAATCACTCTAAAGGATCACTTCGACACCAGACGCCGAGAGAGAAACCTTTCTAAAATGCAAGCTACCCCCATGCTACACACAGTATCAAATCGCCACGCCCGGAACTTTTCGATCCTACAACAGAACCAACGGAATACAATGAGGTGAAATTAGAGAGTGGAAAAATCATGGAAACAAAAATCAAAATGAACTTTGCCTAAGCGAATGTTGCTTATTAGTAGTTAATTGAGCCCCCCCCCTCCCCCGTGATTCAGGTGAGGGTTTTGTGAGGTAGTTGCAGAAAGTTTGTAGCTGGCCAATGAAAATATTGACCATGGCACTTCTTGTTTTGTGATTCGATACACAATATTTTGATATTTGACATGCACCAAGTTTGTGTTCCCCTTATCCCTCATGTGACACTCTTCCTTGTTAGTAAGTTTAGACATTTTTCCACACTTGAAAGCGCGGCAGGTACCTTTCACTGATTTACTTTCACTAAAAGTACTAAAGGTGTAGATTGAGCCACGATAAAGCTCGAAACAAACACCTCAAATCAATGAAATCATAAAAAAAAAAAAAAAAAAACTACCATGACGCTACAAATGTCGTATTTCTCACGCTGAGTTCAAGGGAAAACGTCACTGAAACGGCCTTCATTTTGTCGACTTTGATCGAGCGAATCAACATGACATGTCTCAACGATACATCTCAACCCATAGGTCAGCAAAGACTAGAAGACTATTGACTCCTAATTATTCAGCAAACCTTGTCCCATTGCTCTTCAAATAACACTATCAACGTGATTTATGTTATTAGGGAAACCAATCAATGACCTTTTTTTTTTTGTATCTATATTCAAGCATTTTGAGAATTTCTATCAGTTCCTGTTGGTGCTTAGACTGCAGTGTTCTTTTTCATTTTTTTCACAATTGTCATCATCTCGTTTGTTAGATACTTAGGTAGAAACTGGTGCGAAGTTAAAAGTTGTATAATAATTAGTTTGTGACCGCTACAGTAATAGAAGAAAACTGCGGGCTAAACCGTGTGCTAATATGTTGAATGTGATGATTTTCTGAAAATGGAGAACCCGTACACTGCAAGTGAGTTTGTAAACTTATTGTGTTTTATTCTTCTTTAAGCTCACAATTTTATTTTACACATCGCTTACACAAATTAGTTATATGTAAGCAAATGTTACTTTAAAATAAGTGCAGTGAGGTGTTTGAAAATGACCGAACTTTTTAATTGTTTGAAATTTTGGCCTATTTCATTTTATTGAGTTTTGTCTCCCTTTCTATTGATACATGAACCTCTGAAAGCAGTCCTGATACACTTTTTTCGAGTTTGCCCAAAGTTCTCTCAGTGAATTTGGTTTTATCTTCTCAACTGAGTCGGATCTTCGCCTTTTCGTCGTGAATTTCAGCTCTGTAAACATACAAAATCCACAGGTACTAAGTCAGAACGATATGAAGGTTGGGGAGAAATAGCAGGGTTTTTTTTCCCCCCCAAAATTCGCGAGAAAGCAGTGTTGAAAGGACGTGCGTAGGGTCCAATTCAGTCTTTTTCTTCTCGCGTTTTCTCGGAGATGTCTCAAGACCTCTTGATTCACCGTTTGATCCTCCAGAAGTAATTCGGAATAAATCACCTTGAATGTCGAAGAAAATCAACAACACTTTGAACGTTTGACCTGGCCACATCGTGACCATAGACCCATGTTTAATCACCAGTTATTACTCTATTCAAAAAAAGTTGCGTCCTCATTAATGCGAACCAAGAGCTCTTGATAGATCGCTACTTGGTTGTCTTTCTGTTCTTGTGTCAACAGCCAAGGGACAAACTTTGCATCAACACGATATATGCCAAGCTTTTCTGTCAGAATGTCATGATACGATCTCACAGAAATGTTGTACACTCTTCGGCAATTTCTCGAACTATCAGGCGTCAATTTTCATGGATGATCTCATTCATCTTGTCCTCATGAGAGACGCGGGTCATCCATTACGGACTCCTGGACGCTTTTAGGAGTTACAGCTGATTACCGGCAATAGCGCTCTGGAAGGGTTAGTGGGTACATTGTATTAATGTTGAGCGATACTTTTTAAATGTACAACAAATGTATATAACTATCGTAAGCTCCTTTATTACTGTGCTGTATTTAATTTTAATTTTAGTTAAGATACTAAAGCCTTACAACAAATCAAATACATTTTGAACATACAATTTAAAAATTGTACGAAAATAAAATGATAGTAGAATAGAATAGATACTATTATTTTAGAGTAAAGAAAAATTGGAAAACAAGCATATTGTGTTAATATACATATTTATCTTTATCCTTAGCTCTAGCATCACTAAATTCCTGTGGACTGACATTAAAATAAACATGAGAATGGCTAGCACATGACGAGAAGACAGGGAAAGCCATGTTACAACATGGTTCAGCTGCTGGTGACATCGCATTAATACTGTAAGTTAATATCTATTTGAAGGTCAGTACCTTTGCCAAGCTTCCTTTTTCATTCCCAAACTGAAATTATAAGAAGTTTAACAGTGTTACGTTTTCTTTAAGTGTCTATATAAAATGCATCTACACAGGGCGTTCTAAAAGTTCTCAGACTGACCAAGAAAGCACAAGATTTAAGAAAAATTTTATTTGTATTTTTTAATATAGTCACCCTTTAAATTAATACATTTAGTCTAACGACCTTCAAAACTTTTTAATACCCTTAGTAAAATAAGCTTTGTCCAACTGCGAAAAATAGGCGTCTGTCTCAGTTACCTCATCATTTAATGTGAATCTTCGTCCACCCAGCCATTTCTTCCGGTATGGAAACAAAAACTAATCGCTGGGAGACAAATCCGGCGGATGTGGAAGCACTTGGGTTAAACAATCCCAAAAGTGTGTGACTGCGCATTATCGTGATGAAAGTGAAGTTTCCTTTTCTCGAGGTGTGGAATAGCACCCTTCAGTTGGTCCTGCAGTTTTTTTATTATTTATTTTAATAGTGTTTTAACTACTGAGGCACCACAGGCGATGGACATTAACGATACATGAGATGAAATGATAATTTGGAAATGATTTTTTTATAAAGGAAGGAAGCGTTCCAGGCATAAGTTACCTCCTCGGCATTTGTCATTTATGAGAAAAGAGGAAAAGCTGGGAGAAAACTCAGAGAGAACGGTTCCGGTGGGAATGGAACCGCAGATCTCCAGCTCACGAGTCCGCGCCTTTAGGACCTCGACCACCCATGGCGGTTGTTCCAGTAGTGAAGTTATTACTCCCCAGTGATGGTTCTACCCTTCTGGTGGTACTCTACGAGCACAGCACCATGAGAATCCCAGAAAACCGTAATCGTGACTTTTCCTGTAGATGGAACCGTTTTTGTTTTCTTTCGTGCAGTTTCACCTGCTGCCACTCACTGTTTGGACTGCTCCTTCGTCTCTGGCGTGTAGTGATGAATCCATGTTTCATCTGCTGTTATAAAACGATGGAGAAACTCACTGGAATTGCGTTTAAACACCCTGGGGAAATGTTCATTCGAGAGCGTTTTTGGTCCATTGTTAACAATAGCGGCACTTATCGAGCAGAAAGCTTTCTCATGTCCAAAATTTCATGTAATTTGTAGTGGACACGGCCTAACGAGATCTTTACAATGTAAGCCAACTCGCGCACCTTCAATCGGCGAATGTGGGTATGGCATTGCAAATTTTTGTCACAATCTTGTCGGTCGTAGCAGTTTAAGGACACCCTGAGCGCTCGTCTTCAATGAATGTACGACTACTCTTGAATTTAGGATATCGCTTTTTAACCATCGAAAACAAAGGGAGAGAGTCCTTTAAGGTGGAATCTAACTCGTTTTGTGTTTCCGTTGGGGTTTAAGCCCTTCAAAACAAAGCACTTTATCAATAATAGGTATTTCAGTTTTATCCATTTTGTAGAAAATGTTAACACTATTTACACGATCGTCACAAACAAGTGACGATACTTACGCGCCTGAACTTTATAGCGCATCATCTAAAGGGTGATACTTAACTAATCTAGTAAATCGGCCATTTTAACACATCTCTTAGACAAACCGAGAACTTTTATAACATCCCTCCTAATGTCTTGGAAGGTTGTCTTATGCACAAAATAGCATAAGTGCAGAAAAAGATAATACTGATAGGGAATAAGTTCAGGAAGAGACACTTAAGAAAGGAAAGCGGAGCGAAGTGATTTCCGCCTTTGCGGTACGCCTAACAGCCGAGACGTAAATCACAGCATGAGCGGACAATGTTTATAACTAAAACATTCAATTCAATTCATTTAAATCAGTGAAGTTATTACAATTAAAGGCGGCAGGGCGCCTTTTATCCAAGTATCTTGTTAGTTTCAGGGAGGCTTTGTTAGTGAGTGGTTGTACCTTCGTGTGTTACCTTTCATTGTGTGTAAATTGTTCTTCGTTAGTTATGTCACTACATACATATAGACTTGAAGGACAAGGTTGCACGTACAATAAATAATATGTGTACCCTATTTCCTGCAGAGCGTGGTATGACAATTCGGAAAAAAAAATCTGACAATCGTGTTCCAGGTAGAGAAACTATTCGCCTGTCAACTTGTTAAAAAGTTACGAGAAACAGGACCTCTGAATGACAAGAAACTTGTTCTTAAGGAAGAAAAATTGGATGAAATGCAGGAATTTCCTATGCAGATGTCGTCAGTGTATTGCCGTTGAGGAGAATCGTTTTCAGCATCTCTTTTAACACCAGTTAATGTTTATCCTGAAAGTTCAGGCATTTGGTTAAAATATGCAGGCAAAAAAGTACGTAAAATGCTGAAAATAAGCAGAAATATAATTAAAATAGGTATTTATTAAAATTAACAAGAGAGGGTAACGTCATTATTTATTAATGTAAATTTATTTAAGGTACTTGATAATTTCTTTATCACATAATTACAGAACTTAAGCTTACTTTTCTATATTACAAGCAACATCATGTTTTTTTCAAGGTATCAACTGTCATAGTCAGCCGCTTGTCAGAGAGAATATTTTTCATCGTGGAAAAAGAACATTCTACTTCCACTGATGTGATTGGAGCATATTTAAAACATGCTATTTCAGAAAAACTTGTTCCAGTCACACCAGAACATTCATCTTTCCAGACACCAAAAGTAGTTTTGAATAGTTCTGGCAAATGAACAAAATACACAGTGGTTTCTGGTTGAGTTCATTCCCTATTCATGCGTTTATAGGGGAATCTGTATAGTATCTCCTTTACTTCCGTACTGAACGCATTGTAGAGATGGTTTATTGCACAGCTGTACCGCTCTCATCTTTCTCGCTTGCAATTGTTTGTTACATTTGTGCAGCTGAAGTTACCTCCACCAATTTTTTTTCTAGAATTGTTTCGCGCACATCGATACAAATTCATTCACCAATACTATTCAAAACTACAATACTTCCCTCATCCTCTGTATTTTCTGGTATTCGTACACCCGAGGTAACCGTGCGTTCCTTTCACTAATGAAGATTCTGACATTTAAAGAGCTTTAGTGAATAAGTTGAGGATAAAGTTTTTGACCGCTTGAAAAGAAATAAATGTATAACAAGGTTATTAGTAAATATTTTTGTGAGATGAACACGCCATTTAATTTTTATAAAAATTTTCACTTCGATATATTGAAATTCTTTATGTGCTTTTTAAAATGCGTAAATAATTGCCAAAAAAACTTGAAATGTGCAACAGAAGAAAAAAGAAGAAAAAGAACTGAAAGGGAACAAAATCTGGCCCAACGGATCCCAAATGTACGGAAACATGTTCATTTCTATCTGACTATTATATATATATATATTCACCCAGATAGAAAAGGCATCTTACCGACTTTGGTGATTAGTAGTGTGTACAGTGCAATAACAGGATCCGTGTATACTGTACAGTACAGTTCATCCTGTTACATTGCTCATTGTTTATTGATCATTATGAAATGTTTAAACGGGGAAGAGGTTAAATGATTTAGTTAAACCAATGCAATATAGTGCTATTAAATAAAAGATGTGTAATATTTATCATTTCCATATCTACTGTTCTTAAATAAAATCGTACAATGTGATAACTCTTGGAGAGGGTAAGTGTATTCTTGAATAAAATGTACACGGTGCCATTTAGAAGAAAAAACGAAACTCAATCGCGTATCTCCTACATTAATCTCATACAAAAAGTATACCATCAGCAACAACTCCCCCATGATGTTAAAAACAAGTTGTTTTAAACAATTTTCCGTTTGATACATCAGAAAAGAGTTATTTTGGTCGAGCAAGATAAATGAGACACCCTGTATATGTAAATATGTATGCAGAAAGATTAGAAACTATCTCTGGAAACTGTGGAACAGAATTTACCATGAAGGAAACTAAAAATGCAGTCTGTAGTGTTAACGAGATCTTATGTTAACAGTGCAAAGATAACTGTAACAAAGTGCTTGTTAATGAAACTGGTGGCAGAAGTGGAAAGACGTACCAGTGTTTGTACACTCTGGTGCTAATACAGGCAAAATAGTTCTATACAAATAATGAACTAGTCATTAAATGTGTATAAATACGGCAAATGGATTTTTCCAGGAACGGTAACGACACACTTGTATTCACAGTATAATAGGAAATCGATGTTAATATCTGTTGGCACCAATATGGCCTTACAAACAACTTTGTTTATGCTGTATCTGCAGGAACAGCCCTCAGCTGGTCAGTGTATATTAGCTAGTTTGATATGAAAATTTTAGTCTTCAGCCTATCTGTATACAGAATATTCTTGTAAGTAATTATAAACCTCTCTTTGTTACATTTTTTGAGCATTGTTAGCTAAATTATTCAACAAAGAAATGAAGAAAGAAGCCACTAATGTTGACTGCAATGACCTACGGTTATAAGAAAGAGCGGGGTTTCTCAGGCGGGCGGTAACCCTTGGGACTTGCATTTGGGAAACCGGAGTTCAAATCTCTGGGGCTGGTCATCCTGATCTCGGATTTTTTCGTGATTTCCCTGGTCACTTAGGCGATAGTTGGGAAGGATTTTTCCTTTCCAAGAATTTCCCTCTTTCTTAACCATTCCATTCCATTGCTTCTCTTAGGGCCATTTGTATAAATAGTTAACTTGAGTTTAAGACATAACATTAACCAATAGTTATGTTTAACTGGGACTTTTGGTTGTATAACCATTACTCTAAGATTATTTTATCTTAACCTTAAATTAAATCTAACTCGCGAAATTTCACAAGTTAAAGCGCTAACTAGAGCTTAGTAATTGTTAAATAAAACATTTCCCAGAGTACAGAAGCATAATAACTTTATTTATAAATAAAATGCTGAGTAACATTTGTTTTAATTTCATAAATATAAAGTTTCTTCAATGTTTCACTTTTCATTTCCGCGTAATAGCAACAGAGTTGCGTTCAATTATAGGTTGTGTTAGGCTAACCTTACAAGCGGTATATTGTGCAGATTTCGGATTTCCGACCTCTCATCCGAAGATGAATTTCACCATCTTCCTCTTGTATTTCTTGAGAGAAATAATCCGTTCCTAGAACTGAATGACAAAAAAGTCAAAATGCTATTTCGCTTAGCAAAAGATAACGAAGAACTGGAACAGATGTCACGTCCTCGATTACAATCACAAACTAAGCGAAATCATGCTTTAAATTCGATGTTCATTGTTCATGATATACTAACTTTAAGGTTCTGTGTGACAAGAAGCTTCTGAATAGTTATTGCAGGTGTATTCAAATTGAAGAACTGAACGGCCAGTAGAACCATCCATAAAGTTACTAGAGCATGAAATGGTATTTATGACATGCCCCACCCAATTAAAATATTACCGAAATTAGTATAATCAATTACATATATTATAAATATTATTACAATTAACGAGTACAATTTATGTGTATTCATATTAATAGCTATTTGTGTATTTCATGGGTAGTGAGAAAAAAGTTATTGACAGAAACTTTAGAAATAAGCAGAAAATGTTGATTGTAAATGTGTTTTGGGCTGGACAAAGAAACAGAAGGCCATGTACCTCTTTTGTATATTTTTGCAAGAGGCTTTGTGTAAGAAGGGCCGCCCCTTTAAGGTATCTGGAAAAGCATGGAAAGATGAATAGGCCACACCTCTATTATGTCAAAAGTCATAAAGCTTAGCTTTGTTAAAATCTTAAGGCGAACCGTAGTATGAAACATGCTGATACAACAGGTCATTGGGGGTGAAATAAATTATAATGCCCGACATAGTGGAGCCAAGGTGTTGATGTTGATTGAACCGACGATCCCACTTCATACCCCGGGTCCTTCAGGAGCCCGAAGTCGCCTTTCGTGGTTTATTGGTCACGGGAGGAGGGAGATGGAAGGAGATAGTTCAAACCACATAACCTTACTTCCTTTGAACGCATTGAAATATTTAATCACATTATACTTAGTTATTGGCCGCCTGGTTCGTTATCTCCATAACTTTGACATATATGCTGCATCTGTGTGCGTCTCGTCTACTTCCCATGGTAAAGCGATCTGGTAAAAACGTTGTAATGCCTTAATTTCCTGATCTGAACTGTGGTTGCCATCTGACCAAAACTGACTGGTGGAAAATGTGATTTTCTAGATTTGTTTTTCCTTATATATGAAATCCAAACGTTGCTACGTGATTTCAAAGCGTTACGTGGGTGTTATAGCACAGCGCTCACGGCTACTCCGAGCCTTTGAAATATTTAAATATTACTGGTGAGTTCTTGGGCCCTCAAACGCGCTTATTTAAAATGTATCACCTTTCTGACACTTTATTGGAGAGTTCATAATACGATGTAACGATTTCATTGCCGACACCTGTTCCACTTCCTACCTTCAACGAATTTTGAATCATTTTCAGCAATTATGGTACGAAATAATCTATTGTTCGGCACCTGCATGCACTTAGATGTGTTACAGCAGAGAGACCAATCCCTGTAGTCATTACCAGCAGAAGAAACGCAAAGGATAACAAAAGGCAACCTTTTTCCCTATTGTCATATAGTCTAACATCCAGGTAGCCATGAATATATTTGAGCAACACATGAAATTCCCCAGATTGCTACTATAAGCTATATTTTATATTTATTACTATTTACAATATCTAAAAGCATTTACTATTGGGCATGCGTGGGTGTGAGGATCTGTCACAGGGTATACAACTGGAAGATGGGAGATTTCTCAGAACGCTACATGACCCCCATTGCGAACTCTAGGCTAAATCTAGGAATTTTGGGGACTAAGAAATTGAAGCACACAGCATACGATTGAAAGTGGTATTTAGAAATGACAAACCTCGCATGCCCAGTGAGGGAGGTGCAATGTTCCTCAAGTTGTAGCAACAGAAACAAGTGCAGCATATCCTCCGTTTATCTGAATGGTTGTACACTTTATTGCGGGTTTCTTCACACCGTACGTTAACTTTGCGACTTGATATTTCAGTTCATTTTCCTTCTTGGCGTGTACAGAAACTCCCATCTTTTAAGCAAAATATTACCAGCAAGAAATGTCTCCCACTATCATATTAGTTTTTGTAGTAACATTTATCAAATGTTACTATAAAATGGATAATATTAATATCCATATCCAAACGAATTAGTAGGCAGTGTAGAATGTTATAACAATAAACTTAAAGTTTAAGTGCTTAAGAATTCCGATGCCTAGTATAAGACTTAAATTCCCAATCCGACCGACTGTATCCAAAGCTTGGAGGATCAATGCCATTATTAATATCTATTAACTTGAAACAGTTGACTTTATATCAGGATTTCACTTATGTCTAATTGTGTTCTGATTTAAGCTGCTGAAAAAGTTAATTAATTGCTAACTTTTCTCCACTTCTGATTCCTAACACTTCAGTCTTAAAAAGGAACACATTTCCATCATCTTAAGTAAATAAATCAGTTGCTGCAGCATAGGCAACCAGTGGAACTTCTGCTACAGTTCTGCCATGACCTCGAATATTTCACCATCTGACTCGCCTTCCAAACTACACATAGGTTAGTGTGAAACAACAGCAATCATATACATTAACCCTTATAGTGAGGTTAAATACAAGTGTGCGCCAAGCACACTTGAATGTTTCAGTGGCCTCTTAGGAACAAATCTATTTCACGAGATATCTTTTGAGGTATGCAGGATAAGTAGACTTAGATGCAGAAATTCGTGGTAGGGAAATATTATTAAACCTCGATTCCCAAAGAAAATCTCGAATATTTTCTATTTAATTTGTGTCTTTTCTGTATAGTTGTAATATTTTTCGTTTTATTTGTTTTGCCAATAATCACTTTGTAGGAATTGCTACTGAAGCAAGTCACAAGTCATTAAGGATTCTGATTTACAAGATATAAAGTAAAATAGAATAGGACAGAAGGATAGGAGAGAAGGATGTTTTTGCACTTCTGCTACGTTGATTGGTCCTTTATATCTACACCCCCAAGGGGTTGCACCTCCGGAATTAAGGGATTCGTAGTGTTTCCAGTCGGTCCTGGTGGTCTGGTGGTAACCATACTTACCTCTTAGATTCAAGATTTCTTTTAATAATGTTTAACGACCATTTTAACACTGAGGCACCACAAGGGTGACACTGAATGCTTGAAATGAAATGATAAATTGGGAAAGGATATTTTTTTTTTAAGGAAGGAAACTTTCCAGGCCAAGTTTAAGATATCTCCCCGGTATTTGCCATTTATGAGGATTGACGAAAACGCGCAAAAAAAAAAGTCAGGGAGGACGGTCCTGGCGGGGATCGAACCCTAGACCTCCCACTTATGAGTCCGCGCCTTAACGACCTCGGTATCCGTAGCAGTAGACTCAATCCTGGCCTGAGTCGATGGATTTTTTCGATCGTAAAAATCCTAAGTATAGCTCCCTTCGTAAGGAAAGTAAAGCCGTGGGTTCCATGTCGTAGATTTACGGCATGTAAAAGAACCTCAAACCTGAAAGATGAGGTCTCTGAGCAAAATTTATCAGCCGTTTCATGCCCTGTATTGAATGAGATCTGATGACCTGAGATCTTAAAGAGGGTCCATAAATAAGTCAAATAAACTACAACTAACATATGCCGGTAGGTATGTGAAAGATAACCACGGCCCAAGTAGAACCCAACGTCAGAACAAGAACTTTCTCCAGAAATCAAATCCACCGCCACGCCGCACAGCAGATCGCTGGCACTTTCTACCCTGCAATCAGAACTATGGAATGAAATGGAAGGGAGGAAAATTCGCGGAAAGTAAATATTCATTCCTACAACATCAGCTTTTATAAAGAAAGAATATGACTATATGATCTATTGCAACGTAGCGCTAATTCCGAGTCATCGACACTATTCCCTGAGCCATTCATTAAATATGACCACATAAATATAAAATATAAAATTACCCACATAACACAGGTCGTTAAGGCGCGGAATAGTGGGCGAGTGGTCTGGGGCTCGATTCCAACGAGGACCGTCCTCCCTGACAGGTTTCTTTCCAAGATTTCCTCGGTTGTCATTAATGGCAAATGCAGGGGAGGTACCCTAAACTTAGGCCTGGAACGCTTCCTTCCTTAAAAAAAAATACTTATTTCCCAATTTATCATTTCATCTCATATATCACCAGTGTCCACCACCTGATGCCTCAGTAGTAAAAACGGACGTTAAACACTATTAAAAAATCTATTTATCGGAATTTCTAGGAACTAAAACAGATTGATACAGGGATACAAGATACAATCGATCACGAGCTACAAACCACCCTCTCCTCCAATCCCCAGGGATGGCCAAGGTTAGGACACGGACTCGTGAGCCAGGTTTTCCTGAATCCTCATAATGACAAATATCAGAAAAGTACCCTAAGCATACGTCTGAATCGTTTTCTTGTTTAACAATATAATTTCCAATTTTATTATTTCATCTCATGTATAATAATCAGTGTATACTGCCTGTGGTACGTCAACATAAAAACAGGTGATAAGCACCATTAAAAAAAACATTTCCCTTACACCTATCACACGTATTTCTTGTATAATGGATCATAGCTTATGTTCTTGCTAGTTTGAGTGCACCTAACTTGGTGTTAAGTGCTTAAGAATTCCTTGCGTATAACTATTACAAACTTCCGTTTGCTGTGGAAGACACCACATGGATTTTATAAACTATTTCGAGAGCTGGTCACTGTTTTAATGTTTCTTCTATTAAATCTTTACCTTGTTTACATTAAAGGTATCGCGTCCCTTCCTGCAATAAATTTAGAAAAAGTCAGCATTTTATTTTTATTTGTCTATTTAAGAAGATATTAACTTTATATAGACCATCCTGAATGTGCATATTTTCTTTTGATTATTGAAATAAAGTGTGAATATTTATTATAGCACACTGGTCGTTGCTGCTGCTGTTGGTCATTTTGAAGATTTTGAGCTATCTGTCGACTACAGCAAGCATACTCCACCTGCAGAACATGATGGTAAGAAAAATTCTGCTGATAATTATACAACATATTTTTTTCAGTGCGTTCGGTAACCAATGTGTTCGTACTCTATTTTCAGAAACAAATAAGCAGACCTTTGTCCAGATGAGTATCGTCATATTCGATATACTACAGGTCAATGAAATTGACAATGTAAGTATACAATTATTTCATTTATAATAAATAAATGTGCTGGGGATATTTAGATACTGAAACGTAGAAATAAGCAGGTAAAATAGGCAATAAAATTATAGAAATAAGCACAGCACCTGCCCATTGAACTTTCCACCCTGCAACCAAATCTATGGAATGAAATGATGTAAAATGGAGGAACGGAAAAACTCTTGGAAAGGAAATATCAATTGCATTATAAAGTCCATGCAAGAGGACTGGTCAAAAAAGACTGATAATGCGTATTTTACGCATGGAATACACTAGTCTCGGTCTTAGTGTGGTCTCTTTCAAAGTATTCTCCGTTGAGTTGAATGCACTGTGCCCAACGGATCTCCAGTCCAATAACACATTGGAAGCCATCTTTTGATATCTTTTTCAAAACCGCTTTTCTGCCTTTTTCATGAAGGCCTCGGAAGTACCAAAACGCTTCCCCTTATTTCCTTTTTCAGGCAGGGAAAAAGATAAAAGTCATAGGGGGCTAAGTCTGGGGAGTATGGAGGATGGGGACACATTCTAAGTTCCCTACACACTTCCACCGCACCATCTTCTGTTCAGGACTCAATAATCTTGGGACCCACCTCGCACAAACGCTTCTCGTGTTCAAGTGCGTAACATGTCTGCAAGTCTGTCAATTTTTATTCGTCGGTCTTCAAAAACAATGACACCAGCTGTGTTAATTATGGTTTCGTTTACTGTTGTTGCTGGAGCACTTGGACCGCCTTGCTTTGTTGTTGAAACACGGCCCTCCTTAAATTCCTTAAACCATCCAAGTGCTGTGGATTGTGACAGAACATCATCACCATATGCCTGCTGCAACAATTTGTAAGCTTTCATGCCGGATTTCTGTAAACGAAAGCAAAACTTCAACGCAGCATATTGCTCTTCACGAATCAACTCCATTTTATATCTAGACTGGCGAAATGACGTAGTGTGCGCGTCTCCTGTATACAGACGCATGCGCAAGTGAACTTAATATATATGTGTTTCCTGTGGTATTTTGACAGTTAATTTAATTAAAAGTCCTAATACCGTAACTATTACATGCTTTATTACATAAAGTAAACACTAAAAATATACAAATTTGTTGCAGTAAGAATCTTCAATTTAACAAACAAAGGTCTACAGTGTGCTTTAAATAGTGATTTAGATAACACCTTTATGTCATTACCATTGCCTCATAAAATCGAGCCATAGTAGAGTATGGAATGAAAAAAGCAAATTATGCACTGCGAATGTAGTTTTCATTTTAAACTTTTGGCCAAATACAAATCTCTAGACAATCTATTACATACATGATTTATATGTGAATTCCAAGAAAATGTCTGGTTTATAACAATATCTAATATCATGAGTACCCAACTAATCTGAACAAACTACATGATTTAATTTATAGATGATGCTAATTGGAAACTTTTTGGCTCTAAACCAACTACCAGCCTGTTCCATAGAACATTCCATCACTGATTTAATACAACTTAAATTAGAATTTACACTAAAAATGTATCTTCAGCAAACAATGGCGTATAAGAGTTTGTATTCTGTATCGGTAAAGTCATTAACCATAATGATATACATCAAAGGGTCGAATACCGATCTTGAGACACACCTATATTAACCTCTTCATAATCCCATTTGCCCTCTGTAATTTCGTCGGTCCTGGTGGTCTAGTGGTAACCATAATTGCCTCGTAAATCCAAGATCGATAGATGTTTTCTGGCGTAAAAATCCTAAGTATGGCTTCCTTCGGAAGGGAAGTAAAGCCTATTCCCCAGTCGTACATTTACGGCACGAAAAAGAACTTCAGTTAAAGGCCTCTGAGGAAAATTTACCGGTCGTTTCACGCCCTGAATTGAATGGGACGCTGATGACCTGAAATGTTAAAGAGCGTCCATAAATGAAACAAATCAGAAGCCTTTCTAGTTTCAGCATGTTGTTTACGATTCATTAAGTAGGATTTTAAAAAGTTTAAGAAATTGCCGCGAATAACATAAGGAATTTTTGTCAATAATATATCATATTCAACATAGTCAAATGCCTTACTCGGATCACATGTAGTAATGAGAGCAAACGCCTATCTTCAAAAGAATGCACAATCGCACTCAAGATGACGATAGTACGTCGAAATCCAAACTGGAATTCAGATAAATTATCATCATTTAAAAATCTACAAATCTGGAATTTTACAATTTCTATTATTTTACCTAACACGGGTGTAATAGATAATCGCCGATAATTAGATGACATTGTGTTATCACCCTTTTATAAATTCACACCACTCTTGCAATCTTAAGTACATCGAATGAATGAACGGTGTTTAACGCCCGTTTTTGCTACAGACGTACCACAGGCGATAGACACTGATGATACATGAGATGAAATGATATATTGGGAAAGGGTTTTTATTTATAAGGAAGGAAACGTTCCAGGCCTAAGTTTAGGGTACCTCCCCAGCATTTGCCATTTATGAGGACTGAGGAAAACCTGGAAGAAACCTCAGTCAGGGAAGACGGTCCTGGCAGGATTCGAACCCCATACCTCCCGCTCAAGAGTCCGTGCCTTAACGACTTCGGCCATCCGTGGCGGTAAGTGCATCGAGGAAAATACATTCATTTGAACATCTAGTAATATGATGTGTGTTAATAATAGAACAAATTCATTAATAAATAATTTTTCAATAAAGTTAGACATGTAATAAACATCCGTACTCCTAGATGCTTTCATCCTATGCACCACATTTAATACCTAATGACGAGTTATTCTCGTCCTTGAATTGGTATTTTCACTAGAAAATAACTAGCCTTGATGTATGATTTGGTGATTTGGAGGGGGGGGGCGTTCAATCACAGATTTTGTAAAAAAAAAGGTAATAAACATAATGTAACATTTGAAAAAGGCTGTGTTCCATCTGTATATAAGCTTATTCCTCCTGGTCTTTTTATATAAATCAGTCTCTCTTAAATTTGTATTCTCTGTGTTTCACTGTCCCTTTATAGACAACTGATTTTACTAATTTTAGTAAGAACCGCGCCGTTCCGCTGCGATTGACAACTACATAGAAATAGAAGGAAAAGTTATGAAGAATCGTACGGTCCGCTATTCCGCGTAAACTGAAATACCATTGTGGGAGTTACCGAACAAATTTTAAAAATAATAAATCATAGTAAGATGCATTTACTATTAAAACAAAATAATCCCATCATTCCATACACTAAAAATAACGAAATGCTAAATTTTAAATTGGCATCACCTGAATCCAGGTTGTTCTGTTAGGCTTAAGGTTCTACAAAATTCCAAAAGGGGCGGACATCAAATCAGCTGCATCCAAGGCTAGTCTACACAGTAACGAAAGACCCCCTTCATCTCTTCTTGAGAGTGATTTAGAAAATCGCTTCTACGATTGTGCAAGGTAGACTGAGCGTTGGTGATCGACTGTCTATGTACAGATAGCACACAAATAAAGAAATATTTCAATTCGTTAATAAAAAGTAACCCGTACGAGCTAACAGTACTTTTAGTTAGACTCAGCCTTACAGTCTTAATGGAATCTTTGACACTTGAACAGAAGTGTTCATCAAATTTCTAACAACTAATAAAACACATAAATAGAGCAGTTCTAATATGAGTACATTCGCTTTATAACTTGTTACAAAACTACTATATACCGCACCCACCGCCAGAAGTTAATGTATTAAACCAAAGCTCTTGCATCACGAGTTCTGGATATAAAAAAAAAGAAAAAACTGCACCACGGAGACTTAGCATCCTTAAATTATTAATTACCTGAAGGCATTGTACTCCTCCTACCACCTTTTCATTATAATTACAGAGGTTGAGTAAAATAGTTCCTTCATGATATTGTTGTAATCGTGTGGGAATATTTCAGTAAATGAAACACAAGAATGATGCTTAGAGCGTGCTCTTTTATTACCTCTACTCATTATTCAGCATTGTCATATCAGCCAGCTGAATACACTTCGTAAACGATGGACAAATTTAGTTAAGTCATGAAGGAACACGCGAAATTATGAGAATAAAAGCGAAGCTTATTTCACAATTGATAGAGGTGCTATTCAAGTTGATTTTTTCTGGGAAAATCCCCCGAAACTTTCGCTCCCTGTTAAATTACCACAAAGCTAAGAACATTTAAAAAGTTTATTGACAGATATTTTTAATTTATGTTAAGCAGATTTTCTACTACTTTTCCTCTAGAATCACTCACAATTTTTTTAAAGCTGCATTATATACGATTTTTACTTCTACTCGCAAATTTACATGATTTGTTGTTAATTTAAATTTAATTTTATCTCACTATTAAAAAGTATCTTGAAATTACTTTTGCTTAGTTTGAGTACCCAAAAATAATGTACCTTGTGGAATTTTTTAGAGCTTAACAAGTAGCCATTAACCTACCACACTACAAAAAGCACAATCACTTCCATAAATCATATTCTAGAACAAGGTGGACAAAAATGCAAGTGGAAGTATGCTGAACTCATACCTCAAAGGTCCGTGGGTCAAAACCTCGCTCTGCTACCACCTGCTAGAGTCCATAATTCACTTTATAATTTTAATTCAGGTGGTAGTTGTCAATCGTAGTGGCTAGGTTAGGGTCTTTTATATAATTTATTTGTTTTAATTGCCCAATCGCTCTGCCGTTACTTGTCATTTAACATGCTAAAGAAATACTTAAGGCTTATAGGATTTGGGAGCAGTTTGCTATAACGAAATAAGAACTTACTAACATTTAAAAGAAAAGAATTATTTTTACCCCTTTTATTATAACAATTAGAGATCCAAAACCCTGAATTTAAAAGCATGCGTTAAGGTAAACTTGATACTAAATTAACTTGTGCAATGCACATAAAGGTTATTCAAGTTCTACATACAATTATTTATAAAACATCAAAACAATGAATGAGTAAGAACTGTTTGCAATTAGACCTTAGAAACTTTCTACAAAAGAGCCCCATCTTCTACGAAATTTATTTCAAAAAGGGAGAGACCAAGAAACTTACCTGACTCTGCTTGAAAATTTTATGTACACTTCAAACCAGAAAATTACAAAGTATAATTAAGCAGAAAACAAAACTCTTGTAACATGCCAACAGTTAAATGACACAAATTGTGCATAACATTAAAGGCAGTAAGAGCAAAAACAAATGGCATAATTTCTCTTGAGGAAGTTATTAAATCCTTTAATAATTGGCATTATAAGTGTATAAAATAATCCTAAAAACCCTACAAGAAACCGGGTCACCATTGACAATTACAAATATCCCTTTTCAAAATACTTGAGAAAATTTTTCTATTTTATCTGTTATTGTTAATAACTGTTCACATATTATAATAAATAATATTTTAACACGTTATTATATGCAATGCAACTTTTTCACAGAATCTATAGAGAAAATTGAATTAAATATTTGGCTATTTGATGTTTCACTACGTCTCATGTTAAATGTTTAAACAAATTTAACTTTTGAAAGATATTTATCAGTATTTTTATAGTTACCAGTTTTTAAAAGAGTAAATTCCTTCATGTTGCATTTCTATATAATTCACATTGTTTTAATATGTATTAAAAAGAAACACAAAATAGGCACATCATTGATGAGTATAGATTCTGAAAAAGCACTCATTAAATAATTACAAGTTAAATTTTCTGAAAATGGCAAAGCAAAAAAAAAAAAAATGCCGCATTTTTAATATAATTTTATTTCTGGACCGTTTTCCGATACTACAATGAGATATTTGAGTTACGATCCAACAGAGCACGGCTACCTACTGGGAGAGCCAGTCGTCAAGGTCGCATGATGCATATGCAGGTGTCAGCTTATAATAAGATTGAGGGAGGTTTTGTCAACGAGTGGTTGTGCGCTTGTGTGTTACTCAATGCTTTCATTGTATAAGTCGTTGATAGTTCATTTTGTTAGTTATGTCACGGCAAAAAAATAGTCGAAGAACGAGTTTTGTGTGCGGTACATACATGAAAATGAATTCTTGCAGAGAAGTGGTAAGGAGATGCGCAAGAAAATATCCTAGCAATCATGTTCCAGGTTCACCAACTTGTTATAAAGTTACGTGAGACAGAATCTTTTAATTACGAGAAACATTTTCTAAACCACCCTGTTCTTATGAATGGAAAGTTACGTAAAGAACTGGAATTTCCTATTAGCAGATGCCGGCAATGTATTGCCGCTGAGGGACATCATTTTCAACATTCCTTGCAACATGTGTTACTGATATTATCAGTTTTTTCAGTACAATTATAAATATTAAAATAACAGTACTAACTTCACCAAAATATGTTACGAACCTGACTCCTTTGCCTATAAATACCACGTTCTATGACATCCTAATATGGGAACGTAATTCTACGGAGTTCATCTAATTGAAAAATAAAGTTATATTATCACCTTACTTGCTTTACTAGGAAATTGAAAGAGAGTTTGTTAAATAAGACACACGGAAATAACAAAATCACATTAAATAATTTATTACAATATTCTAATTTTCCAAAAGTTTGACAATCAAATAACTGACCTGAAATAGCCTTTACACGATGGAGAACTGGCTCCGACATACGTCTACCTTGTTTGATGGTTGTCTTCCATAGTTCCAACCAACTCTTTATTCCAACGATCTCTACGCTTCTCTTAGGAGGAATAGTATAAATCACCAATCAGATACAGTAAATTAAATTCTCCATGTATAAATTACTAGCTGCTCCCTCTGGACACTGCTAACCGTCGCTTCGAAATAGCCGGCTATGTTAACGAACCCTCAATAACCCGTGACGGTTTAAAAAAGATCAATACACTATGAACAATTTGGTTTGAAACGAATATTTGAGAAAATATCTGTCCTACAAGAACCAGTATAATTACTTATAGAGTAGAAAAAATACATGAAAATGTATCATTAAATTATGGAAAATATTAGAAAGGTTGTAACAAAAGTAAATATTATCAACACAATAATAATTATATGCTGCAGCCTTATCTATAATTAAAATGAATAAAAACATCTCCCTGGTGGACTAGTAGTAATCATACTTTCCTCGTAGACCCAAGATCTCGGGTTCAAATCTCTTGGGGTCGGCCATGCTAGTCTTGGTCGCTTACCCGAATGAATTTCCCCCTTTCCCATATGACCTTATTTCATCCCGTTGGCTCTGTTGTAGGGTCGAAGGTGCTAGGAGCGTATGGGCTGTTGCAGTGCGCGGTGTAATAGTGGCTTGTGTTTGGGAAAGATTTCTACCCCGACGTCTGGTATGTAAGCAGCTTTTTTGAGGGACTTGCAATTCCTTGGAGGGGGAAACTCCGCCGGCTTGGGGAGTTCTATCTGGAAACATTATTAGGGACTCCATCTACGTCCCATGTCTCGTCGTCCGTGGAGCCTGTCCGCCTGGTGCCTCATCCCATTCCTTCCTGCCGGAGATGCCTTCAGGGTATAAGCACAAACGAATGTACCGAAATTTCCTCCATCTCTGCCAATCCAGTTCAGTACAACATATATCTTCAGAAGTATCTGAGGAAAGGTAAACGCCTATGGAATGATAGAAGAGATAATTTGCTCCCTATTATTTGCTGACGACCAATTAATTTGTTACAGAAAGGATTTAGCTCTGATCTGTAGAACAGTGAAAAGATAGACAACATTACAATATAAGCACTTGGCCGAATTTGGAAAAAACCTAAACCGTAGTCAAAAAGCGTTATTTTCTGATTCGTTTCGTCTGTGTTTTTTTCGTTAAGAAGTTGCTTCCAACGGTTTATTTTTTATAGGAGATGATGCTGGATATTTCTATTTTTCGATACTGGAAGGAACCTCGCATGGAATTTGATGCTAATAGCATGAAGCCCGGCAAGAGCTATCCTCTGGATCCTGAGGATGGGACACGATTCTGGACTCCAGATTTCTACGTAAAGCGCATGCGTCACCACAAAATGGAACAAGAGTTCAGTCACATGATGCTTCAGTCGGACAAGACCTTAATACAGGCTCTTAGGTGAGTCAAACTGTGAAAAGTCTTTCTAGCGTACATAAATTGTCACTATCCAGATATTTTAAAACAGTTTCCTCAACGAAATTTGTTGTTGCTTTCTGTGCTGGTGATTAGCAATATTCTTAAGCGTGGAAAATGTATTTATTAGTAACTTTTTCTGTACAGAGTTTTCCGCGTGAGTTTGGCCGCTAGTAGCACTGTTTGTCTCTCACTTCTGGTCACTAATCATTCCGTCTTGTGTGGAACCAAGGCACGCCCGCTTTCACGAACGGCAGCGGAGGAGAGCGTCCTTAGCCGAAGGTAGTCTGACTTTAACAAATATAGGCAAATATAATCAGACCAACCAGCGCAACGGTGTGGTAGTTCAGACGGTTGGTGCGTTCGGATATTAAAGGGAAAGTCTATAAAGTGGAAATAGTGGATTCGCTTCTACGCGGTGAAAATATAATAATAATAATAATAATAATAATAATAATAATAATTATTATTATTATTTGTTATTATTATTGTTTTTGTTGTTTTAATTCTGCTGAAGTTATAGGAGATTTGCCATCATTACAATGATTTACCCGCCAATATAGTACTATGTACACAATCCGCAATAAATTTATATTTACGATTTTCTTTTTGCTGGAATTAATGGATATTTGCCACCATTATAATGATTTATCTCTTAACATAGTATCATACAATCCGCTATAAATTTATATTAACGAAAAGGAAGCGCGCGTAGGCCGTCAGGCCGTAACGAGCCGTAGCAACCACTGAGTTCACCTGTTTCTAGGATTTACTCGAAGGTTATGTCAGGGTTAGTGTGTGTGTGCGCGCGCGCGCAAGAATGAATTGCGAATTCCAATAGACGAAAAACAGAAGAGTTGCCGTAACATTCGCAACTCCAAACTAACACACTAGATTTTCTCCGCTGTCCTACTGTTCACCGTTTGTGAAAGGAGGCGTATCTTGGTTCCACATAAGACGGCAGGGTGTCTGGCCTTGTTTCTCTCGTATGCATGCAGTCAGAGCTAATGCCGGTATAAGAAAAGGCGCGGTTTTGTCGTATGTATAAGTAAAAGTATTCTAAAACGCATTATTAGTGCCTTTTAGTATGCTAAGTTACGTTATTAATACTTTTATAATGCCACAATAGAGTTACACATTACATATGTTCAATCAGGATTCCTCAAGTAACCAGCCAGAGGCACTACCTTATTGGATTTTTCCATTGGATATTTCCTACCTTCCAAAACTAGCTCACCCTTTCGGGGTGGAAGCATATACTCTGGTTAACTACGCCTTTGCCACCCTGCTAGGCTACCAGTACCCTTTTACTACTGGTAGAGCGGCCTAATCCAGCATCAGCCTCCCCAGCTCTGCAGGTGGGTAACCCGAGCTCGTTTGGTGGCTCACTATACCTCATCGAGTCTAGCCATCCGGTGCTTACATCAGTATAAACACAATAACAAATGCCAATAAATATAAAATAATCCACATACCATATTTAAAAAGGTTTAGATTATTGTATGACGAACTTTTATGTACAGGTTTTATTTGCTCTCTTTACATTTCAGAATGGATTTGTTAATGAAGTGCAACTTTGACTTTGAGATGTTTCCTTTGGATATACAGGAATGCAACTTGGATTTTGTGTCGAGTAAGTATGTAAGTCGTTTATTTGTATTACATTTGTGACCAAGCAATGAACGCAGTTGATGGAAGAAGGCGCTGTAGAGTTCAGGTCTCTTATTATTAATTATTTACTTAAGGCTTTATTTCCTTATACGACCCCATGCATTCAAAATTTGGTGCATTAGAAGGTTTTGGGCATAGAATAATGGGCATTTATGTGATTTTTAAAAGACTCTTAAACAGAAAATGCGTTCTTCTTCTTCTTCTTCTTCTTCTTCTTCTTCTTCTTCCATCCCGGGTTAGGCCCTGCCTATTCCGATCTCACATTTTTGTTCCTATCCATCTTTCTTTTGGTCATCCAATTGATCTTCCTCCTTTCGAGTTATTTGTCAACATTTTTTTATATTCTATCTTCCATGTTCTTTTTAAATGCTCTGCCCATTTTTGTCTATAATTCCCTAATTATTGTAATATTGATTGCACTTCTAATTCTTTCCTTATATCCTCATTTCTTATATGATCCTCTTTTGTGCAACTTTTTTTACAATCGTAAAAAGTGAATTTTTGCCGCTTGAATTTTATTCTCCCCCCCCCCCGTTTTTAAGTTCAAACCTCACTTTCATAAAAAAAAAAATAACTGGTAAGGTAATGACTGTGTACAATCTTAATTGTGTGTTTTCTATTTTGTTTTTCAAAGTATTTCTAATTGTTCCAAACACAGTTTGGAACTTTTGTATTTTTATATTAACATTTTGATCTGCTCCATATGTAACATCACAACCTAAATGTCGAAAGTGCGATAGTTTATTGTTTTTTCTCCTATACAATTTTTGTTCTTATTGGGTATTTACCTCGGAACTTCATTGCTTTATTTTAGTCTTTAAAATTATGATATTGTATTCTTTATTTATTTTATTTAGTTGATATATTGCTTTTTGTAGTCCCCCCTTCTTGTCCAACATTAATACTATATCATCAGCAAATAGCAAAATATTTACTGATATATTCTGTTCAACCTTGTTTTAGATAACAATTTGTTTTTGTTTCTTCTGTTTACTTCCCATTTACATCTATTATATTATCTGTGTATATATATAAGCCTACTATGAATTTTATTAGATATATAGGGTATCCTGTTTGATATAATATTTTCCATAATAATGAGCGGTCTACTTTATCAAAGGTGTTTCCTAGTCAAAAAAATGTTAGCTGTGTTTCTAAGTTATATTCTCTTCGTTTTTCTATCATTTGTTTCATTATAAAAGCATTATCAATACACGATCTGCCATTTCTAAATCCACTTTATTCCTCACTAATTTTATGTTACATAATATGTTTAATCTAAAGGTAATAATTCTTTATTTTATAGATTATATTCAATAAACGTATCTCTTTATAGTTTTTGCATTCGTCTCTTTGTCCCTTTTTAAATAACGAGATAGTTTTAAAGCTATCACCCATTCTTTTGAAATTTTCCTCGTTCTCTAACACATATTCAATAAATATATAATAGATGTGGTTGTAATATCAATCCTCCATACTTTCTACTTGATGTTGTCAGTTCCTGGAGCTTATCTGTTTTTCATTCTTTTGATAGCATTTTTCAATTCTTCTGTTGTTATAAAATCTACTGTCCTTTCTTCCTGTCCATCATCTATATTGTCATTATATAATAATTGTTGTAATATTCTATTCATTCTGTTTTTGAAATTCATGATAATTTAACTTTATCTCGTTCTGTTGATTTAATGATGTCTCCTTACTTTACAAGCTATATTTTTCTTTCATAAATATAAATATCATGTTATATTGTCAAAATACTTATTCCGTGAATTTAAGTGACTCTCTTTTATGTTTGATTTTTGCTATATTCCTTTTTAATTTATAATATACTCTAGTTTCTTCGTTAGATGTTTGTAAACATTTAAGATATACTTCTTCTTCTTCTTCTTCTTCTTCTTCTTCTTCTTCTTCTTCTTCTTCTTATCTTTTACTGCTGTCTATATTTCTTCATTCCAATATAGGGATTTTGTTTCTTTTTGATTTGTTTTATTACCAAGTGCCACTTTTGCTGTTTGCAATATATTGCATTTTATGTTTTGGCATTCTTTTTCTAAATCATTTTCGGTATTAACTTTCGTTCATTTCTGTGTCATTCTTTCAATTCTTTTGAACTGTAAAACGAGTTCGGAAAACCCCACAATCTGCCCAGAGATGCAGAGTTATTTTAGGCCTGCGTCCGCAACTGAACGCAAGTTTCATGGGATCAAGGTTCCGCCAGTATGCTGTTCCATCAATGGACAAGCTCTCTCGTATTTTTATCAGAGATGGCGAAAAGTAATGCCTTTTTTATACGTTCTAAACATAAATTGAATTATGGGCAACCATGCATTGTATTCGTTAAGACTTTCCCGCTTCTCTGTTGTAGATTTCAAAGTTCTATCACCAGGGGTCTCTGAATCATAGCATTAAACATGACGGATGTAAAATGCTGTCAGTGTGCACTGTGATCGAGTTTCTAACAGCACAAAAAGTGCCCCCAGTAGACATTAATCGGAAAATGAAGTCTGTTTATGGGGATTAATGTGTAGGCTTCAGTGCTATACGGCGTAAGGCTTCTCGTGTTCTCAGTGGAGCAACTCTCAACTTGTGTTATAAAGAACGGAGTAGAAGGTCGCGTCTGCAACTGAGGCTCGTCTTGTTGATGAACTCGAACATCTGCAAACACAAGCAGAACTTACTTTCAATCAAGTGCGACACATCACAGCAGATCTTTGAACCTCGAATGCTCATTCCTGATATCTGTTTCTAAAATTTAAGGAAAACTTGAGAGAACTCCAGTTTGATTCTGACTATGAGGCTATGGTTATATCATCAGAAGAGAAATTCTACAGTGACAGCATTAATTCTATTGGCTGAAGTGTGTTAATAGTAAGAACGACTATTTGGGAAAGTAATTTTGTAGTATGAAGAACAATTTCTATAAAGCAATTAACTTTTATTTTATTCAAATAATGTTAAACGTTTTTTATTTAAAAAAAAAGATGCATTATTTTTCAGTATCCGCTTGTGCTCTCACATTTGTTCATAGATTTTATTTTACATTTTTGTAATAATATGCATTTCACTCCATATTACATAATATTACAATATTTTTACATATACTATATATGTTTATCTTTGTTGCAGAATTTGATATATTACACTGGTCTACAATTTTTTTCCTTGCTTTTTTATTTTTCCACGTGATATATGTAATATGAATGCCCTGAATTGAAATATGTTTTCAGTTTTACTCTATCGTACTAGGTTTTAAACAAAATCACATCAAGTGTAAATAATGTACTTGTGTTTTTGATGAGAAATTGAATAAGTTTTAAGATATATAGCTATAACAAAACTATTTTTTGCAGATTTCACTTTAACTTAAATAATAATGAATATGTTTATGTGTCAATAATTATAAATTTCAAACTTTTTCACCCATTCATTTTTTCGAAGTTCTGATATGTCCTTCACTAGGTGTCCCCTTTCAAACACCAACTGTAATCAGCCATAATTGACACATCCCAATGGCCTTGATAGCGAGTTTCCATTGTTTTAATGTCTTTATGAAACCGCTCACCTTGTTCTTCACTCATTACACCAAGATTCACGTCAATATGGCTGTTGAGAAAATGCACTTTAACACTCATTCTACACCCTAGATTTCTAAAAGGTTGTAACATTTCCTCCACAATTTCTGTATAGTTCTCAGATTTCTTGTTGCCAAGAAAGTTTTCTGTCACTTTTTGTATGCCAACTATGCTGACTTCCCTAACTCAGACATCGACTGAGGAAAGGTCTCATAAGCTCACGAATCTCGGGGTACATCGAAAATACCTGCTACTATCTTAGCTTCAGTTTTCTATTGGAACTTTGTAACAAGAAAGTTGAAACAATCACTACCCTTATTCAGAGCAGTAACAAATTGTTTCATCTGATCTAACTTAATATGGAGTGGTTAAAGATGGACATTAGAAGGGGAAACCAATGATTCATACTTCACATTTTTTTTTTTCCAGGAACTAAATTGATTCTTTGTGGCCGGGTTTTTCTGATCCTAAGCCGTGATTTAATCCTGCTGTTTCATTTACAAAGTGAAAAATTTGTTGTCTTATTTAAATCTCTCAGAAAATTTATGTTACGTATCTGCTCAATGAACAAATAATAAAATCTGTTATTTTCTATAATACCGATTTCTGAAAAACTGTAATATTCCGGTGACACGAAACTAAAGCTGGTTTGAGAGATTCCATGTGTTAAAGAATCAGAAAATATGAACAATTTTCATGCAGCAAAAATTGTATGGACTAGTGTGATTAAATAGTTAATAGCTTATACAGAATGTTCATATTTTGATATTGTTACTTTAATCGCAGGCCAAAAATTACGTTCTTGGTAATATTAAATACCTATTATGAGAATTTGTATATAGTGTAGCCAAATAGCAGACTGGTAGAACTTTGTTAGCTAATAGTTATGGCCAATGCTTGCTAACTGCACAACCTAAAATATATGGTTAAACTTAGTAAATATACTCGATTATTCAGATACCTAATTATTTACATTTACATTGTATGATATCTCGTTTTAGCTCTGCATTCGGCAGAAGAGATGGCGCTGAGCTGGAAGAAGGGAAACAAATCATCTGTAAATTTCTGGAATGTAAATAATCAGACGCAGATGTCACTGTATCACTACAATGCTGACATCATTGTTTGTGAGCACAACTTTACCAGCAGAATGCCTTGGGGTAAATTAATCCACACATTATAGAAAAGAGAAAGCTTGTCAAAGGAAAAAAGATATAAATTTATTTATTTATTTATTTATTTATTTATTTATTAAGTCCGAAATACTTAGATCCTGATATTTCAGGACCTAATATTCCCATTATTTTTAATTGTTGTATTTACAGTTATATTATAAACATAATTTAAGATTTACGGAATTCAAAACTATGTCTATTACATTTAAACTATCTAATAACGCTATATCTACTTTTAATATTAGAGAGATTATTAGCAAATTCTTAGCCTGGGACCTTTTCCATCAACAGAATCGAAAGCGGTTACTATGACAACAAGTATGTTGTTCTGTAAATAGTTTCTCGAAGTTTGGTATTGGTAAGTGTAAGTAATTTTATATTGTGAATGTTTAAAGTAAATATGGCAGAGGAGAATCTGAATTTTGAGAAAATTGAGTACTGTTTGATGATCAATTATTTATTTTTGACAAGTATGTATGGCAAGGAAGTTTATGAGGATATAGTGGGATACATCGAGGGATCATTCTCCTTCATATGCCACCACAAGAGTTGCGGGGTTTAAGTAAAAAAGAACAGATATCAAAAATGAATATCGTGTTGGAAGATATGCTTCTGTGTCCATTGTGTTCTGAAAATGTTGCTAATCATGATTTGACTTTGGAGGATCAACGAATTGAGCTGAAACGCATAACAGAAACTTTGAACATCTCCTATGAACGCGTCTCTAACATCGTATATCATGATTTTGGTATGAGAAAAGTCACTGCTAAATGGATCCCAAAATGCATTAATGTTGATCACAAACGACTCAGAGTGACCGCTTCCAATTCGATTTATTGCTATTTTAAAGATGGTTCTTCCACCTTTTTGGATCGTGCTGTAACTATGGATCAATCACTACAATCCAGAAACAAAAGAATAATCAAAGAATTTAAACTTGATGGTTCGCCTCGTCCAAACATGTTTGACGCAATATTTAGAATAGGGTAAAACGGTGATGGAAGTGTATTATTCTGCACTGCTGATCATGATTCCCGATGCTAAAACATTGGGGAATTTTTTTCCAAAGCCGTGCTTCTGTTGCAACACAATGTGCAAAGTCCGTGATTGCAATGCCCAAAATTAATGAAGTTGGAGTGGCTTGTAGAGCAAGGAAAACCATTTTAAGAGGATTAGAAATCCTTTATGAATTTTTAAGTGCGTAAAGTTAAAAAGTTATTAAGTTGAATTTAAAAAAAATTGTTTTGAAATACGATTCCATTTTCTGTGTTAAGTTAAGAAAATACCAATATCCCCTCGTAAACAACAGCTAATGGAGATAAGCGTGGCCTTATGCTCGTGATAGTTATTTGCAGTGTTAAGTACCTATTTTATTACAATTTATATTTCTTCCATCTAACCCAAAAATGCACATATATACGGAATACTAGTAACACATATATACACACTTCGTTCACTTATTTATTACATCACTTACTGTTTATTATTTCATTATTATGAACTATTAAATCTCCTCAATTTAATTCTTCTCTTATTTCTGATTGGTGCTCAGCATCCAGGTCCATCCCCACTGGAAACTCGAAAGCAACAACGTTGTGAAACATGCTAATCTCAAATTCCAGTTGTTGCTTCTCTAACCTGAAACTAAAACAACAAAGTGCTACCTGTTCGAAACTGCTTCTTATGTGTCATCCTCTCAAACTACGTAATTTTCATTTATGAGGTTTGTTGAAGTCTTATGGGTCTTCTTGAGTAGTTTGCGTTTCTTGTTGTGGCTGGTCGATTTCTATTATATTCGTTGCATGCTTACTCTGGACAGTAAACTGGTAATTTTATTTGGAGTTTCATATCTGTTTTGTCTTATTATATGGGTTAGTTATTTTTGCACAATTTCCATTACACGTACCATACAGTTCATAAATATAATTTTTCTTCAACGTTTGGAAAGAATTGATAAGTTTATCTTCCTTTGTCAATTACATTCTCACTCATTTGCCACTATTTCAGTAATTGTTCATTTGTTTCATTTATTTTACGTTGTTTACCAGTTGTTTCTTGCGCTTTCTTTAGTTCGCTTAAAAAAAACGCCCTACTTCTAAATCTCATTAGCAGATCCATTAGCCAATATGGCTAATAAGATTAATAATGCCATTATCGGTTGTTTTATCTATAATTATATTAATTATTAGACCAAATATTATTAGAATTTTACTAGGTTGGGATGGATTAGACTTAGTTTCATATTTGTTGGTTATTTATTATCAAAATAATAAGTCTTGTAATGTTAACTGCGTTATTAATGGATATTGCCCTAAAGTAAATCTTAATAGAGCATTTCTTTATGAGCTTCTAATCATGTTCTTAAGTTATTGGTTGTTTAAGCGAACTTTAGCTCCGAATGACATTATTGCAGTCATTATGCAGAAATGATATAGTCTGATTGTTTCTGTTAGGTGGAATTTCCTTTGTCCAATATTGGCCATTTTCATCATCATAACTTCTGAACGAACTCTGATTTGTAAAACATTTCACCAAATTCAGCAACATATTACTGTGAACGAGAATAAACTCTTAACTTCATTTTTGGCATTATATTCGCCAATCAATTCACTTATGTATAACCGGTCTGAACTAAATCAACACAATGCCAATAACTGAAAAGTGTTGGAGTCGCATGCATTGCTTCATTTCATAGATAAGGATTCCCCTTCGAAGGGAGAGAAAGGAGAGAGAGAGAGCATGTGCAGCTAAGGTCACAATGTGATTGATACATAAAAGAAATTCATTCATATTTTATTTCTACTAATGTAAATGAAATGAGTTTTGAACTTTAATTTTATAAATTAAACAAAAAATGTGTATTTATAGGAAATGGAATTTCATTTTCGGTTTCTCGTTGGAATTAAGATATTAGTTTCAGCTTTTTATCTATAATTAGATATATTCGTTTTTATTTATTTACATAAATATAGTATTAATCAGTATAAAGTTATCTAACAATACCGAAAGAACTAAGAAAATCGCTGCAGTCTGCCAACTTACAGTAGCAAATGAAATGCTTTTCACACCTGTTTGAATTTAGCTGATTACACACACACCTCAGCTCTTTTTTTTTTTTTTTTTTTTTTTTTTCCCTCCCCATTCTGCTGGACCACTTCTTAAGGTTTTCATTCGTGTGCTTCAGGAACTGTGTCAACAGTGCGGTTCTGGTTGGTGCTGAAGCGCAACATCAAGTCTTACATCCTGGACACGTATTTACCTACAACGCTGTTTGTGATCATGTCTTGGGGAAGCTTCCTGGTGAAGCCGGACATAGTGCCGGGCCGAATGGTTCTCTTGGTTACCAACATTCTGTCCCTGGTCACATTCTTTGAGGCAGTGCGGTAAGCTATTGCTACCTTGCAGACGTTTTGAAGTTTAACGTTTAATTTCCACACTTGTATTTGTTTCGATCATTTTAGAACAGTGTTTCTCAAACATTTTCAGCTCCAGTATTATTTGCTCTAAGGTGGGGAGTTATAACCCCAAAGATGAACACGAGTTATTTTGATGCAAAATGTCTGGTTTAAATTTATTGGTGCATTATTATTATGAAATAATGACAGTGGACATTACGTTCCAGTTTAAGGTTCGTGTTTGTTGATAATTAAAACAGTTAAGTGGTGTTTGTATTGTTTACTGTTAAAAACAGGGAAAATCTGTAGGCTCATGTAGATCTGATTAGTTTTTCCACGAAGCACAGTTTCGGAAACTGTGATGGCCATTTTTTTTTAAATTTACTTACCCACTTAAATGTTTATAACTATAATTATACATGTTTTTAAAAAGTGTTGAATGCAGAGCTTACCTTTGTTAACCCAACCCTTACTCCATCCTCTGAAGTATTGCCTGTACTTCCACTAGAATCTGATTCATCACTCACAAAAGATTTGTCTGACCATCAAACTCTCTGCTACTACTGCAAAGAACTGCAAAAACGCAATGGCTGTCTCATTAAAAACATTGTCACATATACCAGCTATCCATTGCTCACTTTAGCTGCAAAAAGCCGAGGGTGCATCATAATGATAATGGCTGACTTTTATTTCTTGCAGAGTGAGTTTGATTACAAAAGTATGGGGATGAAACTCAAAGGACCTATGCTGATTTAAAGTGCTATAGTGAGTTGTTTAAAGAAAGGTTATTCAGTGTGGCCCACGAAAGACCGACCCCGCCTCGCAAACCAAATTGCGTATTGTAACGACTAAATTTGGTAGGGCTTCTGAGTATCCATGCTAGAATATCCATAACCACAGTAGGCTTAAGAGTAGACAGATATCGGTGTTTTTTTTAATTAGTATTCGTAACTAATTTCATTATATATTCATTTTTTTACTAAATATTATATACCTGTCTTCCAAAAAGCACAAACACAAGGAAATTTGGTTATAACATTTTTACACATTTTCTTAATGGAACTAGAACACACATACACCTCTATCTTTGCAGTTCTTTGATGTAGAGAATACTTTGAACGCTTCCTCGCGGCACAATCCGCTTCCTAGTTGAAATAACCCCACCTCTGGGTTACGTAAAAATTTCCTTTTCTTTTACCCCTCTCTACCAATATCCCTTCATTATCTGGCTCGCCGTTCCCATGGCTCTATGCACGTTCGAGGTTGGCTTGCCCTGGGTGAATCAATGTTTTGTGAGCCACCAGCAGATAACCTAACGTTTTTTCTGTTTTATTTTCCGTACCTATTAAATTGCCATAAAAACAACTTTGAAAAAAAATATAGGGCTTCAAGAAAACATACTCATTACGCTGTACAATTCTTCGTTTTTCAGGAGCTATTTAAAGTGGAGTATAAAATACGATTGGGTAATTAATTTTTTAGCAAAGGAGACGTGGAAACTCTTTCCCATGCGCCAAGGAAGACCTTTTTAAAAAGTATATACCTTTCACGTATTCTGAACGCTTTTACCACATATTTAAAATCCTCATCACTATGTACAGGTGAGCTTTATTAGTAAAATGCAGCAGAAAGCCATTGCAAACATGTGTAAATGAAGAAGGGAAATCTTTTAGCTCATTGGTTCAGGCACAATGTTCCAGCAGTGTGTAGGTCGATATATGTCCATAAGCTGGAAGAGATAAAAATAAAAGCATGTAAAACATATATTACGTGAGTTCATGCTATGTCACGAGGCAGGAAATTCCATACAATTGACGACAGGAATAATCTCGTTGCGTTTCACCTAACGCGATTTCATATTATGTTTTTAGCACCAAGTAACGGAGTTAAAAAAAAAGCTTGTAATTCTGATCAAACGAACAAAATGTCTATAAAAACACGCTAAGCTACTCTGATATACGTTCATACAGTAGCTGAAATACTCCCGAGAATATTGAATTGCTGTACAACTGATACGTGGAACCTTGTAGAAGTGAAATTATATATAACTGTTAATTTCGCATGGCCAAAAAATTATTAAATGAATCCACTGTAAATAAAATATAAAAAAGAGTATGCTGAATGTTGTAAACAAAAACATAACATTACGAATATTTCGTATTCATCTTTGCGTTATTCGTACTGGTAAATTACTAAATTGTTTAATAAAATTCTTGAATAAAAGTATAATTTATATTGATAGCAATTATTATAAATATAATTCTAGTGATTATTCATATAATAATATTCGAATTAAAAGGAATAACAGTTATAAGTGCGATAAGAAAATTTCTACTGAAATGTTTTATTTTACATATTTCTTTCATATTTTCTTCTTACTATAAATAGGCCAAACAAAAACCTGGTAAGTCCAAAATTAGCGATTTTTGAGCTTCATTTATTAGCTTAGGTAGTTCAGTTGTGTACGGTTTACTATACAGAATAAAAAACCTGATTATTCCAGAGAAATTTGATTATTTAAAACAGCATACCGGGGGAACATATGATAAGTCCATAGAATATAATGAAAACTTTTGTTTCACAGTTTCCTTCACTGTACTGGTGGATGTATTGTATTTGTTTTATAGCCATTGTTGTGATTAAACACATTATTGGCATTGTATGTAAAAGTGGGTTTTTAAAGCAGTTTTAATTATTTTCAGATGCAAAATACAAGCACAATGAACCTAAGAGCATTATTATTTATTTGGGTTCTGAAATGTATTGGGAAAGATATATATATATATATAATAAAAAGTAATCACTTTATTATTATTATTATTATTATTATTATAAAAGAATTGTAAGAACTTACAGGAATTATCAGCACTTATCAGGTTTTTCCCTCGTAAAATTTGTAACGACTCTAAAAGATCGAGTACATTATTATTACCCTAAGTCAGTCTATGTAGTTTCATAACTTATGTTTGTTCTGGTTATACTCCACTGTTTTAAAGCAGAAAATAAATTAATATAAAAGAAAAGAAAGTATAGCTCGTCTTGAACTTTTAATTTTGATCTTGTGGAAAATTAGTAACCTGTGACTTATCAGATTTTTCCCCTGTACTCCCCATTTGTTGCAAGGCTTTAATACAATCGAAAGCATTTGAATGAAAAGTTTTAATTATAAATATGTATGTTTCACTTTAAAAGGTTTTAAATTACCGTTTCATATAAAAAAAAAGACTCTAAAGGTAAATAACAGGCATAGTATCGAATTTTAACTTCCAACATTCGTTAATACCAGTGCACAGGACGTTGTTATAAAATTCTATAAATGTATTTGTCATTACAGACTTAATTTGATTTCCCTTAATAACAGACGCACTGCGCCGCCGTCGACGAATATCAATGGTATCGATGTGTGGTTACTTTCCTGCATCTTGTTCGTATTCCTGGCCTTGCTTGAGTACGCTTTCATCCTGTTCTCAGTGCTGTACACCAAGCGAATCTCTGCCAAGGGACAAAATCTCAACCTTAAGCTCTTCCATGTGGCGGAATTACCCAGTCAATCTGCTCTGCCAGACAGCCTCACTTGCTCGCAGGTAGATAACAAACTGTATATGTACATTATTTTTTACATTATATTCGCTGCATGGATCCAGAGACCTACATGCTAGTATTTAACACCGGCGTATAATATACGTACGTCCCAATGTTATTTATATGAAACTATTAACACACAAATAATTGCATGAAAACACACACTTTCTCTCCTTTATAGTATGCACATCACAATTATACATTATTTAAACACACACGGCTTCTTGTTAGGCGCACTTTACATAAAAACTTTGCTTTGACCAATTTTCTTCCTGTCCTATCAAGTCTCAGCATGCTAACGTGTCCCTGTTCGAGTATGTAAACTTGACTCCCAGGTTCAACTGTCAATATTCTGTTTTTGGACAATGTCGACTTGCCAGTTTTCCAGGTTTCCACAAAGAAGGCAAACTCTTATCACCTGTTTCATTGGCCCAATTTTTGTGCTTTCCAAGTCCGCAGTCAAGTCAAACTATATCCCAATGGTCAGTAAAATTCAAGTCAGCATGTAGAGAGCCTTTGTTTGGACGCATGGCCGGCTTAACGGGGATTTTCTTGGAGCTGGGAAGCACGATGTTTGCAGGGAGTCGTATATTCATAGCCCCTTAAATTCGAACACACAGATTTCTGTAAGCAATCACAGCACACCAAACACCATTGGGGGGGGGGGGTCCATACAATGGCATTTCTTGTACAAGATCTGACTTTTCTGCACTCCAGTATCTATAGATATTTGCGTCACTCCAAGGTCATGTAAATAAATCCGGAAAAAAAAAAAAAAAGCAGAAATTGACTCAACTCATATATCGCAAGATTACAATTTCTGAACTACAGCTATCTTATAGTGTTTTTATTTTAAAAGTTTAGTGGTGTTCCAAGCCGAGGTTTGCAAAATTCCTGATTCCTGCGCAAGCTTCCTCAGAGATTTCTTTCCACTTCATTCTAACTTTTCTCCGATGTTAAAGAATTTTTCATCTGTAAGAACACTGCGTTTTACTTTCGGTTTCTTATCAAATATAGATTCTTTTTCTTAAATATATTCACAAGATTACGAACCGCTTCTCTGTGAGGCACATGAACAGCAGAGAAATTTGTTATAAGCAAAGAATCTGTCTACAAATGACCTTCTCACTTCTCTATATGAGTTTGTGGTCACATAGGAAGCATACATAAAAAGATTCTGTATGCTGAAGTATGCGCAATTTTTGGCATTATAACAGTACTAACATATAACACTGAAACACGTGGTCTCTCAACATTCAACCCTTGTATAGCACAAAGATTTTGTGTCAGCACACGGAGAGGCGGGAAGGGGGGGGGGGCAGAACCGGTTAGAAACTGGTAGGCAAATGTCCGTTAAGCCGGCCACGCGTCCAAATGAAGGCTCTGATAATTCCTTTCCCCAGTTTATTTTTATCTCACTACTAATTCCAATGATATTTTGTGTAAGCTGCTTCTATCTTCTGCCTGTTCGTTGATGTCGATTAGTTTACTCCTAACATCTTATATTATTGCTGTTCCTTATCCCCTCTAATTCCCTCTTTAACCCTTCTACCCAGTAACGAGCCAGTTTCTTACTTGATAGAATTAGCAAATTGTCCTTAGTGAAGATTGTTCTCGCTTTAATATTCGTAACCAATATTTTACAGTCGGAGTTTAACAGTGAGTGTTATCTATAAAGATCCCACGCCCCTTTAAAACGCCACAATTCGCTGTCTCCCTTCCCCAAGCCGAGGAGCCGTTTTAAGAAAGCATTCTGAATTTTATCTAATTATTCCACTTTACCCCAAATCTCACATCCGTAACACATTGACGATCTTATCATGGCTTCGTACATTTTTTCCCTAATGCTCACTGGAGTGTCCGATATCCGCGACAGTGTATGTAGAACTTCTGCCATATGTCCCCGGGCTATATACAGTGCAGTGGCTATGTACTGGGTCCATTTGCCATTAATTCTGAATGTTGCACCCAAAAATCCTATTTTGTATCTAAACAAAATACATTTACATAGGTACAACAATGGATTTTTCAGCACTCAGTGTATTTGTTGTTCTGTTTCGCTGAATTAATGAAAAAATAAATAAATAAAAGTGAGTCAATAGTAATTCCTAAACTATCCAATGCTCAGTAGCAGAAATTCGTTCTACTTACATTATTACGTGACTGAAATTCCTGAACAATAAGGCGTTTTAGTTTTAAAAGTATGGTGCTATGCTAAGCTGAGGTTTGCAAAATTTCTGTTTCTTGTGCAAGCCTTCACAGAGATATCCTTAGATCTCGGTCTGACCTTTCTTCATTTTCGTCAAATTTCTTCTCGTATGCACTCTGTTTATTTTCGATTTCTTATCCAGAACAAATTCCGTTTACCTAAACATACTCGTAAGATTACGAACTGTACTTCTATGAGGTGCAGAAACATCAGGGATTTTTTTTTTTTTTTTTTTTTTAATCAATCACCATCACTGCAAGAGTTCGTTTTCATACACTAATCAGACATGAAACTTCTATGCTTTAAGGTATGCTAATTTTTTGACATTATAACAACACTAACACACAAATAAAGCAAAAACAGACTTCGTTTACGACATAAGAATGTCCAAACGACACAAAGACAACGCTCCAACTACTTTAAGCGGGTACGCTGCAGGTCAGGGAAACGTGTTTGCAACATGCGCTCTAACGGATGAACGTCCATTTTAAAGCACTGTAAGGTAAAGAGCGGAGTATAAGTACGGACGCCCCAAGATCTGTTATTACTTACTGTTTGTTCAGTTTCAGTCATACTCCCTTTCATACCATTTACCCATACTTTGGCCTGCGGAAAAAGGCACATAAGTCAAAAAATAGTTTGTCAGGAGAAGATTGGTTTTTTAATTTATTCCTATCTGAATAATAGCTCAAGAATTAAATACATGTGTGTTTAATAAAGTATGCTCTATTTCAAAATGAACTACAAAGTAAAGTTGCATGTTTTAAAAACTAAGATAAGCTGTACTTCATCTAAGATAAAGACATAAACTTCTTTTTTTATACTTATGCGCCTCCAAAGCAAATAGTTCATCCTATCAACTTCTATCCCCCATCATTCTATTTACGAGTACATGCCCAAATCACACTAATAATATTTTTGGATTGCGTCAAGGACAAGGACATATTTTTCTACATCCACAAATTTTTAATCCTATAATTTTAACTGTATATTATCCTTATACTCCGCCCGCACAATCTTTTTTCTTTTCTTTCTTTCTTTCTTTTCTTTCTTTCTTTCTTTCTTTCTTTCTTTCTTTTTTTTTTTTTTTTTTTTTTTTTGCTGCAAATGGTTCCTTGGGCGTCCACAGAGAGTCTGCATTTGCATGTACCCTTCTACCTTTGGGCTCTACAGCAATTGAAAGATCTGCGCGTGTCCTTTTAAATCACATCTTTCCCATCATACTTTTTATAAAGCAACGTTTTTCTCAAAACTTCATTTTCAGACATTTAAAATCTCCCACGCATATTAGTTTTCATTTATATTAAATTAAAATTTCCCAGGATGTGCAGAAGTTTCCATTGTAATATTCTAAAGGCCCAAATACATGCTAACACCAATAATAGTTACAAAAGAAATGACTAATACTAATTTTAAAAGTTAAAATTTATTTTAGATAAATAATTATCACAGTACAATCATCAAATTTATTTAAAACATCTTTCTATACAATTTTTGTATGTGGTTCAAAGTTCCAATTGCAAAAATGACAATTAATTTTCTCAATTCATGACTCGCGTGGGACATTTTGATTATGTGACATATATACGTAATAAAATGTATGAAATAAATTATTACTTAGAAAGTATTTATCCGATTTGAATGAAATTTGGCATATATGTTAACTTAAAGCAGTGCAATCACAGTAAACGTTTCAGAAAAATCCACACCAAAATGTGGAACCTTGAAAATTCACTCCCAATGTCCCTTAATACATAAAATGTTATTGACAGCTCACTTTTCTTTTTTGCAGGAATGGTGTAAGAGACTATGGAGGAAGGTATCGCTAATGAAAGCTCTGAAACCGGTCGGCAACTGGAATTCTCTTGACCGACTATCTCTTATAGTCTTTCCACTTATTTTCATTCTCTATAATGCATTTTATTGGACCATATACTGCTCAAAAGGGCAACAAAGAAATAAATCTTATTTTTGTCCCACAAACAGCAACTAATTGCACCAAATGAATGCAAACCAATCCGAATTAGTAAAAATGAAAATTATATGCAATTTTGTTCATTCATGCGTATTCATTAACTTACAGATTCTGTTAAAATTAATCTTTCAGTAATATGTAAATCTGATCTAGTACTCACATGAATTATATGTTACAATTACCTGCAAGGTAATAAAAGCATAAGAAGTTGCAACAGAATCTACAGATTATGCACAGGTTATTCAATAAACATAACCAAAATTATTTTTCTCAGAAGTTTATAGGCCTGTATTTATCACGTGAACATAAGATAAAAATATACATTTATCTGATCGCAGAAATTACTTTTCTATTTGATCAACTTGTTCGAAAATGTACCGCAGCAGGTTTAATTCTGAATATGAAAGGTAAAACTTAGATAATAATTGTATTATATCTTAAACACCAAGGCACACTTCGTGATACCTCAAATTCAAAAACTTAGATTTATTTTTCAAATGTGTTTATTAAATTTATTGGTTCCGTTCAGAAGTATACATAGCACTCACTATCTTGCTCTAAAAGAAATGAACGAGGACTGCTCAATAAATAATGATCGTAAGTTTTTTACAACATACCTTTACTCATTCTCGTAATTTTGATGATATTTCTCAAAGTAATCTCCGTTGGAATGCAATGCACTGTTGCAACGTTTCTGCCAGTCTTCAAGTAATGTTGGAAACAATTGAGAATCGCTTATGCAGCCTTTACCACTGCTGATAACGAAACATACCTCCCACGAAGGTGTTTCTTCAATTTGGGAAAAAGGAAAAATTCGTGCAGAGCTAACTCTGGACATATATTAACCTTGATTTTTGTGAGCTATTCAGTCACAATATTTGCGATGTATGACAGTGCATTATCGTGGTTCATCGCACGGCGACCTCTTGCATGGAATGTGGCTTTGCAGAGTTTTCAGGACATCTCTGTAGTATTGCCCGGTTACAGCTGTATGTGCAGGTAAAACATGCTGGTAAACATTCCTTGAATATCGAAAAATGAAATATCCATAACTTTCCCAACAGAAGCAAACATTTTTTATTTTTCTGATTTGGTGTTGATGGGGTTGCCATAGAGCTTTGCTGTTTGCTCTCAGTATAGAAATGATGTAGCCAAGTTTCATTAGCACCTTGTAACATCACGCATGAAACCTGCATGCGAATGTGCTTTTGCTAGGAAATCTGCAGTCTTGCATTCCACTGTGCACAAACACGTTCCGTGCAACTTTTCATTTATGAACGTGCGGGTGGCACACAGTAAAATTTTCAGAATTTCTGAAAGTATTCTTAATGTTAATCGACGATCTTCTCTCGCAATGATAGCAAAGGTATTAATTTTTTCTTCCGTTGGAGCACAATTTGGAGCATTGGGCACATCTTCCTTTCAAATTGATTGCCTCCCCTCTTTAAACATATTAAAATATCTTCTACTTGTGCTACAGGGAATCGCAAACTCTCCATAGACTTCCTGTAACATTGCATAGACTTAGCAGATGATTTGTTGAAAAGAAAGTAGAATTTCAGAGTGCGTGATGTTTGTGAAGGTGTCACCTCCATTTTGCTGTAGGTGGAGCTGAACATGCCTCAACTTGCACACCTCTCACAGGCAGGACCCGGTAGTAACAACAATGAATCTACCGCTCGATCAGTTTTGTTTCCCTGGGGTGTTTATAGGCGAGCCCGCCGTTCGTTAGCCTGTTACCCGGTCAGCGGGTCTCGGTGTTTAGCGTAAGGGTAAAACAATGAAACAACCGTACAACAATACACAAAGCAATTTAAGAGGCTCGTCATTTACCAAATGATCAAATGAGGCGTTGAAACTGTCCGCCTTGTTCTCCACATATTTTCGATATTTCTTTAGGAAAGTATTCATCACTTGCTGTATTTCATTTTGAGAAATCCGGATCATTTGCTGAGGAATATTATCTTTGAGTTCTTGTATGGTATGCGGGTTCGTCTTGTACAAGGCATTTTTTTTTAATTTACCCCAGAGATAATAATCGGAGGCTGTTTAATCGGGGGGCTGGGGGGAGCCACAAATCCGTTACTATTAACTCTATCTTATGGGAACACATTGTGAATTATTCTCATGGAATTATTTGCAGTGTGAGCATTGGCATTCTTGTTGAAAATAATGCATTTTGACGCTCCCTGTCAGTTAATTCTCTAAAAAGATGGGTTAACATGGTATTGCATATGTAACAATCAACTTCATGCTTAAAATTGGTTCTATGATTTTCTTTCGCCACTGAATTTAACACATATGAATCATACTTAAAGATGTACTGTGCCGTTGTAAACAAAGAGGCATAATACACGAATTATGAAACGAACAGCACAACACATACCAGAACAACTGCGCTACGACTCCGCAGTCAGCAGGCTTGCTACCCTCTTTACGGCTCGGTAAACGAGTGGGGACTCGCTCATAGGCAAAACCTCGCGCCTCGGGAGAAATATCACTGATCGCACTGCATTACGTACTAAGCTAACAAAATATTGTAGAATTAAATTTCAGCGCGAGAAATGATACCTATAAAAAGTATAAAAGGTATAACCATTCTTTATTGAACAATCCTCGTATTACAAAGCGAATCAGAGAAAATAACTCACTGGTTTGTAGCACCAAATAATTTTCTTCTTCTTCTTCTTCTTCTTCTTCTTCTTCTTATTATTATTATTATTATTATTATTATTATTATTATTATTATTATTATTATTATTTTCTGACCGATAATATTATATATTATTAGTGTATAATATATAGTAATCCATGTATATTAAAGTGTATAAACTATAAGCAATAAAGTGTATTAGAAAACACAGAGAAAGTAAGAAATAAAATTAAAAGAATAATAAATAAATAGTAAAGAAGTCAAAAGCAAAACACGCAAAAACAAATTTAAAGTAATAAGCAAAGTTAAAAGCAACACCAGAGATGCTAACAATATAAGAGAAAAAGAAAAATAAAATAACACTATTAGCAATGTAACAAATTAACAGTAATTATAAAAGCAGAAGTCTTCTTGTCATAGAAGAACTCTTGTAGTTCGAAATATAGCGATTACAAGTGTGACATTCTCTTAGTGTTTTATCCTTTTCTTCTTTTATAATTACTGTTAATTTGTTACATTGTTAATAGGTTACTTCATTTTTAGTTTTATTATATATATATATATAATCTACTCGGCTTGAAAGGTTGAACCACACTTTGACGTTCATTAAGCATAAAATTTATTCAAAATTCTTCATTTTGCTAATAGGCGGTGACAGCAATACATTAATTTACCCTTCTTTCCTTTATCTCTTGAGCTCTCTAGTGCAGTAAACGAATATGTGATGTAATATTTAACAGTTCTTTGTTGAGGCATTTTCGAACATATTTCTTAAATGCCAGCTGCAGTTCTTCCTTGAATAATCTTTGATATTATACAGCAAACTGCTTTCTCCCTGCCGAATGCTGTCATAAAAACTTAGAGTAAGTTCATCCTTTTCCAATATTCTGTGCGCAACTGTGCTTCTACTATAACCGTTCTTTCTTGTAAATATTGTGCCATTTTAAGAATAAAATCTTCTTATTCACAAAATTCTATTCTAATTTACTCACTTATAAATGTATAATAAATGAAATCCTTTAATTGTATTATGTAGTAAATTTGGAGCATTTGATTAGGAATGCTTTATATTTTGAGAGAACTTAACATCCAGTCATCCTGAAGACCGAAGCATTGGCGGAGATTGCATCGACCGGTAAGCCATCACACGTGCCAACTGGAGCGGAGCCGGAGAGGGCTCGCGGGATTTACCGAACTGCTACGTTGATCTTGAGTCTCACGCCATTCAATTAATGTCATTCGAACAGTTAAAAAAGTCACATATGTTTAATTCTAGAGTAAAATCTGCTAAAAATGCTTAAATGGCAAATAGTATACTTAATTATTCTGTTTCACAACAAATTTTTATTTATCATTTGTATGTTCGTACCGAGTGCACTAGTGTTCTCGAGGAATTTAAAGAGAAATTCCTATATGATAAGAGGAATTTAAAGAGAAATTCCTATATGATAAGAGTTCCGAGTCATGGATTAGCGGTGTTCAAACTATTTAGAAGAACTAAAAGATAACATCCGTAAATATGTCATTTAATTAGAGAAAGAAAGAAAGATCGGGAAGAAGGTAATTTAAGAATATAAATCTTAAACTGGGAATTTGTAGCATCAATGAATTTCTTGTTCTTCTTGTTCTTGCTCTTCCTCTCTCCGCCGCTGTCTCGAAGGGTCGCTATGCCACAGCTAGATTAGGTAGAGCGCTGGGATTTTGTGACCTTTTCAGGTCAACGGGGGAAATAGTCGGGAACAAGGTGATGTATGCAAATAAATCTTAAAACGGGAGATAATACTTTTTATTTGCCTGTGTCGCTTATTCAATGTTAAAGGTCGCCTTTTTAAGTTCGGTGGGGCGGTTCTTAGAACACACTTGCACTATAACCGCACTAATTGTCTTATCGCTCTCTCCGGATAGCTAAAATCCATTATCACTCGATAGCCCAACTCACTTTCCATCCACGAACCTCGAAATTACAATGTTTAAAAAAAAAAAAAAAAAAAAAAAAAAAAAAAAAAAAAAAAAAAAAAACTTCGTCCGGTTGTTAGACCATCCTCTACCAATTCGAACTCTTATTCAACCAAATTTCTATCTATTTGCCAAGGGGCGTGCATATATTTTTTCTAAGATCCCTGATTGGACGTTCCTTAGGTCTTAAATTTAACCTATTCTTTTTCCACTTTGGCTCCCTTATGTCGGACTTTCTGGTTTATTTCTTCCTTATGAATTGTTCTTAGTCTGTTCTATATTGCGCTTTGCCTTCATATTTTAACAAAGCTAAGCTTTTACAAAAAAGGGGAAACCTTAAAGGGGCGACCCTTCGTACACAAAGCATCTTGCAACAAGAAATACAAAACATATACATGGCCATCTGGTTCCTTTGTTCAGCCCAAAGCACAGTCACAATTAACATTTTCTGGCTTATTTCTAAAGTTTCTGTCCACCAGTTTTTTTTTTTTTTTTTCCCCACTACCAATGAAATACACACTAACAAATGCACAATACATAAATAACTTGACTACTAACATGAATACACATAAATTGTATACATTAATTGTAATGATATTTATAATATATGTAATTGATTATACTAACATTTTATAATGTTTTTACTTCGCCTAATTTAATGTTTGGTGATAGACTAGAAACTGTGAAGAGATATCAACAATGAGGTCCAGTTTCTAATTGTATGCGCTGAGAATTATTGCGCAAGGACCGCATCGATACCATTATCACTAAAATATCCAATTTTGGATTTCCTTTAGTTCTCTTTTGTATCAGTTACAAAGCTAATTCCCTTATACAAATAATTTGGAATGTCATCTTTAAGGGCGTTGAGAAGAGATGGAACAATGTCTACCTTTATTACGTGCACTGTTTAGTGAATTTTATGTTGCGTCATTAGGGAATTCAGCTAGTCATGTTGGCAATATAGTACCCGGCACCGGCCGTATTCGTAACATAGTAACATAACATGGCGCCTGTTGACAGCTCTCCTGCTAGAAGCATTGATGGAAATTTTGATTTGATATGTTCTTTAAAGGCCAATGATCTAGTGCCTGTTCATAAATATAAATCTAATTTGACTGGTTTAACTGTTGTTATAGCTGAAGTTGAAGGACCTGTAGTAAATGGATACTTTTGTCTTGGTAAGTGTTGAAGCATGTGGAATTAAAAACAAAAACAAACATTATGTGTTTAATTGTATGTATAGCCAAAATAAGTAGTATTTATAAATACGTTTAGCTGAAGCAATTTGCTACTGTGTTTCATGTGTACACCCTTTCGTTATGGGAAAGAATTTTGGTTATTTATATACTATTAAATGCTGCCATTTAAGGGAGGCATTGTATATAGTTCTAAAATTATATGATTCATTTATCTATACAACATAGTAAGTGGTTATAGAAAGTGATCAAAGTGATGTCTTTCAAATAAATATTTGAAGTTTGAAATTCCCATTTTTTAAAATGTATCTCTCCAGTTTTCAGGTTATTCATTAAACAGTAAGACACTTGATAACTTACTTTCCATAGGCATTAGTTTTCTGTAATCTTTTCGGCTAGAGCTGTGTTCTATAAAAATAAAAATTGTTGCAGTTAATTTTATTTCATTTCAATTCTTCCTTCAAGATGGTGATAGGTACAAAACTATAGCAACAAAACAGAGCAACATGCATACATCTTAGCTCCACTGGAAATCACTGCCAACTGACAAAAGGAAGAAAAAGCTGGAACAACACTAGGAATAAAATCTGGTACCAACATGTTCAAAAAATAAGTATGGATATATCTGTTAAACCTAGCACCAATCACAATACCTTCAACATTACTTGGCTGATATATTAACTAGAAATGTTGAAAATCGATATTGTGAAACCCCTTTTTTTTTATCCTAAATTTCAGTTGCCTAGAAATAAACCAGTTATTAAATGACTCAGGGAACTAGTACAAACCTTTCAAATAAACTGTTTTCATTAAGTAAATGGTGTAGCACTTCTACATAATTTTTTTTTTTTTTTTGGTTCTTCTATGCTAAAAGAAAAAAAGTTAGCAAAAGCCTATACTTGAAACAAATCTTCAGGAAAGGATTCCTATACAGACAAATACCACTGAATGAAACAGTGCTTTTTGGAAACCCAATATTGAAAGCTGAAATCATTAAATTCCAATAATTGGAGATTCTTGTGAAAAAATGAATGTAAAAAGCTGCCCTGGACACATTTCAAGGCTCAACTTATCTGAGAAGGTCAAAATATAATTTCTGGCACTCTTCTGTTCTGGCAGAAGAAGCAAATGAAAATGAAAATAATGTTCATCATAAATAGAATACCAGTTCTCCAGACATAAGAAAATAACTCTAAATAAGAAGCTTGTCTGAGATTAGATAACTGGAAAATACGGTGGACTAATCCTTTTCCTCTGTGAAAGCTTCTTTCAGAAAACTATACGGAACATGCCATGGATTGCTTTATCTTGAAGGAAGTATTATAATTGCCATTTTAAAATAAGAGAACATGTCTGAATTTATGGATTATGTACAGAAATGATTAGCAATGGCTGTGAGATGTTGATAATATTCAAATAAATGTAAACATCATGACCAAAGAAGTTTGTAAAATTCTGTATAGGTATTTAGCAAAATTTAAAATGAAAATATAGAAAGTTATCACCTCTTGCTGATTGAACTGTTAAGCAAATATGCAATTTAGTAATAAGATTTAGAAACAAAAGAAGTAAAAATATTTTTTTTCTCTTATTAAAATGAGATTATATGTGTGAAGTTAAAACATAATCATTAATTTCTTTGTATAATGGGAAACAGATTAAAATAGACCCAATGGAATTTAGTACTAATTAAAAAATACATAATTGAAGCATCTTGAGATATTTGAATATGTCAGCTAAGACCTCAGTTTAAAACCAGTATAGAGTTTTAGAACATCAAGTTGATATCTTGATATAAGCATGTAAGAGAAATAGAAAGAAATGGAGAGTTGTTTACAGTTTCTGAAATGTGAAAGCATGGAATGTTTCAAGTGTTGAATAAAAAAGAAAAGTTTTATATAAAATTAATTTCAAAGGTAAAGAAATCTGCAAACCTAGGACCTGCAACTATTCAAACTTCAGACATCATGAAGAAAGTAAAGTCCTTGTTCCCTGGGAGTAATCCAGTCATACAAAAGCATTACAATAAATTAGGGATATCTTTCACAATTGCCAATATTATCACGGCATCATCATCATCGTCGTCATCGTTGTTGTTGTTTAAGGATGCTATTTAAAATTTCTGGTCAGCATCCCATTCAATTCAGTGCATGAAATGCTCAATTAATTTTGCTCATAGGTCTCTTCTTTCAGACTTAAGGTTATTTCACATGCCATAAAAAATGGCAAGGGACTGACAGCTGTACTTCCCTTTTGAAGGAAGCCATACTTAAGGATTTTTATATCCTAAAAATCCATCCTACCTTGCTGTTCTTGAACCCATGACTTTAGGTCTACAAGGCAAGTATGGTTACTACTAGACCACTAGGACTGATATCATGACATGTGAAGTTGGGAAAAGGCCAGAAAAGATCATCAGATTTCAGGATGTCACACAAACAGTTAGAAACTGTATGAGAATCACCTGACAAGAGAAAGATTGAAATATATGCTGACTTTTTATATGAGGCATAGGTCTGTCTTAATTAAATAATTAAGATAGACATATGTAGTCCTGCAACAAATCCTGTATGTATAAATATAAACAATGTATACAGTTTTTTTCACACTAACTCCATTCACTTACATAAATTTGGAACATATGTTTCGGGAGCGATCCCTCCCATCTTCAGCCTGTTGACAAACTGTTGTTAAACGTGGCGGTTGGGTCTCTTGATGTTCTTGTGGCGGCATCTGTTGGTTCTATTAGGAATTTGCTGAGTTCATCCAATGGAGGGATATCGAAATTCATCAAATTATCCTTATTTTTTGTAATGAAAATGTTTTCCCAAGTGGAAAGTTCTATTGAAATCCTGTATGGTTTACTTCTGTCCAAAGGGTAATATATATAACTAGTAATCACTAATATGTGACTTTTTCTTAATGTTTTATCCTTTTCTAGCTATTGTTATTTTAATTACATTGTTAATAGTGTTATTATTTTTCATTTATATATATTACCCTTTATATATATTGTGAATGATGGAAACTTTGAAAAAGATGCATGATTATTCAAAATAGAGTTATAACTATCATATTGATAAAAGTACCAAAGTGAACTCCCTAAGCTGTATAACTAAACTACTGACTTAAATTACTATAGTAATATCTCAACAGAATAACGCACAAAAATAAAGGCTGGATACATCAAAATAAGGCATCAAGTCATTTTCTGGTTCATCCCTCAAATTTATTGAGGAAATGGAGTAGTAAACGTATGCCTTACCTTTCAGCAGCATTTCTATAAAAACATCTTATTCCTTTTTTATAGTTTTTTCCCCAGATTTGGGAACAGATTTTTGTATGCTATAGATAAAAGAGCCTTTAAGGAGAATTTATGTAATACACATGGCTGTATGTGTATTACATCAAACCTACAATGGAAGTTGATGTGCAGAGCTATAGCTTGTTTTAAGGGCACCAAACAGAACATGACAAGAGGTGAATACATAGTCTTTTAAAGATAAAACACAATTGAAACTTGTTCCCAAAGATCAGAGATAAACATCAATACTTGTAGCTTAAAATTATTTTATTTCATGAAATCATATGCAGAATTTAGCCGTTAATTCTGGCAGAACTTAAACAACGATGCTAGTTCCTTTTTAGCACAAAAATAATTTGATGAATCAGCTACCCATCAGCCTAGATCTTAAATTGCCACTAAACGTTTTAGTATGATATATTTTTTTCTTTCTGTTTAATCAGAATATATAATGTTGCCTTACAATGTGCCTGAAATGTTTATGTAACATCATAGCTATTTTGCATATAATTTGCAAATAATTTTGTGGATTTGTGTCTTATAGCAACAGAAGCGCACGATGATGATGGCTTGCCCCACACATTGGAACACCTTGTCTTTTTGGGAAGTGAAGACTATCCTTACAAAGGTGTTCTTGATCTTTTAGCTAACAGATGCCTTGCTTCAGGAACAAATGCCTGGACTGGTAAGCTTCAAGACTTAAAGTTCACTTTGTTACTTTATATACCACATCTTAATTCCATAAAACAAATTTTATTTGTATTTCCAGATACTGACCATACATGCTATACAATGACAACTGCTGGCAGTGAAGGATTCCTTACACTGTTACCAATATACCTTGATCATATCCTGTATCCTACTCTTACAGTAAGTATTTGCTTGTTTATTAATTTATTTAGTGCTAATAATGTATAGTACAGTATATAGCTTGATTCTAGCCTCAACTCTATATCAGATCATGCAACAAAAGGAATATTGGTTGTCTTTAATGGTTGTTGCCTGTTTCACATCAGCTGGTGGGTCAGCAGTCAGAGTGGTAACTCTCAGCAAAGAGGATGAAATATCTATGCAACTTATTTCAGTTCTCTCAATTACAACTACAATTACAATGAAAATAAGCATGCACTTCCTGAATGTGACAGGAGATGGAACATTTCCTGATTGTGATAGGAAATGGAAATGTCCTGCTTCGTCCACACATTTTTTTACCTGAATTTTCTTTTACCATGATTTTTACCATTGATTTTTCAACTGAATAAATGTATGCAAAAAATCAAATATAATTAGAAGAGAAAATGGCAATTACTGATCATTTTTGGTAGAATAACTATAATAGAAAAAAGCAAACTGTAAAATATATAGATAGGCCATCGAATTTGGAGACACTGGAAAAGATTTTCATTAAAAATTTCGAGGATTAGGTTATGAACTTTTGAGATCCCAGTGGAGGCAAGCTGAACCAGAAATTAATCAGGTGTCCACTTGAGGCACACTAACACGGTCTTCCATTATGCAGAACATCCAGCAGTTGATTTACAATTTATGATATGGACAATGCCTATGAAGCATATTCTGCAGTTTTTATTTATAAGAAGAGATTGGGTGATTGTTTCTCAACCATTAGCTTGAAAAATTAATAAGTTTACTAAGTTTAAATTTAAAATAACTTTCGTGTCAGAATTAATACAGTGAAACAATTAATTTATTCTTGATTACACAGTGAGTTGATTTAATACTCTTATGCTCCACTTACCATTGAATTATACAGAACATGTTTCACAGGCCTTCACCTGCCTCATCAGCTGTGTGTTGACTGCCAGATTTGTTGTTGGTTGAATGGACTTAGTGTAGTAGAAATTTGCTAAGTATATTTTTCTAGTTTTAATTTTAAAATTTACATTTCCACTGTATAAAGTGAAGTCTCTTGTCAGCTGAGAAGATGGTGGCCATTGCTTTAGAATTTCCAAGGGGTAATCTGGATAAGAGTACATGTAAATCTATAAAAAATAACAGAAATGAATTATTTAACAATGGAAAATGAATTGAAGGAAAAACAGACAAGATTGGCACACAAAAAAGTTTGGCCATTTCTGTAGTCTAGTAGTAGCATTTGTGACTACTAATCCATAGGTCCTGAGTTTGATTTTGGGTCAGGTCAAGCTTCTGGGTAAGTTTTTTTCTGGAGTTTTTCTTTGCCCTAAGAATATGAATGCCAGATAGCTTTAAGGTGCCAAGAACTTCAAGCTCATTTACACCATCGTTAATTCATTCTATTTAAAGATACATATTTACACCTACAGTGTTCACATCCAATTTACAGTCATTGCAAGAAGACCAATGCAGTCAAAGTGACAATAAATAACACATTTTAAAAAAAAGTTCTCTTTCAACAAGACATTGTGCTATTCCATACATTGATAGTTGTAATGGCAAAAGTGCACAAATGGGCTTAGAATTGATTCTTCATTCACCTGTTCCTCAGACCTAGCACCTAGTTACCTTGCCCTGTTCCCAACTTAAAATTTGGCTTAGTGGGAAGAAATTAATCTTATTTTATCAAATAAGAATGTCATTGATGCCTTTAATGGCTGTTTTGGAGTTCAGCAAAACCATTTTTCTAAGAAATGAGTATTTATGTGTTATATTTTTACCCTCTACCCTGTTCCTTTGAACTAGGACATTTTTTTCTCAGTATGGCATTAGTGTAGCAATAGCTAGGTAGTCCATGAGGCTCAGTTATATCTACCCAATGGGTGTGTTATAATGTTTGTGCACTCACCCTGGTCCTTAAACCTCATGAGATCTTTAATGGCTGTTTTGTAGAGTTCAGCAAAACCCATTCTTCCGTGGAATGAGTATTTATGTGTTATATTTTTACCCTCTATGCTGCCCTGTTCCTTTGATTTTGGGCATTTTTCTCTCTGTATGGCAATGGTGTAGCTATAGCTAGGCAGCCCATGAGCCGCAGCTATGGCGGCCCAATGGGTATGATATGATTGTGCACCAGGCTCTCTGGTCATTAAACCTAATGAGATCTAACCTAAGATCATAAGTGCCATGGGATCTTCCTATTCAAAAAAAATTCCCATGGCATATTTGGGAATTTCACCCAAGACTCTAGGAACAATGACCGCCTGACCATAATGCTGGCTGTAGCAAGATCTTGTGATTAAATAATTTCTCCAAGCAAGATCATTTCTGTTGTAATGTACTTGTAAATGCTATCTAATTTATATTTTTCATTTGAATTGGTAAAGAAGAAATGGGAAAAAGTATTCTGAACATTTGTGGTATACTCTGGATTATTTGTTTTTAGACCCAACTGCCAACATTTTGTAATCTTTATTTTCTATATGTACTTAAAAAAATGTTTGATTTTCAGGATTCTGCTTTTAAAACAGAGGTTCACCATGTGACAGGAGAGGGTGAAGATGCAGGGGTGGTGTATTGTGAGATGCAGGGACATGAGAACATGGGAGAGTCCCGTTCCTACCTGAATATGACACGCTCAATCTACCCTGGGCATTGTGGCTATAAATCTGAAACTGGTGGCATTATGAAGAATCTGAGAGAAAGCACCAGCAACCTTAAGGTAAAGGAAGTTAACTGGAATATCTGCTATCCTTGTTAGACCTAACAAACTTCCAAATTCCCCAACAGAACTAGCAGGTTTATGGTTTGGGAATGGATCAAGTGGTGATGAATGTAATTTTCTCTTTTCCATCAATATTGCACCAAAGCATTCAATAGCTACAAATCCATGCTTCAATTCTTTGTTTCATTTTCATACTGTAAAACTTACAAGAATTTTAAAATATGTTGTTAAATATCATAAATGCTGTAAATCCAGATTCAGTACAATTAAGGAAATTGACATATAAATGCTAGCAATTGTTACATTGGTTAGCACAGCATTGATACTGGTGAATATGATTTATGTTCTCTTGTGGTATAAACTGAATATTTTAAAATAAAATATTTCTTTTATAATTTTAGTACATTTATAAATTTTTTTCTATACAATTTTGGGTCCTTTATCAGAAAAATATAGATTTTAAAATTGCTGTTAACATGCTGAATTGTTGATAGGTAAGACAAAGTCTCATGCTCTCTAATGTTTTTCATTAACAGACAATTTATTAGAGGTGACTGTACATGCTGAAGACGATCCCAATGCATCTCTTCTCAAAAAGCATGAATAGAATTACAAATTAATCTCTTCTCCTTTATTCCTTTGCTAACAAACAACTCAAATATAATCTCAACGAAATCTTCCCTCACATATTTTTCAGTCCAAACTATTTCTTCCTCTACATTACTTTTCCTGATTCTAATTAAATCAAACATTCAAGAAATATTTGAATTTAATATATGCAGATGAAATAACCTCATTACCACCCTTCTTCTTATAAAAATTGCATCAAGCCAATATAACTGTATAAACCCCTATTCCAATACAAATTAAAAAAAATAAAAAACCCAAATTAGAAATAAATATACCTATCAAATAAGGTATTAACAACCATAAAATTAAAGATAAATATAAAGAAAAAACAGGACAAATACTATATAGTAAGTAATTAGAAACCAAAGAACTGAATATTCTTTACAAAATAATTTCACAGCATCCCCAAAAGGCTGTAATAAACCATAAACCAACTTTATTAGGATCTTTACAAAAATAAATATACCCTAATACATTACATTCCACTAAAGTAAAAAAAAGCTACCCCCACTATTACAAAAATAACCAAAACTAAACTCATTACTAATAACAAAATACATTCACTAATCATTTATACTACTTAAAATAATAACATCATGTATACAAAATCTAAATTTGTTGTATTAATCTCTGCCAAAATAGTATTACAATATTATATCCAACAATTTTTAAAATTATTAAGTAATTTGGTCCTCACATACTAAAATTCTTCAATTAATTAAAGATAGAAAGCAACCTCGCTCACACTGGTTTAAACTCAGATCATGTAAAATTTTAAATGTTGAACAGACCAAATAATTAAAAATTTACATTTAATATTAACCTTAATCCAATAAATTAAAGTGAATATAATTGGTTCAATATAATTAATATGTGTAAATTGAGTTTACTTTAATATTTTGTGGTAAAATTTTTTAATTATTGATTATATATTCGTAATCGGTATGAATGATTAAGATTGGATTGATTGTGAAATTAAACTTTTAAACCAGGATTAGATACCCTATTATTTTTAGTGTAAATGAATTAAACTTGAATATTAATATTTAGAGTCTTGAAACTCAAAGAATTTGGCGGTATTAAAGTCAGGTTAGAGGAAATTTGTTATGTAATCAATAGTACACCTTGAATCTTACTTGATTTATAGCGATATAAAAATATATCGCTGTTTAGAAAATATTATAAGATTATTTACTTAATATGTAATTTGAATAAGAATTCAAGTCAAGATGCAGTAATAATTGAGTTGAATAATGAATTAAAATAAATTTTATTTATTATGGGTTGTTAATGTAATATTAGTTTTGAGGGTGGATTTAATTGTAATTTTTTAAGATTATTAAAATGATGCTTAAAAGTCTTGTGATGCTGATATTTGAAACACAAAATAATAGATATTGGAGTATGGAAAACCCATATTTTTTTACACAAAACCCTCTTGCATGATGAGAAAATTTATGTATAATGAACAGTAAATGCCCACAGCATAACAGGACTTATCTTTTTAAGAATACCATAAACCAGAAAGGTTCAGGAATGATACTGACAATATGTAATTTTTATTTTTGGAGAAGTTGAAAACTAAAGTGTATGGGAAAAAAAACCATACAATAGAAAAACTGAAAGGAAACATCAGGCAAGAAATTTGCTGAATTTTGGAAGATGAATATTATGTTTAAAGGAGGTTAAGTCATTTCCAAATTCGATCATATTACGGCATCCAGAAAGTAAGTCCCAATCGTGCCTAGAGATGGCACCGCTAGTTGGATAGGAATGTGCATGCGCAGGAATAGAGAGGAAGTATGTGGTAATAATGCAGTAAAATTTCAGCCTTGTGACGGCCATGGTTACCGCGCTGTGCTAGGAGAAAATGGGTGCTCTGATATTGTCTCCCGCCAACTGCGAAGTTTGTGCAGTCATCCAAGGTTTGCACGCTCAAAAGCAAAGTCCAGCAGAGATCCATCGCCAATTGTGTCAAGCTTCCGGGAGACAGTTTCGTGCACAAGGGAGCGAGACATCTGGGGAATTGACAAGAGAGTTCTGAAATTGTGAAGCGCCGGTTCTGCTCAATTGCTTGCCGCACACTTTCCAACACTTCTGCCGTCACTATGGACGGTCGTCGTCGTGAATATTGGTTCGTCCTTCAGTGAACTGCCTGCACCATCGTCTTACCATAATGTCGTGTCCATACACTTGACACACACACTCGTACTTAAGATAGCCAGGAAGTGTAAAGCTACCAAATAATGCAATTAGTATATTTTGCACTATATCTCACAATTTTTTAAAAGTATCATATGAAAAATTTATGAGATATTAAGAATACTTAACTAAAGATGCTCTGTAATTTTAATTTTCTAATACACATAAAAAGGTTTTTAAACAAAAATAAATCTTATTTCTCAATAATTTAAAATTTTGACATAAACATGCATTTTTCTCAGAATTGGCTGAACCAATTTTGTTGAAAATTTGCACACACTTAAAGTATGTAAATGTAAAGTGTGGTAACTAGAAGTATTTAAACATCATTGTAGTTAATATTGTACTTGCAAAGCTGTTGATAATGAAGTAGTAATATATCCTAAACTTAGATATTCATTTTTTTACACTAAACTCCATTTACTTACATAAAAGTAAGACGCATTTCAGGAGAATTTCTCCCATCTTCAGTTGTTCACTGAACTCGCCGTTACTCGGTTCGGTGAGCAACTGAAGATGGGAGAAATTCTCCTGAAATGCGTCTTACTTTTATGTAAGTAAATGGAGTTTAGTGTAAAAAAAATGAATATCTAAGTTTAGGATATATCACTGTAGTTGGTAAAAATCAATACTTACTTACTTACTTTCTTTCTTTCTTTTTTTTTCCCCTCCAAAATTTGGAAATTAATTTCTTTTTAAGCAACTAGCATAGATATATTATTCTAGTTCACTGGATAGCATGTTCTCTACAGTTTAAGTAAAAAAAAATTCCAATTCCACCAATAGTTTTTAAGAAAAATGCATGATTATGTCACAGTCTTTTCAGTTTTTTAACAAGATTTTATTTTGGTTTAAAAAGTTTTAAAAAAAGTTTATGTGAATTTACAGAGCATCTTTAGTTAAGTTTTCTTAATATCTCAAAATTTTTCATATTGATAACTTTAAAACTTTCTGAGATACAGTGTAAAAAAAAAAGTATATTGTTGCATTATTTGCTAGATTTACACTTCCTTGTTAACTTAATGCTTTTTCTGTAATAAGATTTAATAGCATATATTATTCCCAAATCCATTGGCAGCAATTTACTTGTGCAGTTAGCTATAAAAATTTCCACTCCCACTTTTCTTAAATGAAGTTTTGTAGATTACTAAAAAAAGGCCACTCTTATTAATTTTAAATGTCCATATGAGCTCGTTGTGCAAGATCCTTCATTTATTTTTTTTACTATTTAAGAAGAATTTCTTCTTTCAAACTATTTTCTTGACCACAAACTGATTTATACCCTACAATGTAGTTTTTTGAATTTGTTTATCCATCCATTTGACATAGAAAGGTTTTTAATGCCAAGCGTATCTGCCACTTTATGACCTTTTTTACATAAACAGTATGCTATCGTGGGAATGTTTGAAATATATGTAGTTCGGAATCAGTTCTTTAAATTTTCTTGCAATTCTGCCTATTTAGAGTAAATGACATGCTTCCTTTTCTTGCATTTTGGACCAATTTCTTAACGCTTGCTGTAGTTGAGTTTTTATTTTTAACAATTATGTTAAGAATGGACATTGATATTCCTAAGTTTTGTGCAAATGCTCTTCAGTGAATTTCAACTATTACTACCAACATAACCAATTTAGTGTGGTCTGCAAAAACAATTCATGTGGAACATTATGCTACTACCAATGTAACCACATAAATACTGCTCTTTGTGTCAGTCAGTCCAGGTGATATAGTGGTAACTGTATTTGCCTCATAAACCAAAGGTTGCAGGTTCGATCTCGGCCTGGATCGATGGATTTTTTGGGCATAAAAATCCTACATATGGCTTCCTATGGAAGGGAAGTAAATCTGTGGGTCATAGATTTATAGCATGCAAAAGAATCTCCTGAAAGAAGGGGCCTCTGAGCAAAATTTATCTGCCTTTTCACCCACTAAATTGAATTGGATGCTTATGACTTGAGATGTTAAATAGTTTTCATAAATAAAACAAATAACAATTCTTTCTGTCATGCGTGGCTTCTGTAGCAATTATTTGCCATGATCATGCCTTAAGCATTCAAGTTCATTATAATGCTATTTTGTTTCCAAAAGTATAATTTTTGTAGTGCAATCACTGTTCCACAAAGTGTAAATGGAGCGAAATTCAAATGTTTTAAGTGTAAAAAGGGATAAGTTTACATTGCAAGCATAGAGAAATTGAGAGAACAGAGAAAAAATATGGGAAAACATAAAAGCATGGTTACACTGTAATTCTAAAAACTTGTTGCAATATTTGTGATCTTGCTATGTGAGAACTCAAATTATTGTATTCTACTCTCTAGGTTCGGAACTATCATAAAGAATTTTACAGACCAGAGAACTTGACACTGATCATCACTGGGCAGGTAAAACCTGAAGAAGTTTTCAAAGCCTTGGCAAAAATGGAAGAAAAAATTGCTTCAAAGGTGAGAAGGTTGAGCAATAAACTTGTGTTTTTAGAATTTTTATGAAAGTGATTATAATTAGGCTTTTGCTCACGAAGAGATATTTTTTATAATACATTTCTTTAGAGTATAGCCTCTGAAATGTTTGCGAATAGTAGTTAGTAGGAATTTACACATAGTTAAAGTAAAAGTAAACTTAGCAATATGGGAAAGTAACTAGTACTTGTATGAAGTGAAATTCCACAGAGTGAAATTTTAATACTGCACTGTGAAGCAGACAGTGGAATCATGCTGAAGATGAAGACCCTTAAAGCATCTCCAAGAAAGTGGAACAAAATTAGTGAAATTTGAGTGATTTCCTCATTAATAATTTGTTATATTATACTATATTTCACTCTTTTAATTCCTGCTATTCAAAACTACTATAAAAATCTTAATTTATGAAACATTGTATATGCATTGGAGTAAGTTTTCCAAATTATGGAAATTTAAAACCTTTGTACGATGATATAACTATAGTATTTATACCACTCTACTGTCAACCCTTTTTGATCATGCACATCTGAAATCTAAACATATTGTCATTAACTAAAAATGTTAATATTGTCATTATTATTATTATTATTATTATTATTATTATTATTATTATTTCCTGCTACCCAGGGTAATCGAGGATCTTTCACACGACCATGGCAGTCTCCTGTACCCCCTCTCACAGAATCTGCAGATGTGAAGGTGCCATATCCTTGCGATGAAGAAGAAAATGGAATGGTGTATGTAGCATGGCGAGGACCCTCAGCTGTTAAAGATCTATACAGGTACAGTTTATCTTCTACTTTCATTTCATTTCAATTATATTTAGAACTGATGTGATATGGAAGAAGTTTACCCAAATCTCCACACACAAAGATTGTAATTATGTCAGTTAATTTAAAATTATTTTAAGTGATTTTTTATCAATTCACTTCCTTATGCAATAAGTTTAAAACTTCAAATTGATGTGTACAATTCCTATTTCTCAAAAAAATTCTGAATATACCTTAAAAAAGCCATTAAATAAAATGTATTTTTATGAATGCTGCATTGCTTGCAGTGCTGTCATTTGCTGACCAATATTTTTCATAATTTAGATGATTCAATAGAATTGACTGGATATCACTAAAGGTGATTCTTATACACCTCTTCTTTAAGATTGCATATTGGATAGAGTGGTGAAGAAATTAGTACAATTCTATTCAAATGCTTTGCCAGGCAGTCATGGCCTGTAATTAATTGGAATGCTGGAACTACTTTTTCATGGATAATCAGGAATTAAATTAGTCTTATGTTGAAACATTCCCTTCATAAAATGTTAAATTTGTCACATATTTTTGTATATTTTTTGAATATGATCATTGACAACTAGACCAAAATATGACAGTAACTAATGAAAAGCTATATCCTTTGTTAACTTTAATAAGGTAATATATTAGATGAAATTGTTAATTGGAACATTGCACAGTGAGGCTAATTATATATTAAAATCATTGTTTGATTGAGTCTGGCTAACACTCTTTTGCTCCATTTACTTGTTTAAATGTGTAGAACAGATTTCATTATAGAATCGCTGTTTCCAAGCATACCGAAAGATAAACTCCTAATTTATCTGCAAGATTGGCTAAGGACAAGTGGAATTAATGATGCGCACATAAAAGAATAAATTAATCTCACAGAAATTTGCAGAAACCAATCATTTTTCTTTCAAGGGCGAATTTTATAAACAATAATCAAGACTTACTATGGGCAGTCCCTTGTTTCCATTTTTAGCTAATCTCTTCATGAGCAAATTTGAAACACAAATCAACTCAGCTTTCCCATACATATTTAAAATATGGTGCAGATATGTCAATGATATATTTGCCATAGTCAACAAAAAACTCATTAATGACGCCATAAAACTTCTGAATTTACAAGATAAAAACATTTCATTCACATACAAAACTGAAAGAGATAACATGTTACCTTTCTTGGACATAAAAATAATGAAACGTCAAGAAAACTTGGTATTTGGAATATACAAAAAGAATACAAATGCAGACAGTCACATCAAAGCTGACTGTTTTAACCCCACAATGCACAAACATGCAGTTATCAACACCTTAACACATCAGCTAGTTAACATTAAAATTAGCGAAGAAGAATATCTTAAAGAATGCAAACCAATGGAAAGAACAGCTGTTAAAATGGTTATAGCAAAGAACTAGTACACAAAAAAGTACAGAAATTCAAGAGGCAAAAACTTATTAAAGAAACTACAACACTTTCAACAAAAAAAGATAAGCTAATTTTTAAAAAAATTCACATATCCATGAGCTACAAAAAAATTTCAGAATATTCTTAAAGATTTTAATATCTGGTTAGCACCTGTAAATGGATTTAATGTTAAAAATCTCCTGATTGATAATGTTAATGACAGTATTCCTATTCCACAAGAGAAAAAAGCAGGCATTTATAAAATAAGTTGTGCCGAATGGGAAAAAATTTACATCGGAAAAATAAAAAAAAAAATCTCACAAATTTAGGTATTAAAATGTATAACAAACTACCAATAAATATTAAAGAAATAACCAATATAAAACAGTTTAATAAAGAAGTCAAAGCCCTTCTACTACAACATACCTTTTATTCAATAAGTGAATATATGAACTTTAAATAAGACATATTGTTAATCTAGTATAATAACTAAACTTGTACATTGCTTATATTATATTCTGGACGAAGCCCATATCATGTAAATGATCCAAATGGAGAATAAAGTATTATTATTATTATTATTATTATTATTATTATTATTATTATTGTTATTATTATTGTTGTTGTTGTTGTCAACATATTGTTGCTTCACAATGCCACAATTCTACCTAAATTGTGATATACAAATATACAAATTTCCATAAGCACTTGAGAAGTTCCTCACTTAGTTATAATTATAATATATTATTAGAAACATAAGATTTTATGTTTTTAATTGAGAGTATATCAACATTGTCTCAAAGTTGTATTGGTGTTGTAGTTGATAGAGATTAGGGCATTTTAAAATAGTTGCTGTTTCCTAAGAAATTCAGCTTCATGCATATGAAATTTGCATCAAGCAAAAATACTGCTTTACATTCACAGGCTTTCCAATATAACAAACATATTAAATATAAATAATAAAATGAAATTATTTTCTGTTCTTGCAGAATGTGTGCTTGTTCAATTCTCCTGAAATATTTGACAGATACATCAGTCAGTCCATTGCAGAAGGAATTTGTTGAGATTGATGACCCTTATGCAAGCAAGGTATTAAAATCAGTAATAAGTTTCATTTATAAAATCATTGTAATTGTGATGGTTAGACTCAGCTGCTTTTGCTGAGTAAATCTGATCATAAGATATGAATTAAATTGTGTGGAAATATTTTTACGAGGGAGATTCAAGAAGTATCTTGGATTATTACAGGGTAAGAAACTTTTATAGATCAATGTTATATGATACAGATATATCATGCTATTTTTCAACATGGTTGCTCAATCTCAATAAACATTTTTCTAAACATTTCTTAGTTTGTTAATTCCTGATGATAGACATTTGATCTCAGGTGATCTCAGAGGATGTAATGAGCACTGTCTCTGGAGAAACTGAACTTCTGTGCATTTTTATTATTTTTTAATTTTTTTTTTTTTTTAATATTTTTTTGTGGGAAGGAGTTTATTTATGGATGCTCTTTAACATCTCAGGGCATGAAACGACTGACAAATTTTGCTCAGAGGCCCCTTTTTTCAGGCTTGAGGCTCTTTATCGTACGACACAGGACCCACGGTTTTACTTCCCTTCTAAAGGAAGCCATATTTAGGGTTTTTATGCCTGAAAAACATCAGTCGCTGCCAGGATGGAACCTGCAATCTTGGGTTTGGGAGGCAAGCATGGTTACCACTACACCACTAGGACCAACAGAAATTCTATACAATTTCCATGACAGTCACACTGTGGTTGCTGTGAATCTGCAGCACAGTGTCTTCTGCTGGTTCAAACTGTCATTGCCATTTCACTATGGATGGACATGACATTGTATTAGCCCATAATTGTCAAAATTTCATAACATTTTACCCAAAAAATCAGCATTCCTCATTTTTCAGTCTAAGTGTATGTTTCCAGTTGCACCATTTCATACACATACTACTATGCACCTCTTATTGCTACTACAGCAAAAACAGTTATATAGGAAGGCCTAAACATGGTCTCTGTTCTGCTCACATGCCACTCTTTTTCCACAGTGCTACCAGATTTGAGCTACATGTATAACTAATTCTTGAATCCTCCTCATATTTGAAGCAATAACCTCTTATGCTTCATGATATAGCATCCTGTTGAACTGTTGTATTTAATGTATATAATAACTTTGATTTTTTTCTTCTTCTTTTTTAGGTTTCCTATTCTTTAGCAGAAAATTCAGAATCAATGTTATATCTGATGTTTGAAAATGTACCTGTAGAAAAAATTGAAAAAGTGAGGAGTCGCTTGAGTGAGGTATTGGAGGCATTAGCAAATGGAAATGATAAGTTTGACATGAAGCGATTGCGCACAGTTATACACAGGCATATCTTAGAGTCACTTAGTCATCTGGAAAATAACCCCCATGAAAGCATTGCCTTCATGGTAATTGGAGACATGTTGTATGGCAATACAAAAGAAGATGTAAGTATATAAATGTATATATTAGGTAAATGAAAACTAATTGAAATGCAGCCATGAAACATGGGAAGGGCTCCATGATTGACCTTGAGAGGGGGGGGGGAGTAAAGAAGCTAATTAAAGCTACCAGGAATTCTTATATGAGGGTAGTCTGAAAATGTTATATATATTTGTACAATTTTTTTTAAAACGAACAGGACTGACAATTTGTAATGGAAAGGTTATATCAGTTTCAGCATATTCTATTTAGTCAAATTATTCCTGTTTAATGTTTATACCTTCAGCTCATCTCCCAACCTCTCTTCCTATATTTTTAATTTCTCTGATTAATTTCACTATTTTCAATCTAATTTATCTAGACACAAGAATTAAAGCTGGATTATGTTAGATAAATAGTTACAGCAAGTTGTGATAAATGAATAAATAGTTCTTCCTAATGGAAAGAGAGAGTTTATGTGGAATGAGAACCCTCATCTAACATTTTTATTTCATGTGTGTTACTCATTACTTTAGTATCTATACTTTGTTACTATATTTGGTAAAGTGGAATTCACCTCATGCTAATAAAAATATTTTATTATTATACACAGTACTGTTCTTATATATGTAAAAAATGTAAATAGCTGTTGTAATTGACTGTAAAGTTTTTAGATTTTAATGACTTGCACAACTTACAGAGTGCCATGAAAACTGAACTAATCAAGTTTTTATTTTCTACATTTTTTTTTCTTTCTCCAATAAAGAAATACAAATACAAAATCTGTTATGACAATTTTAAATCTTGCAAGTAGAAAGTGGAGTAAAAGTATGATTAGTTAATTAACAAAGCAGATGGGAAACTTCTCTTGCATGCATTGACCAAGATATTTTTTTATAACTAATACCTATATAAATAAGACTGACAGATATGACAAATTATTGTTATGAAATTTCACTAATTTTGCTCCACTTACTTGGACATATTTCAAAGGCGATTGCCTCCATCTTCAGCGTGGTCCCACTAGCCGCTTCCCAGTGTGGTATTAAGATGTCGCTTTGTGACTTTAACAAACTTATTGATGAGGTAGCTGTTGTTTGGGAGATAAAAGTTAACCAAAAAATCTTTGTTTTTGTTTATAAATATATTTTCCCATACTGTTAATTCTATGGGTTTTTGAAGAGCTTTTAATAGTTTTGGTTCCTTTTGGAATTCGTGGTGTTTTTTTTTTTTTTTTTTTGTGCCAAAAATGGTCTGCCACTGCTGATTTTTCTGTGTGTTTATATTTAACATTTCTCACGTGTTCCTTAAAACGGTATGGTAATATTTCTTTTTGTTTTGCCTATGTATTACATGTCACAGTCTTTGCAACCAATTTCATAAATGCCTGATTGCTTTCCTGGTGGAATTTCATAACAATAATTTGTCATATTATAATATATTTCACTATGAAAATACCCGATACAAAAAACTACTTAAAAAGATTAATAGAGTTTGCAAAAAATGACATTGATCACAAAGTTACATTGAGGTATCACAGTGTAATAACCAGCCATTGCTCAATTGCCGCATAAGGCTTAAACTTATAATTCTTACAGAATATTTATATCCTAAGTCTAACAATTTACAATGCTACTTTCAGTTGGATCATCGGCTAAACCAAGTGGAAGACCTGCGACAGATGGAGAAAGAACCAGAAGACTTTTGGGTTCAACTTCTCAAGCGTTATCTTGTAGACTCGCCAAGTGTAACTGTCAGAGGAATTCCTAGTATTAAAGAACAGCAAACTATGGCAGAGAATGAGAAACAGCGAATAGAAGAGCAAAGAAAACAGTATGGTGAAGAGGGACTGAGGAAACTTGCTGAGGAACTACAAGAGGCTACAGTTGAGAATGAGGTAGGTACATATATATATTTATTAGAGCATAAAACCTTTTAACCAGCTCACTGATTTTCAGAATTGCCATTGGCCAAATACTTGAGGTACGTCTATCATTGAAAGTGCCCATTGAAAGTAGCTAGTTTTGTTTATAATCTCTTTGGAGTCAAAAATAATGAAAATAGTTTATAGAAATCTATTTTTATTAATGTTTATGTAGCAAGGAATTCTTATGGTTTCTTTTAATTTGAATTTGGTGAACATTTTGGTTATTTGCTGTATTTTGTTAATTGTTCAGGAGAGGGGGCTATTGAATGCTATTGCATCTAGTGCTGATGTAGAATCTTAAGAGAATTACTGCCTTGTTAAATTTTTGTAATCTATAAATATTAAACCAAGGACCATGGCAAAACAGCCTGGAAGATTTTAACTGTTTTAATCTGTAATCATCTGTAGATGACTAATTTATCCATCAAAATGAGTCATATTTTCATTGATTACAATATAGTGATGAAATAGTTGAAAACACTATGGCTATCTTTGTAGTTCTCAGACGTTTGTGTTGATCCTGGTGGTGTAATGTAACTATACTTGACTTCTAAAACCAAGATTGTAGGTTCATACCCGGCCAGGATCGATGGATTTTTTGGGCGTAAAAATCCTAAGTATGGCTTCCTTTGGATGGGAGGTAAAGCCGTGGGTCCCATGTCGTACATTTACGGCACAAAAAAGAACCTTAAGCCTAAAAGAAGAGGCTTCTGAGCAAAATTTGTCAACTGTTTCACGCCCTGAATTGAATGGAATGCTGATGACCTAAGATGTTAAAGAGCATCCATAAATAAAACAAATAAAAAAAACAACTTCCATCTAAGTTTGGTAAAAACTATTATATTAATTAAGCAGGAAATTATTATAATGAGTATGATTGTAATAATTGTTTTTCAGAAACCACCACCTCAAAAAATGTTGACAGCTGTACCAATCCCAAGCACATCTTCCATTAATTTCCATCCTGTCCAGAGCTTTACTACAGATTCAGAGGAACAACATCAGAAATTCAACTTGAAAGAAGTTCCAGTCCAGATGCACTTAGATAATGTGCATACAAATTTTGTTTATGTAAGTATATAAATTTAAAATAATAAATTCTTAAATGAAATAATGTTGTAACTCATAACAGATTTAGATATACAATGTAATGTTGTTGATGCATGTCATACTAGGTTTAGTTTTATTGATATTTCTTGGTATGAGCTGCATATTTTATTGTTTATATTATAAGCATGTTTCTGTTTACTTAAATGTAAATTGGAACTTGCACAGTGAAGCCAATCATATTAATTGATATCATTGTATGATTCAGTTGAACTACACACTCTTAAAGCTTCACTTACTTTTCATAAATGTATGGAACAAAATGTTCTCGAAACCGGTTCCATACATTTATGAAAAGTAAGTGAAGCTTTAAGAGTGTGTAGTTCAACTGAATCATACAATGATATCAATTAATATGTTTCTGTTTGTTTCTTCCCTTTGGACATAACAGCAATGCTTCAGCTATCAGATTAAATCTCGGATCTGAAATGTAGTATACCAAATAAAATGTTCACTATTTTTCTAAATTATAACATGGAAACTTTGTATATCAAATTCTACATTTAGCTATAACTGTACTTAATTCTCACTAAGTTCATTTGCTCTATTTGTATGTAATAAATTTTATCCTATAAATGATTATCCAATACTATCGTCTCATACACTCTAGTGCTTCACTTTTAAAATATAGTGGGACTGGTTTCAAAGAGAATCCTCTCCTCACTGAGGTCGAGGATGGAGAGGATACCTTCGAAACTGGTCACACTATATTGTAAAAGTAAGTGAAGTACTAGAGTGTATGAGACAACAGTATTGGATAATCATTTCATATTTTATCGAGTTTTACTGCGTTGGTTCCAATAGAATTTGAAAAAAATTTGTTATAAACTTTATCCTATCTGTTTACCAGGATAAGCTTTCATGAGGCCATGATACTCATATTTGCACTTCTGTTATTAACTTTTTTCTTGAACATTAATTATTAATGGTATATTTTTATTAAACACATACTTTGATTTGTTTTAGAAAGTTATTTAAAGTATGATATTTACTTGGATTTTTCACACTAGAAATTAACTTTTTTTATATTCTGGACATTGTTTTGAATGCATTTGCATTCATCTTCAACTACTTTCTCCAACTGTTATTTCCTTGTTGCTATCTCCCTTTCCTCCTCACAGTTGTCTGATGAACTTCCTGATTAGGTCATTCTCCATTCTCAAAGTTTATCGCATGCTGTTTGTTTTTATGTATAAAAATGTTTCCCAAATGGTTACTTCTGATAAAAAGACTTAAAATGCACAACAAAACTCATAAAAACTCCAAGAAACCAAATAGAACTCTTATCACGCTGACTCCAGGGCCATTTCATGAAACGACTAATGTATTAATTTACTAGTTACTAGCTTTAATTCCATCAGTTCTAATAAACCGTTTCAAGAACATTCATTCTATAATGGTAGAATCATAAAATTTTATCATAGGTCACTTGTCAAAATTACTAGTGTCGCGACTGTATCTGAGCATTGAGAAGGCTACTTTTGGGGTAGTTATTACTCTGTGTACATTTTGTTGAAGTGAATTTGCCTACATGGCATGTATTTTAAATCATATTTTGAAGTCAAGAAATAGCATTTTGTCTACCACATCAAAAAGAATCTCTTAGTATTCAAAACAAGTAATAGTGCTAAAATCAACAAGCATAAAAGAAGTACTATTTGGACAATTCTCTGACAAAATTACAAAGAAATACATAGCCAAAATGTGGAAAACAATAATGCAAACTGTGAAAGTGTTGGGAGTTAAGCACATCGGAGAAAGATTACACTTATTTGAAAGACAGTTTTGGCCAAACATCAAGAAAGTTACAATGATAAGTGCTTTTTTTTTACATTCATATTATTATCTATAAATAAATAGTTCATTTTCTATGGTATTTTCTCAGGTGAAAATAGATAATTCAAGAAGTATGAGAACCAGTGATGGATTTGGGACTACATATTGCATAAATAGCTCTTACTGAGCTTTATAATTAAAATACTTTGAACTTGATTGATAAAATCAATACCTAACCTAAATATGTAGTAACAGTAGTACTACTAGTAGTAAATTCACCATTTGAGATTCATGGGTAGAATTCTACTAGATAACAATATGCAATATTACAAGGTCAAATGATTTGTGAAACAAAACACTGATAAGAAAATTGCATGCTTGTAATATCCGTCTTCTACACTAGTAACTAGTAGTTTATCATGGAAGTTCTAGAAACACACACTTATAAAATAAACAAGTAATACTAGTAATTGATATTATTGTATGACTTAGTTGAAGTACACACTCTTAATGCTTCACTTACTTGTCATTATGTATAAAACTGATAAGAGTGTGTAGTTCAATTAAATCATACAATAATTAAATTATATGATTGGCTTTACTGTGCAAGTCCCAATGTACATTTTAATTTTAATAAGTAATACTAGAATGGTGACTAGTTTTAATAAATCATGAGCTTCATGAAACAGGGCACATATCTGTTTTGATAACAGTCTTGTTATCGAGAGTGGCACCTTTATGGCTTAGAACTATTTGGGAAACAATAGAAATTTATAAAAGTAAAGACAGCATCAACAAAGACACAGGCATCTACCCTAGCAATATCTGGAAACCACTATTAGAACATCAAGCTGTTGGCCAAGCTACAGCCAATCAGGAGAAAGGGGAGGGAGTGACATTATAAATCACCAATATAAGAGGGCAACAGCAGAAATCAATAGCAAAAGTCTGGGACAGCAAGTAGATCCCCATCAGACACCAGAGCTTTGACAAAGTGCAGATCAGATTGTATGAAATGTCAGCAGTGATCAATTTTATCACTAAGAAGCAGCAGCACCAGGAAGCCAAGATTTTAACTATGGTCACAAAGTTAGCTTATGTCCTCACAAATAGAACTATTTGGAGAAAAATTTTATACTAAAAATAATATGCAATGAATTTTTAATTTTCATTGAGAATGACCTAATCAGGAAGTTCATAGGTCATTTCTGAGAAAGAGAGAGAGATAGCAATGAGGATACCACAGTTAGAGAAAGTAGCTGAGGATGAATGCAAATGCATTCAAAATATGTCCAGAATATAAGAAGTTAGTGAAGTTCCAGTGTTAAAAAATCCACCAATTATTGTAAGACACTTTGGTCTCGATACAAATAAGTAAAAGTTGAAGATAAGTGTTCTTGTAGGAAATAATATGCTGCAGAATCAGATGTCATTTGGTCAGATGTAAAACTAAGAAATGCTGCTCGTATACCCATATTCTTGCTTATATGGGTACTTTTAATATAAACTCAACATGAAAGAAATGCATTGTTTGCCTAATTTAAATGGCTTATCAGCATTTGTTGTTGCTACATACTTCCATCTCATGCACTTCCAAGCCACTGACCATATTGCTGACTTACTCGCTTGCAAGATGAGAAATATGACACTTCTCAGTTCTTTGTCAAAATGGTTGTACATGGCCATCAGAAAAATGCTTAGTAATTGGCAAAAAAAAAGTTGCTAGAAAGCAAGACTGGAACATGAAAACCTAATATTCCATGAAACAAACTCTTAATTTTTATGATAAAAAATCTAAGAGGGTCTAATACGCAATGGGGCTATATACACAAGTAAATTTGGTAACATCTAGGGACATAAATGATGGTAACTTTGTAATGTACCCAAATGTTATTAATGTAGATGTTCGTGCTGATGGACACAGCCAAAGTGCCTAGAGAGATGAGGCCTTACCTGCCATTGCTGCTAGAATCTCTGTTGGAACTTCCAGTGAAACGTGGGGATGAAATAGTACCTTATCAAGACGTTGTAGCACAGTTGGAGATGGATACTGTGTCCATCTCTTCTCGTCTTGGTCTAGAGTCTTCAATTCGCTTTCAATGTGGACCGTTCTCATATACAGCATCTCTCATGATACAGGTAACATCTCAAACTGATACATATACTGACTGCATATCATTTTAAGGTATATAGAATGGAATGATATGCTCTAGCCATAAGTACTGATATAAAGTATTAAATTGAAAAGATGGGATATGGTTTAAGTTATTTTATAAATTAAAAAAAAATTACTGGGGTATTAAAACCCCTTGCTTGCGTCACTTGCCAGGTTTTTCACTTAGTACATATTTTGTGAGAATCCTCAGCTACACATTAACTGTTAGGAACTCCCAGAACAATTCATTTTGGAGTTGGAGGCCTCTGAAGCATTCAGCCCCTTCTTGAAAGACCACCAGATCTCCACTCCAACATGAATTGTTCTGGAAATTCCTAACAGTCAATGTGTAGCTGAAGATATAGGCAATTCCTCACGATACATGCCTTAAGTGAAAAATCTGGTAAGTAAAGAAAGCAAAAGAGTTGAGGTTGATGCCTTAGTAAATTTAGTGAAGTACATTTACTTCACTCCATATTCATTTATATTTTATAAAGGTTTAGTATGCTATAAATACATATATTCCACACATAACACAGGAGCCTATTTAATTTGAAACAGTTACATCAAAAAGTGTGATGAAAGCATGAAGTTAAGTCAATAAGGGAAGACAATGTTAGGAGGTTCTTGGCCTTCTGATTAACTGAAGACATAGGTTCTATAATTGAGAAAATAAGTAAGGATTTTTATTATTTGATTAGTCGAATATAACGATTAGAAAAAATTTTGTTTATAATTTAACATTAATTATGTTATAAAGAGTAAATTGTTTTTGTGTTCTGTGTGTGGTGATTGTTCTATGTTTATTTATAATATTATTGTTTTATTGGTTATGGCTAAGGGGCAGAGCTAGAAGTGGAGTTTCATCTTTAATAATATAATGAAAGCTCCAGAATTTATTTTGAGAGAATCTGGAGCTCGATTTTTATTTATTTTGACTATTTTGACAAATAAAGTTCTAAAAGTAAAATATTATATACATAAAATGTGCTTACAGCTATGAATGTCCAGTCCAGCATTTTAATTCCCATCACTCAAACAGAGGAAGGTCAAAATTAAACTGATTTACAAGATATGTTTTATTTTTTCATTAAAACTCATTTTTTAAAAAATTGAAGACAACTGAAGAATGATAACTTACAAGGCTAATTAAATGAATTATTATTAAAAACAAAACTTTGAAAATGAAATGACTTTGGATAAATTGGTTTCACATACTTTCTATTTTGCTTAGTGATTTTTGGCTTGAAACTTTGAATATAAGATCAATTTGTGCAACTGAGGTCTCACAAAAATGCTTTCAATTGCCTGCCATGTTGATTATAATTACTGTTTTCAAGTGTACACTGATGTTAGGTCAAAGAAGCAGATTTTCAATCTGCTGTTCTGATGAATTTGCATAAAAACAATTGCACTTGGGTGTGATTAAATGAAGGGATAAAATGGAAACTGTAAAATTGTGATAATAGGGGCTGTGATTGATTGGAATTCCTGATATTCTTTATATCAGATTGGTCAATGTTTCATGAGCTAATTAGTCAATGTAAATACTGAGCACTAATTGATAAATAAATGTATTTCACAGATATAGAACCAGTCAGTTTGCAAAATGGCAACCTTTTGTTTTCTTGCATGCACTTTAAGTCTTTCTGGCCATATATATTGTCCCAACTAGAAAATCCTCCACTGCAGTCACAAAGAATAGCTTCAAATTTTCAGTTTTGGGCTATTCCTGCAAATGAACTCCTCAAGCACAAGTTTGTATTCCAGAGAATTGATCAATCAACATATTCTTAATTAGCTGGTGAGTCAATTTAATACTCTTGTGCTTAACTTACCATTAAATTGTATAGCACATGTTTCACGGGCCATTGCCCACATCATCAGCTGTAAGTCTACTGCGGGATTAATTAATGGTTGGATGGACTTCTCTCATGGATATTTTATGAACTTTTGGATAATTTGTCTTCTGTTGAGATCCCAAAGTTCATAACTTAATCTTCATATTATTTTATAAACATTTTTTCCCATATTCCCAGCGCCAAAGGTCTATCTATGAATTTCAGTAGTTTGATTTCCATTTCTATAGCATGTTAACTCTCCAAAAATGATGTATAACTGCTGATTTTTCTGTTTTATTGTACTTGATGTTTCTCCAGAGTTCTTTGAGCTTAATTCCAATGCTTTAATATTTTTTTATTTTTTATTTGTTTATTTATTTTTTTGGCCAATGTACTTTGTTGCATTCTGAGCTGTTGATTTTGTAGATTCTTCTCATTAAGGATTCTGTCACTATCATTAGGATTGAGCAGATTATTTAGACTGAATTTGTTCACTGGGGACAAAGTAATCAAACATTCGAGTATTTTCTGGAACTTTTGGTGGCCTAAGGGTAAGTAAATTTTCTGTGAAGGTAGTTTCTTTTCTTGCAATCAGTGTTGTAACCTGTTTTAACCTCTTTTATTGTTTAAATTTCTAGATTTTTTTATTTTTTGTATTATTGTATATATATATATATATATATATATATATATATATATATTTCTCTCTCTCTCTCTCTCTCTCTCTCTCTCTCTCTGTGTATAGTTTCTATGTTGTATCCATTGGTTTTTGCCATTTGTAATATCTGTGAGTACTCTTCATTGTATATTCAAACTCATTCATGGGTATGTTAATGAGTCATGTGCTAACTGTTAAGGACTGCATATTTGCATGTGTGCTTGCAGTCACTTACTTGCTTTTATGTAATTGTCAGTATGTATAGCCTTTCTATGTATTTGTCATTCCTGGTATTCTATAGGTAACCATACTTGCCTTATAGTCCCAAGGTTGCGAGTTCAATCCTGGCCAGGATCAATTTCCTGGATGGATTTTTTCCCCTGAGGATCCTATCAAAATGGCTCTTCCAGAGATTTCAGAAAGTTTCTTGTTTTGACAGCTAAAGTATAAGCAATTCCACAGAATTGGTGGAGGAAATTAAGTATTTGATTCTCTGGTATCCTTTGATTAAATTCACTCTTTCCCAAAATACCTTTGAAAATTGTTGCAATCTCTGAAATAAGCAACAAGGAGATTGAAGAATACATCCAACTAGCTGAAGTCTGCATTAATCAGAATTTATTCAGATTCAATGGTGAATTTCATAAACAAGAAGCAGGATTAGCTATGGAAAATCCATTATCAGTTCTGGCTGATTTATATATGAGTAAATTAAAAATGCACATCAAATCATTCCATATATTTTTACAGTTTGGCAAAGTTATGTTGATATCTTTGTGGCAGTTAATAAAAAACACTTATATAGTGCTTTGAAATTGTTAAAACTGCAAGACAGAGAAATGAAATTCATACACAAACATGCAGTCCTCCACAGCTTAGCACATAGGCCCATTAAATGAGTTTGAATATACAATGAAGAGTATTCACAGGTAATACAAATGGTAAAAACCAATGTATGCAACAGAGAAACTTTAGACAAAAATAAATTGAGAAATTCAAACAATAAAATAGATTAAAACAGTTACAACACTGACTGCAAGAAAAGAAACTACCTTCACATGAAATTTTCTTATCCTGAGGCCACCAAAAAATTCCAGAAAATACTCTAGAGTGTTTTGATTACTTTGTCCCCAATGAACTAATTCAGCCTAAATAATCTGCTCAACCCTGGTGATAATGAGAAGAAACCAGGAATCTATAAAATCAACAGCTCGGAATGAAACAAAGTATATTGGGGAAAAAAAAGAAGCATTGAAATTAAGCTCAAAGAACACTGTAGAAAGTTTACATGCAATCAGATAGAAAAATAAGCAATTGCACATCACTTCTTGAGAGATAAACTAGATATAGAGATAGAAATCAAATTACTGAAATTCATAGGTAAACCTTTGGATCTGGAAATATGGGAGAAAATGTTTATAAGTTTATAAAAATATGAAGAAAAAGTTATGAACTTCTATGTCCCAATAGAAAATAAATTAATCCAAAAGTTTTTAAAATGTCTCTAGAGCTATACCAAGTTCATCCAACCATCAATGAATCCTGCAGTCAACTCACAGTTGATGTTGCAGGTAATGGCCTGTGAAATATGTTCTGTAAAATATAATGGTAAGTGGAGTATAAAAGTATTAAAATCGACTCACCACCTAATTAAGACCAACACAAAGTTTGTCTTAAATTATAAGCTTAGGCATTTTGAGCCAAAGCTATCTGTTTCAAATCAGCCATATGAATTGGATCAGAATCTTGTTGGAAAATCTGATGTTCATCCTGTAACAAGGTGTTGCTCATAATCATATCTTTTGTTAGAAACTCCAATACACTATTTTCACATGCTCTAATGCTTTTTCAATAAGTTCTGTGGTACCAAAATAGCTAATGGCCCACCAAATCATGGCTGAGGAGGAATAGTGGTACCTCTGACTTTTTGGAGCCTTTTGATAACTTACTGAGAGTCCCACACATACACTCTGTTGCTCTGAAGGTTACAGCTCTCCTGATAATGGAGATCTTATTGGTGAAGAAAATCCCTTGATGGCCATTGTTCATAATATGGGTGTCACTGTTCGGACATGTCATAAAATGTCCAGTTGTTTGATGATCTTGGACACCAAAATTCTCAATGAGTATCTTGGGCATTGGTTTCTTTGAAATGTTAAGCTCTTGAGCCATTATTGACTGCTTTTATACTGATTTTTGGCAAATAGAAGTTGCACTGTCTTTAGGGTATACAAGACTTCTCTCAAATAAACTCCCTTTCAATGAACAACTGGATCATCCTCTAGGCCAATGTTGGGTAGTTTTCAGTCTTTATAGAGCCTAGAAAATTTCACTTGCACATTTTCCAACCTTGTGCATAGCAATCATAAAACTCTACTTTTCATAATTTCCCAATTCCATATAAAAAAAACTCAAGCTATGTAAAAAAATTTAAAATTAATTTTGTACCTGAACTGAATGATGCGAGCAAAAGCCTGTGAAACATGTTCTGTATAATTCAATAGTAAGTGGAGCATAAGAGTATTAAATTAACTCATTAGCTAATTAAAAATAAATCAACTCACTAGCTAATTAAAAATAAATCAAGATATGTGCTTTCTCTTTCATAGCTGAACTTGTAATAAATCATAGTGGTTCCATAAGGATTGTTTATTACTTTCAAATGTATTGTATACAGTGTTCCAAAGATTTGTGTCTATTTATGGCCAGACTAGGTATTAAATGCTAGTGAAATTCATCCTCAAATAATAGTGCTTTATAGGTAGGGTTTGTAAGAAATTTATAGAGACCTTGCATGAAATGCAGGAAAAAAATCATTTTAATGCAGGGATTCTTGAAATTAATAATTAGCCCAAATCAGTGACAGCATGAAAGCTTATGTAAGTGTATGCAATTCTGAAGTGTATACACAGTATGAGGCACTTTAACTGCATATCTTCTCTATCAATAATCTCTTCTGAATCAAAGTATTTAGAATACTCTTTATGGTTTCACTTACATGAGATTTACTCAGGACATGTTTCGTGGAACATTTGTCCACATCAGCTGTTAAACGATTGTTGGATCATTCATAGAAGTTGGATAGGTAGGTACCTGGGTTGACTCTGGTGGTCTTGTGATAAACTTGAATAAAGTGCTGTCTGCTTCTGAGGTGTCAAAATTCATAAGGTTTTGCTCATATTTTTTTATGTAAATCCTTCTCTATATTAGTTACTATTAGTGATGTAAGTGTTACAAAGTCGACTCAGTTATTCTAAATCTTCTCTCTATGTTCTTTTGGCTGTAAAACCGTTTTTGATGCCTTTTTCTATTTCATGTTTTTCATTCCAAAAATGTTTTGCCACTACTGATTTATCTATTTTTGTAATGGAATGTTTCTCCAATGTTTCTTCAACCTAATGCTTATATTTTTTATCTTTAACATTTAAAAAAAGGTGAGTTGAAATTGTAACATATACATCACTAAGATTTATCTTTGTTTTTCCTACATAGACTTGTTCACAATCTTTACAATTAATCTGCTAAATACCAGCAGTATCTGAGCTATAGCAGTTTCTGAGAACTTAGCAGTTGTTCATTAACAGGCACTCGGATGTTCTGCATTACATATAAATTTAAGATTTTGAAAATATACTTTAAAACTCAAATTGCTCCTTTTTTTTACTTTTATTTATTTTTTTTAATTTTTAATTTTTCAACAGTTTAATGTTTCTCACATCAATGAAGATCTAAAGCAATGAACGAACGTTTGATGAAATGAATGCTTAAATGAACCCAGAGTCCACAAAACTTTTCTCTTTTGCAGGGCAAGGAAAAATTGGGAAAACTCCTTACTCAGACACCAGACTTTACAAGATTTTAACCCTAGATTCCATATTGCAGACATACTTGCTGATCACAAGACCAGGAGGCAGTTGTTCAAATGGCATACTAATTTCTAATAAAATGTTTATTGCAATGTTTCAGCTGGAGCCTTCAAAGTATGAGTGCTGCATCAACTGGATAAGAGAACTGCTGTACCAAACACAATTTACTACTGAGAGGTTGCGAATTATTGCAGCTAAGATCGTTAATGATGTAGCTCAGGCAAAGAGGAAAGGTCATAAGGTGGTTGGAGATCTTATGAAAGGCTTATGCTATAACAAAGGTGCATATACAGAATATTTTATATCCTTTTTTTTAAAAATACCAAAATATTATAGACTGCAGAAAAAATAGAAGCTCTCTCTGCTAGATCATCATAGAAAGATACTGGAGAGCAAAAATTCTAATGACTTCATTGCCAAACACAAAGCATTAGACAATGACAACTGTCATTTGTATTAATATTCAGTCATACTCTTGTATGGAGAGCTCATCACTTATAGCAAAAGTTTATTTTCTCTCTCTCTTAATGAAAAATGATTTTTTGATTTATGTATTATAAGTCAAAACTTTAACTGATATTATTAAAAATAGTTTATTTAAAAACATTGATGTTTTAAGCTATTATGAACACATGCATAGTTTGAAAAACAATGCTAATTAGAACTTGCATGGTGAAGCTAAACATATAATTAAAATTATTGTATGATTGAGTCAAACTATACATTTTTATTGGCTCTACTTGTTTAAATTTAGTACATGTTTCACAGGCAGTTGTCTGCATCAGCAGCTAACTGTCCTGCAGGATAATTTGTTATGAATTGGGAATGTATAAATAACTCTGGTGGAAGTGTGATGAGCCTAAAGTTTATGTTTTCAGTGCTGGAAGTGTCAAAGTTCTAATAAATACAGAGACAGATTAGTACATAGTGAATAATGCAAAATTATTAAAATCAATACAAGGACCAACAGAATTAGCCCCTAATATGAACATATCCAAGAAATTCAAGATCAGAGTGCTAAGACAATAAAAGCTTTTCATCACACAGTATTTGGAATTTTTAACTGAAGCAGCTGAGGATGTTCAGGTGTAAATGAATGCTGTAGTGTTATGCTACAATTCTTTATACTGATGAGAAAATATTAAATATTGAAGAAAGCTACAACCATCAAAATGACAAAATATGCCTCAACCTTATGAGAAGCCTGTGAGAGAGTCTCTAAGGTTCAAAGAGAGCACTATATTGCCTCAGTAATGGTCTGATGAAGAGGGAATTAAACTCCATTTCTGTTAAAATGGATTGAAGACAACTATCAAAGTGTACAAAACCACTTTGAGCCTGTGGTAAAAAACCAAAATGTAAATGTAAATTATAATTAATTTACATTACCAAAGTTACCAAAATGTAACTTTGTTCTAGAATAAGTATTGGAACTTCAGCAAAATTCATCTCCAACCTACAAGATCTATTTAAACTTGAGAGAAATTTCCAGATTTATTAGTGTGCTCAAGGTCGGCCTTCTATCAGTTTTAACCTAAATCCCCTGAAGTGCAAACTGTGGTCAGTGCTTCAGGGTATATTTCGCAAGAAAAAGCACCTAATATTGAGAGTGCCAAACAGTACAAGTAAGTAAGTGTGTAATGGTATAGATAAATGGCTAGAAAGACTGATCATGTATAAGCGTAAAAGATCATAATTCTGAGAATTAATTGATGTATGGAATAAATGAGAGTTAACAAATATCAAAAGCAAATAATTAAATTATTATATGACTGAGTCGAACTACTACACACTCTTGTGTCTTTACTTATTTATATCTAAAACATGTTTTGCAGACTGTTGTCTGCATCCTCAGCTAATTGTAGATTTTTTTGAGGTTATAGAAGGTGTAGTTGAAGTTGTCAAGGTCATTGAATGTTATCTTGTTAACACATAAATTATATTAATGCTACACCAGAAGAAGAAGAAAATTTGCATAGGCCTCCACCTCTTTCCAATATCCTAAAAATTATCCAATAATAATGTCAAAACACTTGTTAAAGAATCTGGTAAAAAGGCCTATTATGCTGTTGATAAACTTATGAATGGTGTAATTGATATGTAATTATTGCACAATTATCACTTAAACATTATATAATATGAGAGGAGTCAAATGAAAACCTTAATTTTTTTTAATTAATTTATTGAACAAAAGTGGAACAAGTATATCAATTTTCGACAGTCTCCATGATGTTGCACACATCCTCCAGCAGGTAGGAAATGCATAGATTTCTCAATTTTGTTCTCATGTGTTTATCCACTGTGCACTGCTTCATCAGAATGAAGTTTCTTTACTCCCATCGCCTCTTTGAATGGTTCAAACATGTGGTTATCACTCGAGTTGAGGTTTGGTGAGTATCAAAGTAAAGGTCAGTGATGCTTGCAACTGTTGCAAGGGAGTATGAGGCCGAGCATGTCATGTTGCAAAATGACATCTCCATTCCTTTGATCTGATTGTAGAATGAAGGTGATTTTTCAACATATTGGAATATAACGCACTGGTGATGGTGTTTCACCTAGGTGTGTAGTGTTCCGAGATAACTCCTTGTTCAACCTAAAAGAGAGTCATCATAATCTTCCCAGCATATGGCTGCATCCAGAACTTCTTGTTTTGGTGATGAATGGCACCATTCCTTGCTTACTCTCTTTGTTTTGAGTTGACGATAGTGTATCCAGCTTTCATCCCTTGCAATAATTCTTGCTAGGAAGGCGTGACCTTCTGCTTCAAAGCACCATAAAAGTTCTTCACAGGCTTCAATGCGTCACTCTTTCAGTTCTGGAGTGAGCTGCCATGGCACCCACCTTGCAAACACTGTGAAACTTAAGCACATCATGAATAATTTGATGTGCTGAGCCATGATTAATGATATTTGCAGCTATTTCATGCACTGTAACACAGTGATTTTCCATCACAATGGCTTCAACTGCTGCAATAGACTCTGGTGTCACAACGCAATGTGCTTTACTGCTCAGAAAACCTAGGACAAAGGGCTGTTCTTCGCTGATGCATGTTGCAAGCTGGACAGCCATTTTAGCTGGTATTGTGGCAGCATTTTGCTTGTCTGTAGTATACTACTAGCTTTTGGGCATTCTTTAAAGCATTGATAACAGTACTGCCATCTTATAGAGCAATGGCTCAAAGATTTGAATTTTTATTACATTTTTAGTTATCATTTGAGTCCGCCTTATATAAAAGTAAGTAAATCATTATTTAACATTGAGAATCTGTGTTTGAACATCTTAAGACTATTTTAGAAATTAGAAATTAGTTGAATGCTAACAATCCAGTCTTTCCAATAAAATAATGTTTCCGGTCTTGTTGGCCGTGGTCCAAAGGCTGTAAACATAATTTTATTGGATTAACACCGGCCGTGAAAGCCTAAATAATTATAAATCCAGTCTTTGTTTCTTAATATCTACATTTATATTTATCATTTTACAATGCTTGGAATGGCACTTGTGATGCATATGATTGTTTTTATTTACAGTGTGATGAAAGTTTTAATATTGACATCTAATTGCAATTATCACAATTTAGTAGCTCTTTTCAAGGTATCTGCATATACATTTCCATCTAATTGTTTCAGATAGCAATCATTTCTATGCAAGCATGCTTCGGCAGCATAAATTTCTCTCAGCACTCATAGAGAAATTGGATTCAAAAGATCAATGCAACTGTGTACTCCAAGAAATAGAATCAATAAGGGGAATGATCACAGAACCTGCCAATATGGTGATCCATTTGGCTGCCAATATTGATAAGTTGGCAGCTAAAGCTGGAAATTTAGTACAGCCATGGAAGAATCTTCTACCAACAGACAGAACCCCAGTTCAGAAAAAGTAAGTTAATCTATAAAATTTAATTTTTATCTGCTATCTTTTAAAGCAGAGGTGTAGTTCTCCCAAAATTCACTTTCTGTATGCCTGGTTGCAGCTGGATGTTGTGTCTCATGTATGCATGTCTAACATGAACTGATTTGTCTGTCTCATTGAATAATATTAGCATTGCATTGTTATGCTACTACCATTTCCAGAGACTGCAACTTACGCTCTAGCTAGACTTCTTTTAATGAAACTGAATAAGCAGAAATATTTTTTGAAAACCAGATGTAATATCTCTAAATTTCTAACATATTGTTTGAGAAGAACTCTTTGGAGTTTTTCTTAATTTGGTGAATGCAAATAGCAATTAAAGTAAGTTTAAAGTGTGTAAATAATTGTTAGATAGATAGTTATATCAGCATAAGTAATATAAGGGAAAATTCTGAAGACAAATGCATTGTGTGTTGAAAATCTGAGGATATTTTTCACTTTCTAATAGACTGTGAGCAAGTTAAAAAATGGAAGAGATAGAACTTCGGTTTAAACATGAAATAGATTGAAACAGGATATTAGTACCTATTAAAATAGTTGCTTATATGAAGATATAGAAAATTGATAAGATGGTAGACTGTGAGCAAGTAAAAAAAAAATGGAGAGAGATATAATTTGGGATTAAAAATTATATGGATTGAGATAGATATTAGTAGCTATTAAAATTAAGATCATTAAATGTAGATTTCCAGGATCATTGTCTGCATCATCAGCTAACTGTTGACTGCTGGGTATTTCGTGTTCCTTTATGGATGTGTATTCTGCTCTGGTGGAGGTGTGATGAACTTTATGTTTTCATCCCCCAGAATTGCCGAAGTTCATTAATCTGTCTCGGTATTTATAAATGTAGATTTGTTCTGAAGTTGCTATCTCTGTAGGTCACTGTACTGATTTTAATAATTTTGCTTTTTTCATTACGTTATTTTCTGTCCCCCCCCTTTTTTTAATGATATCATCCAGGGCTACACAAAAATTTCAAAATATTCAAAAATATTAGCTTGGCTCCAATAAACAGATTTAATATTAAAAATCTCTTGAATGATATGTTAGTGACAGTATTCCACTGGAGAAAAAAAGCAGGTATTTACTTTATAAGATGTGCAGAATGTGGAAAAATATACATTGGGGAGCAGGGAACATAGGCACATGGTTAAAAGAACACTTCAGGAACATAAAGTACAAACAATGGAAAAATCAGCAGTAGTATCAGAAAATGATGATATGGGGAAAAAGCAAAATTATTAAAGTCTGTACAGGGACCTACAGAGCTAGCAACTTGTGAGAAAATCTCCATTTTTAAATACAGAGACATATTAATGAACTTGGACACTTCTAGGGATGCAAACATAAACTTTTAAGTTCATCACACCCCACCAGAACAGAATATACATCACTAAAGCAATGCCATTTATCCAACAGTCGACAGTTAGCTGAGGAGGTAGATGATGGTCCACAAAATATATCCTATATTTAAATAAGTGGAGCCAATAAGGGTGTGTAGTTTGACTCGATCATACATGTTCTTAATTATATTTGATTGTTGATCTCTGTCATTGTCAAACTTCCATTCCAGTTTCTTGCCATAATTATATAAAAGAATCAAAGTAGGCATACATTTTGTGTTATAAGTATATCATATACAGGATGTTAATGGACTACATCAAAATAATTTCAGAGAGTGTGGAGATGTCTTAGACAGGTAATTTGAGATAGAAAATGTATGGCCTGTCTGTTCAAATTTTGAAGCTATGGCTAATGAAGATGCCTCTTGAAAGCATAACATATGATAATGAAGGGAGATTTCAGGACAATAACTGTGACGCAATGATTATTAGGACATTACCTTTTGAGTAAGAAGTAGTCATTTGTTTTCAAATTCAAATCTCCTTCATCACATGTTTTTTGTTTTGTTTTCTGACTAGGGCCTAACAATACAGATTTTAGGGCCTAACAATACAGATTTTAGCCTGCATTTTAAGTTCATGTTTCAATTTATACACTTAAAATTAACATATAAATTCATATAATTACAACTCTTTTAGTTGTTACAGTACTTACCAAACAGAATCCTGTACTGAGTATGTGTTAGATAACTGAAGTTTTAGGCATCATGTTAGTAGTAGGCTTATTAGTCATTGCATGTTGGAATATATTCATTGTTGAGAAAGAGAATAAAACTTGAAAGCATTAAGTAAACCTCATTCATAATTCTTTAGTATGCTTTTCAGAGCACTTCATATTAAATAAACAAATTTAATACCATGACAAGAACTGAACCTGCAGCCAGCAGAACATCAGCTTTTGCATTGTGCATTAGGCCATACAAGCAGTTAAAGAGGTCCCTCTAGAGTAGACTACATCAAGACTGATGGCAGTTAATAGATATTCAGTGTCGTACTGCCAGATAATTCCTTTGAGATTTGAGAGATTTTTATGGCACTAATAGCGCTGATAACGAGCTGTGCAAAATCGATATTTCTATGCTCACAAAGACATTCTAAGCCAATTTTTCACCCAGTATGACTTTAACATCAACTTATCAGCATCTGATGCCAAAATGTTTAACACCATAAACTGCATTATGTTAATTGTGGACTATACATTGCCTGTTTCAAATTGCCTATATATGACATCTCTACACTCTGAAATTATTCAGGTTTAGTTCATTAACACCGGATATAAAAAATTCATATTTGCATTATAGTATTATAAACTCAGATGAAGTAGAAATACTGACTTGTTTATGAAATAGCAGAAATGTAACAGGTTTCATATCTTGTACACCCTAAGAAGAGGGGGGGAAGCTCAGACTCTCAAAGTTTTAATTTGTTTTACATTCTGCTCAGCTCCGCACTGTTCGTACTGGCATGGATCTCACAGCCATTAATCTTATTGTTATCAGTCGTATCAACTTTTCCATGGCAGACAAATGCTGATAATTCAGTGCAGGTGTCTACCAATGAATGCCAAAGTTCAAATCCTGTCTTTGCCTGAATTGTTTATTTGTTATTTTTTTGCAAATAAAAGTAATGTTTAATATACATTTTCCAATCATTATTTGAGTTTTAAGGCATTTATTTTCACAGATAAAATATTATTTAAAATAAAAATGGTTCATGTGCATAAGTCTACTTTGAGGAAACTAATAAATATTCTTAAATGAAAAACTAAAATTAAAATACAAAATTATATACATATTTAAAAAGAAAAGCTCAAAACTTCAAAAGTTTCAAAAGTTTTTCACTTTAGAATAATTATTAATGTTCCGTTTATTTTGAAAATGAAGATGATTCATTTACATTTTTGTGTTTGAGTATAAATGTCTTAAAATACAAATATATCTTCTTAATTAAAAATATATATTATTGCAGTATGTTTAAAATTGATTTTACCTGCAAAAACTAATAAATAAAAAATTGAGTATAATGAGGATATGAACTTAAGTAGTTCTTATTACTAGACAGGTTTTTTAGTTGCTAAGCTATTAGAGTGATCCAAGTAAATGCATGTCCTTTTTATGATTATAACTTGAAGGTGATATTAATATATGCATTGTAAACCTAGCATTGGCAAATGCTTTCAATGTTTTTAAATCAACTTATGTTTTCTGTTTATTGCTCATTTTTTGTCTTAGATAAACATATATGACGCCTTTTCAAGCATGCCTCTTGCATATTTGATAAGGGATGCCATAAATATGAGAAATAAGAATTTACTTGCATGTAAGAAATATTTAATATTTTCATATTTCTAGGTTATCGGTAACTTGTGACTGGTCACTGCTTGTGTCCCCAAAAGAAAATTCCAACTCAAGTTGTGTGGTTGGCTTAGGCTGTGTGGAGTCATCCTTTTTGTGCCAGACAACATCTGGTATTAAAGATTTTAACCACAAAGACCTTGCTCCTCTTTTGGTGTTTCTTCAGTATTTGACTCAAGTTGAGGTAACAAAAATGAATTTATATGCATATTATAAAGCATGCCTCTTGCCTACAAAGAAAAAATCAAAAATTTAAAATAGGAGTACAGCATGTTTAGATGCAAACATGGATTAAAATCACTAGTTTTTACAAATATATAATGAAATTGTTTACATATTATCCTATCTGATGATAATGCAAATCACATTCCTGAGAGCATAATTGTGTGGGCCATCAAATGAAATAAACATGGGATACAATATCTACACTTAACAGTATTTACCATATTTATGCAAATCTATTCCATAGTTTGCCGGTAACTTCATTCAAATTTATCATTTATTACATCATAATGCATTGCTGCAACTCTTGACTTAGTTACATTTATTGTTGGTCTATTATTGCATACAGCATTTGAATAGTAGGCAATCATGAAATGGAGGGCAAATAGCGAACATCTTCAAAAATAAAGTTATTCTTTATACTGAAAAAAATTATAATAGAAAGACAGGAAGAGAGCTCAATATAGCTGAAAGCAATGTTCACTTTTGGCAGCTATAGAAATTGGTATTGTTACAACTAAAGCAAGTAGGAAGAAATTCCCTGGTCCTCTCAAAGGAAGACATTGTGACATTGAAGAAAAAATTAAATATATCTTGCTTTGCATTATAAAAGGACTGGTACTTTTGAAAACTGTCTAGAAAAGTTTGTATAATATGACATAAATCTGAAAAGCGATAAACTGACAATGTAAAACTAAAAGAACTTATCTTTGACAGGGTCCGATGTGGAGGCAGATCCGAGGCCTTGGCCATGCTTATGGTTATAGCATAGTTCCTCGGCCTCATGAGGCAATGCTTTACCTCACATTTTATAGAGCGACAAACTGTGTACTAGCCTACAAAGAAGCAAAGAACATAGTGGTATGTAAGTTAATTTTCTTATGTTTTTAACACTCAGGCTTTTGTTTTTCCTGGATATTCAAAGTATATGGCATAGGACATGGTATAAACTATATATAAAACCAATAAATTTATCTGTAAAAGGTTCCACATTTTAGTGCCAATCTTTCATAAGCTAATTTTGACAGAATATTGTTTAATATTTCTTTACTTGCAGTAGTAAACAATGGATTTGTCTTTACTTATGACTCATATGAATTCAAATTATGCACTCCACATATTAATAATGATTACCTGATAAATGTATGTATTTTGGGCTCTTTGCATGATTAATGAATAAATTATGAAAAATCAGAAAGATTGTGTCATTATATTTAAAACTGTCATCTTTAATTTAAGAACTTTCAAAAAATTATAAGAAATTTTTAAAAAACTCTGTTGGAACTCACGCAGTGAAACTTATTAAATGTAAATTCTATCTAGTCTATTGTCTAATACTATATTACTCTCTCTATAATCAATCCTTTCCTCCCCATTTTTCCTAATTCCAGCAAACTAACCCCCCCCCCCCCCTTGGAGAACACTTGGATAATCCCAACACTTTCCTACAAAACATTCTGTATACCACATCCACCTTCTCAACCACCTTCTCATCCACTTATTTATTCAACTCCTCAAACCTTGACTGCATACAACATCCTTGCCTCTACCACTGCCTCATATACTGTCTCCAACCATTTCACAGGTAATGTTGGAGTCCTATATAAACTTATTCTGACAGCTCTCATCGCCTGTTTGCCTTTAACTTGCTCACATTTTACCTATGCCTTGCATCTTTCATTACTGCAAATTTCACCCAATAGTAATCAAACTTCTTCACTACTTCTACTGTTTCACCTTGTATATACCATTTCTCATCTTGCCTTAACATTATTATATCTTTTTTAAATACCATTATCTTTCATTTTTTCCTGTTTATCCTTAACCCCCATTCTTCACAATATCTGCTAATCTCTGTTAATCTCATCAATAGACCCTTATAGTCCTATCACCGTTATTGCTCCTACCATAAAATCATCCGCAAAAAACAATCCTGGTACTTCCTTCCCTATTTCCAACTATCAAACAATGCCTATTTCTGTCGCTGATCCTTTCAATAATATCATCTATAAATAAATTTAAGAGTATTGGGCTTAATTTGCTCCCTTGCCTCAGCCAATTTTTTGGGTCATATAATCTTTGATCCTATTTATTACACAGCTAACACAAACCCTAATTCCATCATATAATCTTTGTAATCCCAGCAAGAACTCATTACTCATTCCTTTTCTTCTTCACTTATAAACCAAGAAGTCCCTATTTATTGTATCAAATGCTTTCTCAAAATCTACAAAGAAAATGTACACTGTTCCCTTTTTATTTTTCAAATACTTATCCACGATAGTGCGGATATTCATTATATTATCTAGTTTTCTAAAACCTGCCTTCATGCAGTCTTTCCACCAATACCAGTATATATTTTCCCCAATATGGATAACAAGTTAATTCCTTTATAATTGTTTGTCTTATTAATAGTATCTTTCAATTTATATAGGGTACTATCATGATAACTTTCCAGCTTTCGGGTATTATCTTCACCTCCTTTATTTTATTTAATATCTCCTTTAACAATCTAATAACCCCCTCTATTTTTGTAAATGCTTTCTAGAACTCCCCTGGAATTCCATCCACTCCTGGAGCCTTATTCCTTCTTAATGCTTTAATTGGTCTCCTACCTCTTTTGTATTAAAATCTTATTCAAACATTCTATCCTATTTACAGCACAACTCTGTTCTAAATCATAATTGGTCAGAGGCTACGACATGTTTTATTTCATACACACAGAACTTTGACATGTTAGTAAGAGAACTAAAGTTTTTTTTATTTTAAGTTTAGTGAATTAAACATGGCTGCCATCTATTACCCTACACAAATCTAATCAATACTCAAGTTTTTGTTACACACAACTAAGAACTTCAAGCATGACAGATTAAACAATTTCTCTGATTCTCTTATTCAAGTGTGGAATATTTTTGACATGAACACTGTACACATTTTGCTATATTAGGTATAAACAGGCTGAGAAATCAATTATGGCACATTTTTTTGGACAAAAAAAACACAACCTCACAAGAAAAACCAAATTATTGAAGGCTAATAATAATCCCATGTTAACAATGTCAATTGAAGAAGATTGTCATCATAAGAAATAAGTATAAGTATAATTTTGATATCCCACCACTAAATAACTTGTATGTTTGGCTAGATGTCACTGAAACTTCAATACTTTCCAACATTTGCTTGAACATGTTTTGAAGGTTGTTCCTTCATCCTCATCAGTACTTTATTATCAACTTTCTTGCAAAATAGCTTCAGGAGTTATGGCTCTTTTTGGAATTTATGATTTGCAGACCAAAAATTATATGCTATGAAAAATCAGCAATAATACTCTTTTTAGTCCACAAACCATGAATTCCAAAAAGAAGCAAAACTAAAAGCAATACAGAAGCCAATAGATGCAACAGTTTGGAAAAATTTATTCATAATCAAGAATAAAGATGAGCTGGTTAATTTTGACATTTCAAAATAGAATGAATTCATCTCCAAGTTCGTAAAAGTCTACATAAAGACTATGCAGGAAAGTGGAGAAGGTACCTGGTGTTTAAAATATGAATGACTCATCATATTTGAGGCATATTGTGTTCATACCGATACTTTTTTTTAAAAAAATAAAGCTCCTTTGCCATATTGTTATCTCCAATGAATTCTTGACATATTTAAAGAATTTAACTGTAGTTATGAAGTTATTTTTTGACCAAAAAGTGAGCAGCAATCACTGATTAATCAAATTAATATAGTTTTTGACATTACAGAATACTTTAATATCAAATAAACTTCAAGATTTTAACAAATTTATAACGGAAAAACAAAAAGGAATCTAGAAGCAAGAACAAAGGAATAGTTTCTAAATATACAATAAATCATAGTTGCTGCTCACATATTGATTTGAAAAGTATGATTTTATACCTGATGACAAATTATTGAACTGTAGCAAATATCTGTTAGAGTTAACGTGGCAAAAGATGCTTATTTTTAAGAACAAGGTTCTGGCTATGAATTTTAAAATTTCACAGACAAATTGAGAATGCTCAAAAAATGCTAATGCTTCTTATTTGATATTTTAACTTGACTGAGGAAATGTTTGGTGGTTTATAGTCAAGTTTACTTGAGTTTCTATCAAGATAGAAGTGTGTCATTTAATCTGTCCTGAACTGGTTTAAATTGAAATCAAGATGTTTTATAAGTGAAAACTGTGTTTCAGAATGCTCAGCTGGCAGAAGACAGCAAATGGGATCAATCACTGTTTGATGCAGCTAAAAGTTCTCTTATCTTTGAAATAATTGAACGGGAAAAGAGTGTAGGGGATGTAGTCACTCAGTCCCTTCTTTCTTACTTTAAAGGTGTTGATCATAATTACAACAGGTAAATAATTTTCGGTAATTTATGCACATTGCTTGAGAGTTACTTAATTAAAATGCATCTATAATGCTTCAGTAATAATTGATAACTTTCAAAATATCTCTCATCCTTGGATGGTAGCAAATCACATGTTTGTTGCAGCATTAATATATAGACATATCCTTTTCTAAAGTGAACCTAAGTTTCCATTTTTTACATGCAAGGTTATTATCATAAGACCTTTTACTCTTATGTGACAGTCTGAACATGAAAGACAACAAAAACATTCTTTGCTTTTGTGATTGTTCCAACTTCAGTTCCTAATATTCACTTGTGTTAAAGAGACTCATGACTTAAAAGGGTTCACTAATTTGTGTTTTGGATAAAAAAAATTAAGAGAAACCAAGTTTCATGTTGGCTGCAATGGAATGCATGTGTCCTATTCCAGGCCAATATTTTAACTCATTCCAACACAACATTTTTAATTAACACACTAATTTATACCATTGAGCTAACTATTTTTAAGCATGATTGTTGAAACCCAGTCTTTAGTTATTCAGAAGACTGCGACCCCCCTCCCTTCTCCTAAATGGAGGCAAGCTTTAATAACACACCAAAACATGTTCTACAATTTAATAATCACCCTAGATTGTCAGTGAATCTGTTTTATTTATAAACTCCTGTCCTTAAATTACTTACATCCATATACATTTAAACTTCTGATCTACTACATGTAATCACAATACTGCTTTATTTAACTCTGTTCATATATTCCCCAAGATTCTAATTCCTCTTTGGTCACCGAACATTTTCTTTGCTGCAATTTGCTTATTTAGCTTCAGTCATTTACCATATATTGCTTGTTGTCTCCATTCACTTTTCCTGAGCATTCTAACAGAATATGTTCTACATTTTCTAAGTTACCACATATAGAGCAAACTCCATGCAACAACATAGTAGCACATAGAGTGGACTCTAGCAGCATTTGCTGCACCAACATCTTTATGAGAAAAAAATTTATTCCAAGTGGGATGCCACCGAAGACCAGCAGCAAACCGATGAAATGGTGTCACTACATGATTCAAAGATTTGAAAATTGGGCCTGACAACGTGTAACATATTGTAACAGGTGATGAAAGCCGAATTTACAAATAAAATCCAGAAACCAAACCAAACATCAGTCGACCATTTAGATCTTTCTTCTCCAAAAGCAAAGCATGCATACAACAGTCAAGTTGGCTGCATTTCAGTAGATGTTCTTTGTTTAGGATAGTATTCATGTCCTTACACAATCAGAAGTTAAAAATTAACTAGGTGTTAGACTACTTTAACATTCAAATTAACAAAAATTCTGTTTCATCAACCAATGTAAACTTTATGTTAACATTACCTTTCCCTTATGTTAAACATTTAACAACTAATAACAGAACTTGGAACTTTACAGTGAAGCTAATCATATGATGATCTTAAGTCACTCATAACAGAGGAAGGGCTGTCAGATGTAGTGGCCTTGTCATTTTTGCACAAAAGAGCAAATCACAAAGGAGAATGTGAAAAACAGTTGTCATAGGATTGTAGATGAAATATGAAAGGTTAGAACACATTTGTACCTCTGCTCCTTTTAATATTCCTTGCATGAGCCATATGTTTTAATTATTCTATGAAAACAAAAGTACATCAGAGTGTGTTCAAAAGTCTTTTGGTTATGACACTACCTTCTTTATCTATGCTATTTGCAATACTCAGGAACTTAAATGTGTTGACAACTATTATGCTGGAAAAGCTTGGAGGAATGCAGGAATCTTAACATATTGTTAAAATATTAATACAATGTCAATAACATGTTAGTGCATTTATAGCACCTGTTCATTTAATCTGGTCCTTAGAGTTAATGCCATACAGGCTTACCTTTTTATTCAGCTCACAGATATTGCATGCTTTAACACAGTAAAATTTCACCTCTTGCATGTTGTTATTATAACAAAATACCTATATTAATTGATATCATTGTATGATTCAGCCAGGCTAAAGTTGGGAACTAAATGTTCTCGAAACCGGTTTCATACATTTATGAAAAGTAAGTGAAGCTTTAAGAGTGTGTAGTTCAACTGAATCATACAATGATATCAATTAATATGATTAGCTTCACTGTGTAAGTTCCAATTTACATTTAAGTAAGAATACCTATAGTTCACTTTGGAAATAGCTGTGATATAACCTTCCCAAAATGGTTCAGTTTCCTTAGGTATCGTTACAGCTGGACACCATTGTCACATGTATAGTTGCATCAATATCAGTGTTCCAGATCCCAAATATTGTGAACAATCCTCTGTAGTAAATTACTTAATAGAATCGTATAATCAATTTTCACTTTGAAAATCATCACATGAATTGCACATTTTAAATAGACAACTGTTATCACTATTGCCTAATGCTTCTGCCTTGTGGTAAATAGTGAATGTAGGGGTGGGGTAAAATATCATTACTTACTTTTATTAGAATACTGTGTATTAGAATTTGCAGGAGTTTTGCAAGATAAAGCTGTCCTTGAAACCAAGAAAATTTGAGAATTTAATGTGAAGGATCCAATATTTAATGAAAACATTTTTAATATACAGGGTATAAATGAACTACATCAAAATAATTCCAGAGAATGTGGATTTGTCTTAGAGAGGTAATTTGAAATAATAAACATATGGCCTGTCTATTCAAATTTCGAAGCTATGTCTTTAAGTTTCTAAAGGCTAGTATGCAACTGGCTAATGAAGATGCCCCTTAAAAGCTTAGCAGACATTAACAAAGGGAGGTTACAGAACATATAAACTGGCAAAATGGTTATGACATTAGCTTTAGGTGGTCAATTGTTTTCAAATTCGAGCCTCATTCATCTTTTTCTCCCCCCCCCCCCAAAAGGAGCCATAGGGCCTAATAATACAGATTTTAGCCTACATTTTAAGTTGATGTTTTAATTTATACACTTAAATCGTAACATATCAATTCATATAATTACAACCCTTGTAATTGCTATTACTTATCAATCAGAATCGTGTCCTGAGTATGTGTTAGTTAAATTAAATTTTAGGCATCATGTTAGTAGTAAGCTTGTTAGCCATTGTATGTTAGTAATATATTCATTTTAATTTATATCATTGTATGATTCAGTTGAACTACACACTCTTAAAGCTTCACTTACTCTTCATTAAGAGTGTGTAGTTCAACTGAATCATCAATGATATCAATTAATATGATTAGCTTCACTGTGCAAGTTCCAATTTACATTTTAATTAATATATTCATTGTTGAGAAAGAAGATAAATCTTGAAAGCATTAAGTGAATTTCATTCATAATTCTTTAGTATGCTTGTTGCAGCATTTCATATTAAATAAAAAATATTAATAGCATGACAAGAATTGAATTCATAGCCTGCAGAACATCAGCTTTTGCATTATGCATTACACCACACAAGCAGTTAAAGTTAAAGATCCCCTTCTAGAGTAGGCTGCATTATGCAAGAAAGCAGTCAATATATGTTCGATGTCACACTATTAGTCAAATGATTAGTTTGAGATTTTAGGGATTTTTATGGCACTAAATCTTGAAAGTGCTGATAATGAACTGTAGAAAATCGATATTTCTACATCACAAGGCAGTGTTAAAGACATACTAAACCAATTTTTCACCTGGTTTAACTTTTAACACTGACTTTTCAGTATCTGCTGCCAAAATGTTGAACATCATAAAACTGCATTATGTTTAGCTATGAAACATACATTGCCCATCTAAAATTGCATATATATAACACCTCTACACTCTCTGAAATTATTCGGTATAGTTCATTAACATCCTGTATATGACAAAAAAAATTTATGGGGTTCTAATGTGTTAAGCAGTCATATTACAAGTAAAGGCGATATTCATGTAGTCACTCACGCACCTAGCTATATATTTACATGCTGTGTTAGGATTATGATCAGTGAATAATTTGATTAAAATGTAAATAAACAGTTATGAAATTCTAAGGATATGGAATAAAATTTATGTAATTTATTTTTCTGATGCAGGTGCTTAGTGCAGCTGATTTCTGAGGTGAAAATAGAAGATTTAAAAGCAATTGGTCCAAAATATGTGGCACAACTGTTTGATTCAGAAAAAACAAAAACTAGTATTGTCTGCCATACATCTAAAGCAGATGAAATAGCCACAGGATTTAAGGAGTAAGTATTCTTTGCATTCTATAGATCCTTTGACTTCCTGCCCCTTAAATATAATAAATAATTACCAACTTTATTGTAAAAAATACTATAATCCAGCTATATTAAAAAGAAAGCTAACAAGAAGAAGAGGAAGAAGGTTATGCACAGAACATGTAGAAAATTCAGATTCAGATGAGTCTAATTCCATATATAGCATGCTAAAAGAAGATAAATAAGATATTATGCAACCCTTTGGTAAGTAAATATGCATTCAGCTATCTGCCAGAAAAATAGTTAGGGATGTCTGGAACAAGATCCACCAGCCTCATGACAATTGGGAAGCTGTCTGATGGAGAGGTGACATTCGAGCTGTGTGATAGGCAATTGGTGGGGTGCCAACATGCTGATCACAAGGCAACTGGTAGGGTGCCAACATGCTGATCACGTGCCTCCCCTGCAATACTGCCCTCTATCAATAAAGTCTTAAGATGGAGGTAGAGAATGCAGAGGTAGCCGCAGCAGGCCAAGGCACACCCTGGGCTGTAGCTCCAAATGAGAAGAGAATGAAATGGAAGTTTATGGTGAATTTTGATGACTAAGAGTTAGAAATTGTAGAGAGGAGATGTAAATACAGCCTTTTGGTAGCTAATAGATTAGTGTAAGCTACCTTCTGAGTCCAAAAGCAGGAATATTGGTTTAAAAAAAAAAGAGGTAGTGATAGATGCAGAGTATAGACCTTAGTTCTGTAGTTTACAGTTAAAAGGCTACTAAAGGTGTACAAACCAGATGTTTCCATAATGATAATACAAACTTTCAGGGATAATGGAGAAGGGCAAACATACAATTATTTAAAATAGGAAACTTCCATCCAGTAATGCCTTAGTTGTAAGTTTACACCCAAAACCACCATTTTTGTAGGTTGCAGGAGGTATAATAATAGTATAAAGGTAGGCAACCTGGGCAACTTATAGGCATACATCATCAGGGGTTGGGAAACTGCACTAATGTAATAAAGATGGCATGATGGGTTTAGTTCTTATGCAAAAGTGTTTAGTAGACTGCAGTTGAAGCATACACTCAATCAGCCTGAGCAAAATACTACATACAGTTGCAGAACTTGCAAATTACAGAACTTATGGAGTATTATCGTGCCTGCATCGAAACAAGAAATGTCATTTTGAACACCGTTGTAAATGCTTTTGCAGCTTGCAAACATTAAAACAATTACCATATTTACGCAAATGTAATATGTACCCCAAATTTAAACTTAAAATCATAAAAAAGTTTTTGGCACATTCTTGTATGGCATCTAAGAGATTAGCATGTCTTCTGCTTCATTAAATGATCAGAACATAAAATTTATAATTGGACTATTGTTATATCTTGAAGCACATAGAACAAAATCCATCGCTCTTGCTGTTGCCAGGACAGTTGACTTAGGTCAAAGAAGAAAAATTTATTTCTTATGGTGTCACTAGTCACAGGTTGCCCATTCTTCCTCTCCTTTCATGTGCGAATTCCAAAATTTTTTCTTCACTGTCAGAATGTCTTTCTTTGTGAGGACCAGTGAATTTGTTCCTACTAGCTTTAGTTACAAATAATGCCATTGAACTCTCTTCCTGCCTTTCTGTTACCATTTTTTCAGCATAAACAATTACTTTACACTTGAAAGTAGCATCATAAGAGATTCCTCTCTGTTTGCCCTCCATTTTGTGATTATCCACTATTCAAAAGCTCTATGCAATAATAGGCCACAATAAATGTAACAAAGTCAAGAACTTTGCAGCAATCTAATGTGCATCACAATTTTGATTACTACATTTGGACAAAAAGGTGTGCATTAGATTTGCATAAATACAATATTACATCTATAAACTGAGATTTGTTAGTATTTTTATTTCACTTTCATAGGTATCACAAAATAATGTTGGCATATAGCTTGCAACTGAAGCATTTCTGGACCAAATTGATACATTTGCACTTCATCATCCCTGAAAGTTTGTATTAACATGGAAATAACCAGTAGATAATTTTGTAAATATATGCCTTGGATTTGAGCCTATGCTGAACCAAGTCATTATAATGTTTGTAAAATGTATAGTGTGATAAATAAGTATATGGAAAGAATAGTCTGATATTGTTTAATATCAGCAGATGGTATGGAGGGTCCAATGGGCTGCATGCTTTAGTACTTCTGGTTGAACAAGAGCAGTTGAAGCTATTTCTGTAGTGTCTTCCATATGTTTTCCAATGCTCACAATAGTAGTATTGAAATAGTGTAATGCAGAATATCAGTCTACATTCAGCCTACTGTGCAACAAATAGAATATAAAATAGACTCAACACATTCTTATGAATCAAAAGACAATTATAACATTCTGAACATGCTTAAAAATTTATCTATTTAAAGAAATTGCTGAAAATTTTTGTTGTGTTGCAAGACAGGCTTTCGGTATCAAAACACTGATTACAACTCTAATTCATGCAATGTTTATGAATTTGATTTACAGATTCTGTAATTTAAAAGTCCAAGCTTTATGAATTTTAGCCTCGTCTTGCTATAGCACACCGTACATTTTTCTTCTATTGATTTTGGGAAAATTTACTCCAAAATTAAAGTTATATAACAGCATTAAATGCTTCAAGATTATTCATTTGATGCTTATGGCATATAATACACCAACTTTAGAATCATGTAATGCACTTTTATATGTGACTTGCATTTTTCCTTGATCAGTACAAATTATTTTAATTGTTACTGCTCTATACATGTGAAACCACATCTCATCACTAAAAACACTAATTGTCAAATATGGACTGAAGAAACTGCATGCCAAAAAGGTGTTCTACTCTTTGTGTTCCTAGGTTGTAAGGTTTGCACTCCTATAGTGCCCTCATTGTATACACTAGTGGAAATTGGTTGACCTTCAGGGAATGCATGATTCCAGGTAAGACTGGAGTTAAAATTCCACCAATGCAGGCAATTGAGCTTGCACAGTCATTTTCATGCTAGCTGTTTCAGTTGTATTTCTATAGAAAGTGTATGTTAGACTTTCTAATATATATTTGTGGATCGTGGAATAAGCCAAAAGTTTTCTTTTGATTGGTGTTTTAACACCCGTTTTACTACTGAGGCACCACAGGCAGCGAACACTGGTGATACACTAAATGAATTATATTGGAAAAGGATTTCTTAGGGAAGGAAATGTTCCATGCCTAAGTTTAGGGTACCTCTCTGGCATTTGCCATTTGTGAGCATTGAGGAAAATCTTGAAAAAACTTCAGTCAGGAAGGATGGTCCTAGTGGGATTCAAACCCCAGATCTCCTGCTCATGAGCCCACATTTGAATGACCTCGGCCACCCGTGGCAGTCTAAGCAAAGAGTGAGACATATGCTAGAACAAAATTTATGATTGTTATGTGCAAAAGAAATCGCACAAGTACTGTAGAAGAGGAGAATTTCATGCCAAATTTCCAGGAATAACATCTCCATTGGGAAGAACAATTTTTAGATTGGTGAATAAAGTTTGAAACCAAGGCATTTTTCATTGACAAGAAACAAAGACCAAAAAAACAGGCTTTAACAGAAGAGAAGCTTGATGAATAGAGTATCGATTAGAAACTTGTCCAAAGTCTTTAACAAGCAAATTGGTAATGCATGTAAAGCTACTCAACTGCTGCATCTTCATACAAAATTACTGCTGTATATGAAATAAAACTCACCCAGACACTGAAACAAAAAAAGGGAGGCAGTTTATAACAATCAGGAAGATGAATTTTTGCAAGTATTCAAAATCTTTTCAAAATGATTTAGACATGTCTTACAGTGGACAGTAAACATTTCAACCATCTACTATTATAGGACAATATTAATTACTATTTACCTAATGAACAGTGAAAGGAAAAAAAATGCATGCTACAAGTTCCAACAGTGTAACATAATTTCCCTTGGCAGTTAGTGAGGTAAATTTAAGCAGTAAATTATCAGAAAAATTCTAATTACACAATGAAATAATCTTGTGCTGTTAAAATATCAGTAATTATATTGTGTACATGTTACATAATTACTAGTCCCCACTCTCTTTTTGGGCTAACATTGATAGAGATTTTCACAGCAAGTGCCCTAATTCTGTCCAAAAATCATCACACTTTTCCTCTGTTTAAATTATAGACATCTTCAATTTAATTTGTTGTCCAATACTGAACCTGCAATTCTGAATTTGTTCGCTATTTTACAAACTGTACTCCTTTAAGTAGATCAGTGCCAAGGAAAGTGGAAGGATATATGGAATGAGTCAGAATAACACTGAACAATTTTCAGGCATGACTCAGAAGGTATTTGAGTATTTTCATATAGGGAACATATGGCCGCAAATACCAATATCTCTTAAAAACCAAAATGCTAGATTTTCTAAATTTATTGCAGGTAGGGGGGTCTTCATAATAATGCCATGAGCAAAACTTCAGCGTGCATCCTTATAGGACTAGGGGAGGGGAGAATTTTTAATGGAATAATGGTGTAATATTGAGATATTTTAGATGGTCCTGAAACCATTAAACATTTTTTTCTAAAATTAATTATTGAGAAGTCATAGTGTGCTTAAAACAGCAGATAATATAGTTTGTGATTCTGAAAAGGAACTGTTGAAAAGAAAGTATAATTCTAAAATTGTTGTATCTACCAGGAATAAATTACCTACACTCTTAGAAAATATTTCTGTTAGGTACTGGACATGCTGGACGATTTTATTGCCGCCCCGTTCACTTGACCTTACTGCTTAGCTTATTTTTTATGAGGCTACATTAAACAAAAAGTGATCTCTACAACACCTTCAACAAAAGATAACATGAATCATCAAATACAGGAAGCTTGTGGCACAATCACTCCATGCATGTTTGGAAATGTTAGAGAAAATCTCTGAAAAAAATGTTAAATTTTTAGACATTAATGGAGTTATTTTTTGAGCATTTAATAAAATAATGTAAACTAATTATTTTTATTATAAATATTCATCTTTTATCTAGATATGTCTTTTTAATGTTGTATAACTTCTCATAATTTAATGTTAGAAAACACATTTTTAAATAAAAGCTGCTTAATTTGTTGATGACTGTCTAAATATCTAAAAACTGTACCATTGTTCAATTTCAAATCCTGAAGTTACTCCCCCAGATTACCATAAGGGTCCTACTTAAATTGTGCCCAAAATGCTATTATGAAGGCCCCTACTGGCAATAAGTTTAGAAAAAGTCAGCACTCAATTTTATTGATTCATTTAAGAGATATTGGCTTATAACACTTTATATGGGCCACTCTGTATATGCATTTGTTTACATCAGGTTTCCTTCCAAGGCTGGTGAGTTGTAAAACATTTTCTACATATGCCTTCAAAATATTAATGTGTAAAAACGTTTTGAAGCATCTTTGTATCAGCAATATAATGTTTATAGGAAGTTGTGCTTTGTAACCTTCTTTATTCAGAAAATTTCAGTCACCTTGACCAAAACAATATAAGTGGTTAATTCTAAAATAAATCTGTTAAGCAGTACATTCTTTTTGTTTAATCTCTATATGTATGTAATTGTAATTTAGAGACCTACTATGTCATATTGAAATTAATCATGTATTTTATTTACAGAATGGAACAGCTACTGAAAGTATATAATTCTTTAGAAGAAAGCTTCTTAAGTGAATGGTAGCTGCAGCATACCGAATACAACTTTGAATTCCTCTACCAGAAAAAAAAGGGAAGAAATCAAAAAGAAAAAAAATATTAACTAAAGATAATAAAAGTGTATAAGGTGATGTATAGAGCATTATTTTGGTGAACATAGTAATAATTTACTTCTTTTCTGTATATGTACAATTTTTGTAACAATTTGCTTGTGAAAATAGAGAGATGTTGCTAGTTTTAGTATCTGCACATCATATATTTCTTTAAGTAGTTCCCTTTGTTTTTGGGAAAGCATTTTAAAAGCAGCGTGGTTGACTGTTGAAAGTGGTATAAAGCAAATCTGTTTTTGTTCCACTAGAACATAAAAATTAGAAATGCCATTGTTTTTGTAATAATGAAAATCTCAAATGATTACATTATATTCATTTTGTTCTGTGCTATAGCTTGATGCAGATCAAGGATCAATTAGTAATCTGATCCATTAGCTTATATCCCTTGTTTGTCAGTTTTGGTCCCAAAATAGGACATTTTATGGTATGTTTTCACACAATCTTGTCTATTATCCTTATAATGGATTTAATGGGCTGGCTGAATTACTGTATTTACCTGAATTCAAGAAGACCTGTGATATTCCAATGACTTCTGTAGGATTTTATTTATGTTGGTCAAATTATAGACCAAATATTTTATTTATACATTTGTAAACATGTACCTAAAATTACAATATATTTTGAAGATCTCTGTATAAGAATATTTTTGCATTGTTCACGTGGGCAGGCCTTTCAACTCATATTTAAAATGGTTTCCTAAAGTCTGCAGAAAGTTGCGTGTTTAAGTTATGCTGCTGTATTTCACTACCAATGCTGACCATCTCATTCCTGTTCTTTACTTTCACTTTCATCACTTCCATTACTGTCTTACATTTTGCTATAGAATGTCATCCTCAGTGCTGACTAAGTGTAAACAAGCAAGTGCTGCTCTTAATACATTGTTGTAGTGAGTTGCAATTGTTTTATATCGAATGAAGTATGAACAAGCGCTACAGAGTGTGTGACCATTTTGTCCTTAGTTCTAGGCTCGCTAATTACATAAAAGCAGGACAACATCTAGTGCTATCAGGCATGGAAATATCTAGTAAACACCACAAATAAACTTACTGCAAAGCTGTAATTAGATACAGTATTCTAATTTGTGCACAGAAAATTGATTTCAATCAATAATCACTGAAAAGTTAGCAATTCTATTCTTTTTTTACTTAAATATAAATTGGAACTTGCACAGTGAAGTCAATCATATTAATTGATATCATTGTATGATTCAGTTGAACTACACTCTCTTAAAACTTCACTTACTTTTCATAAATGTTCTTGAAACCGGTTCCATACATTTATGAAAAGTAAGTGAAGCTTTAAGAGTGTGTAGTTCAACTGAATCATACAATGATATCAATTAATTCTATTCTTGTTAATAGTAAAAATTATATTGGTTGCCACAATGTATTGTAGTAAAAATATGGAATGCAAAAATATTCCCTTGTTGGCAAACCTTGTATTTTTGTATTTTCTCTCTTTTTCTACTACTATGATGTCACAATGTCAAGCGCTGCACAATAATTGATGAATAATTGTACAAATACAACATAAAAGCATACACTCACCTTTTTTTTATGAATTTAAGATCTCTAATTTTCAACAGGTAAAAACAAGATAAAAATCTTGTCTTTTATTCAGGTAAATACAATACATTCATTCTAGCAACAGGTTATTTTAGTGTGGCATAAGCTGTGTGCAAAATGAATCTCGGCATAAGCAAGTTTTCCCATAGTCCTGCACAACTTCTGCTCAAAGCCACATAGCTCAACTGGCATAATTCAAGGCTGCTGCTGTTGTATTACATTGTGCAGCTTAAAGAAAGAAATTATATTATTTTGAATATCAGTTCAATTAGCTACAGTCTAGTGTGAATTTGTTTTATATCGTCAAGAGAAGTATTAATTTTTGCGTAGAATAAGTGCAATTTAATAATATGTGATTCAAAATAATCCCTATAACCTAGACTAACTGAAAAAAAAATATTAAAAGGGAAATTAATAGCATCTCACACGAGGAGATGCTATTGTAAATGTATGAGACACACCCCATCCAACCCCAACCCTAATCCCACCCCACCAGAACTAGAGAAACAGAAAAGATAAAAACAATTAGTCACACAATTTTCACTATATTTCGAACAACTCATGTTCTTGAAAGATGGAAAACAGTTGAGGTTGTAAAAATAAATACTGAATCTTGAAGGTAAGGTAATACATGGAAAGAGATTAAACAAGTAACAAGAAAGAGAGAGAGAGAAAAAAATTATATTAATGTGTAAAATTTAAACTGGTGGTGAATGTATTTTATGCAAAAATATAGCTGACGTCTATCTCTCAGTAAACTTTCAGAGACATGCATCAATAAGTGTCAAATTAAAAGCATTATCAAAATGCTTACAATGAGACAGGACATGTTGGCAATCTGCAAGGGACATTTGGTTTTAACAGAAAATATGGTTTTTAAAAAATTCTGTTGGAACTCGCACAGTGAAGCTTGTTAAATGTAATTCTATCTAATATGTTGTTTAACACACTCTTATGCTTCACTTACTTTTAAATACAGTGGAACTGGCCTCTCCGTCTTCAACCACTTGACGCAGTCAACTCACAACTGAGGATGCAGGCAAAAGCCGCATAATTCAACAGCAAGTGGAGCATAAGATTATCAAATCAACTCACTAGATAATTAAGAATATAGCAATAGATCTTTGGTATGCAGGGGAAGTCAGCTATCAAAATGAAGATACTGTTGTAAATTGATGGGGTTAATGTAAACGGATGTAAGAAAAGAGGCAATGCATAAAGAAATATCAGCATCTAGGAACATAGCAGTATTGGTAGAGACAGAAGAAGTGCAATTAACTGAAAATTTGGAGTTTGAATCGGTAAGAAACTGATCGAAAGATTCTGAGCCATGGGTCCAAAGCATGAATATATCAATATATGTTAACTATAATGTTACCAGATGTTCTGACTTAAGAAATTCTTCCTCTAAGCAAGCTATACAAAGGTTGGCATAAGATGGGGCTATTCTAGTGCCCATTGCAGGGCCTTTAATTTGTAGATAATATTTATCAAAACTAAATGCATTGCGAGTGAGAACCAGATAAGCTAAATGACAAATGAAATCAATAGATGGGATATGATGAGGTGCTCGAGAGTCGAAGAAATATCTACACAGCTGCTAATTCTTTATGACTGGGAAAGTTGGTATAAAAGGATGTTACATTGATAGTGACCAGAAGTATATTAGAATGTGAAGGGTGAACTTTCTTAAGCACATTCAAACAATAGTAAGAAACTTTGATTTAGGATGGCCTAGATGTAACAAATGACTGAAACCAAAAATCTACTAGGGTAGAAATGCATTTGATGGGGGAATTGAAACTAGCCAATGTCGGTTGGACTGGAAACTTCTTTTTATGAATTTTATATGGGGCATTAGCAATAAGTAAAGTGATGTCTTGAGAACTGAGTCCTGCAGTACCAGAAGAAGCAATAAACTAAGCTGTATCGTAACTAAACTTGACTGTAGACTCAGAAGATAATAATTTATAATTTGACATCAAGTTTCATTAAGCTTCAGCATAGTAAGAGAAAATGTCCTGGATTCTTTATCAGCTGGAAGAATAATTACATTAACTTTATTAGATAGCCTTTTTACTGTTGATTTTGTGTGCAAAGAAGTTGTATTTCGGAGTGATCTTATCTAAAAATTTTGAATCACAAAACAAACTTACAAGCCGGTTAATAAACATTTCAAAAGGATGGCTATAAGGTAAGGGAGGAAATTCAAATTCCAAGGGAGAATGAAACTTAAGAAGGCAGGGAGTGGAATTTGACATAGACCGGATGGTTTTAATTTGCCAATAGTATATTTTTTATATATATATATCTGCAGACTGTTATCATTTCAGGAATATGTAAATAAAATATCTTTTATCAAATGTGAATGCACGTTAGACTTTAGTGAAAGTGATTGAATTGTATAATAGACATAAGCTGTGCAAATAGCTGAGACTAGTGCCACAGTAAAATAACATTCCTGTAGATTTTTGAGATAAACCTAAACTATAATTTTAAAGGAAAGTGAACAAAGTGATGGGTTATAGCATTCTTAATTTCCATTTTGAGAGTCCTCAGTTTAAATCTAGGTATATGTGATATAAATTCCAATATCCTTAATTAGGGTATTATGTCTAAAAGCTTCATATAGCTCCAAATTGCAATACCATCCATACGTCAATCATTTGGAGATCTGTCCTTTTGATCACATGAATAGTATTAGAAATCTACATAAATTAGAAATCGTAATAAGAATTTACAAATGCTTCATTATTTTAATTTGCTTTTTATTTGAATTTATGTAGTAATTCATTGCTTTAAAAAACTATTGTATGTACTTCATGTTTATTTTAATGAGGAAGGTAATTGTTATTGAAAAACTCATAAATTTATACTTAGTAAATAATTTGCAGTTTTTTCAAAAAAAAAATGTGTGTGAATTTCCTTGACAGATCTTTCTGAAGATATAAAGAAATGCTTAGCAGTCAAGTGAAGATCCTATCATTTAAACATTTAGTGCATTAAAATACTCTGTGTTCAATTTTAAATATTATGGAGCAAGTTTAACCTGAATACACACATAAATGATGTAGATCAAGAAAGTTTTTAACATCGAATATTGTTCTTTTGTTTTGTTATCTGAATCTTAACTAGAAATAAATGTCATTCATGTTTTTGTTACAACAAATTTTCATTATTTTGTTAATACATAATAATAAAAATATTTCTTAAGAGTGTCATGGTTAAAAAACAGTTATTCCAAATAGGAGTTTTAGTTGGGGAGGAGTATTGTTACAATGTACAGGAATGTTTGAATATAATACTTTCATCCGCAGAGGTTAGATTACCTATGATGCACTGCAATTAGAATGAGGGATTGTGGAAGTGAAATTGCTGGATTCAAGTGAGAGTATATGTTCATGTAGCAGAAAATGAAAAATAGACTGTTATATATGTGAACATGTTTACCGCAAAATGTTCACATATATAACTGCATAAAATTACCTTGCATGTAATATACATCCACACACACCATGAGACTGAATATATTTATTTTCAGCCATGGAAGTCAAAAACAAGTATTTCCCCTAATTGACAAAATTGCAGAATTATCAAAATTTTTTAAAAATTGTAAATCTTTAAAAAAGTTTTCATGTGGAACTAACACAGTGAAGCTCATGTGAATTGAATCTGTCGTCTTAACACTCTTCATGCTTCACTAACCTTAAAATTATACGGAACCGGTTTCAAAGATATCCATATACAAACATATCCATGGCCGAAGATGGAGATAACATATCTTTGAAACTGGTTCCGTATAATTTTAAGGTTAGTGAAGCATAAAGAGTGTTAAGATGACAGATTCAATTTGCAGAATTATGTTCATTTAAAAACATTTTTCACTCTAATACCTATATATTGTAAAGGATCAGTTGGTATAATGCCAGGTTTAGGGCTTATTTTTAAAATTTTCTTTCTTTCTGTAATTTTTGAAAGTCTTGTGTTTTTAATTGTGAGCTGTCAGGAATATGAAACCATTTATTCCTGTGTTGATTACTTTTAATTTCTGTCCCAGTATTGCCATTTTAGTGTAAATTTCACTTGAACACCTTTTTACATGGCGTTGTATTCTTGCATGATAAAAATTTATGTTATAAATCTGGGGTACAAAGGTGTTCAGCACTTCATTCCACATTGATGTTTCTCAAAAGTTCCTTTTAGTAGACCAAACATACAGGTGCAGATGTATCATCATTGTATCAGAATTTTGTAATCTTAACCCCTTACTAGTGTTGCCATTTTGTAGTAGAGTACAATGCTGCTGCCCACTGTTGCACAATTACTAAATCATTCAAAGAGAGGCAGTCCTGGTGGTCTAGTGGTAACCATACTTGCCTCATAGATCACAGCTTCAATCCTGGCCAGGGTCGATGGATTTTTTCAGGCATATGGCTTCCTTTGAAAGGGAAGTAAAGCCATGGGTCCCATATCATAGATTTATGGCACATAAAAAAACCTCAAGTCTGAGAGAAGAGGCCTATGAGCAAAATTTATCGGCTGTTTCCTGCCCTGAATTGAATGGAAAGCAGATGACCTGAGATGTTAGAAATCTGTAAATAACCAAATTAACAATAAATTCAAAGAGAGAAAATATTCATACTTTTTACTCCTCCTCTTACTTGACAAAGATTAGAGGATATAAGGAAGTCAGCATTCATTATTTTATGCATATAGTGATGCACAGCGCAAATATCCCAGGTCAGTGAGTAACTATAATTTGATGATCCACAGAGCTAATATTCATTGTTGTAGTAAACCCTGGTTTGTCAGTTCAAAGTAACATTTGATAAAATGTTTTTTCGGAATGAATTACATAAGATAAGCAGCATACAGATTGTTTAATTTTTTATTTTTTTAATTTTATACTTTTATTCTAAATAACCTTTGAACATTGTGAAGTCAAACCGGGTCTTTTATGTGTATGAAATAAAATAACTTTTAATGAGTAAAAACTGCATTTATTTTTCTACATACTCTCCTACTACATTTATAGTTATCTCAGTATTTAATTAATTAATACTGAAAAAGTTTCAGCTTAGAAAGATTTATTAGTGTGTCTTAACCATCCTAGAATAGCCTGCTTCACTCCTTCATCAATGCTGAAATTCCGGAGGGAAATGATGTGTCCACATTTATCACATGCAACGATGTGATCCACAAAACTATGGCCTTCCCTGCCAAAATGCTTGTTCAGCTCAGTGCAGACTTGAACTTTTTTGTACTGAACAAAACTGGAAATCTGTCTTGGTATTCAGTGGGCATATTGAATAACTTTCCAAAAATGGACATGCTCATGAATGTTTGAGTTCATTGTCCCCACAGCAAGATGTGTCTCATGTGCAGTTGATTATGCATCGATTATTCAGGAGCAGCATTCTACACAATAAATGCTCACAGGAACAACTGCTGTGGGCTTGAAATCACTGTGGCCATTTTTAAAAATTAGTTATGGTTGAGTGTCTCATAACAAATTTGTGCCTGAAGTTTTCTGTAAATATTCATGATTTTATGACTTCTTTCACAAGAAACTTCATTACATGCATGCATTATTTGCATTTTGATTAACTGGCACATGACATGCATGCTGCCTGTCAGTAATAAAACACACTTGCCACTTTATTCTGTGAGTAGTACCTTCATAATAGTATCCCTTCTTGTAGCTATAAAATTAAAAAGTCCCAGTTTGGCTTTATTGACCCTTTTATATTGATTCTGAACTCTGGAAAGGTACTGAATACTACCGAATGAGTGATTTTTCCTTTGCGGGATCACTCCACACATAATGGCCAATCATTCAGTTCAAGATGGTGTTGTGGTGAATGGAAGTCGGGGAGTTTTGCAGCTATGATTTTTGACCAAGTTATTACTAGCACTTAAAAGATACATTTACTCACCATTATCCATTATCAAGCAAGAAGATGCTGGAACTGCCTTCCTTTATTTTTCATGCATATTCGACATGGGCTTGTGAAATGAATCATTACCCTCTGTAGCTCCCTCTGAGAAAAGCAAGAAATTATTGCACAAATATTATTTTTCACTTCATCTCATGTGTGTGGATTTGTCTTGTACATGTTTATCTTTAACTTCCTCCCAGAGATAAAAATTAGAGCGTGCTAAATCAGGGAACCAAGGGGGCCACGTATTAGTGATGAATCTGTCATCAAATATTTCATGAATTGCACGCAAGGAGACTGGCTGTATGTGCCATTGCAGAGTCCTGTTGGAAAGTTGCAAACTTACTTTCCCTCACAGTTAATTAACCAAAAAAGGATTGCAAAATATTCTGCACTTACCTATCACTATTGATTGTTTCTTTAAAAAAACAGTCTATTATTCTCTCTGTTAATGGTGCAGCACACCATCTTTTGATCATGAAGGGGTTCCTCGTGAAGCAGATTAGATTTTTCTGAACTCAAGTATTGGTTCCTTTGTGAATTAACATACCCAAGATTGGTCCATAAAGAAAATTAAATTACAGTAAATTTCTCCAAAAATCCATTCACAAAATCTACTCCTGGTTGCAGGAGCACCTGGTTTAAGTGCATTAACTTTAGCAACTTTGTAGCCATTCAAATAGAGGAAAAGGAAATTCCTGTTTGCTAAGAAAGATGAAGTAGTTTTTACGGGAAAGTTCCAGAGAATGTTCATTGTTATCTAAAATTTCTCCCATGAGTGTATGTACTTCCCTTTGCTTGAAATTTATTTACCAATTTGTGAATGGAATTTTGACTTTTAAATATATATCTCTCTTGAAACGATCTCCACATATTGCGAGCCGATTCTGTACACATGTACTAATCATACATAAATATTCTTTAGGAAATAAAATATCTCAATTGAGACATGTTAATGCAATGTAATTAATACGTTGTATTATATGTATACTTAATACACTGTCACACAACACACAAGAACACATCCGTAAGTTCCTAGAGTCAAACTCATAGTGACCTCCCCTCCATCTTCTCTGGCTTTCAACCACGGGAACAAGACAAGAACTGTAGAGTGTAACCAACTGCTTATGGAACCACAAAGGAAAAAATCACCAAGTATTAAAATTGTGTGAGAATATCTTAAATAAAGAATAAATGGGTAAATTGTTTACTGTTTTAAAATTATTTATATTTTTAGTATACAAGACCAATGTTTAGCTTAAACTATTTAAACTTATGTTAATATAATTGAAATCATTGTATAATTGAATCAAACTAAACACTCTTGTTGCTCCACTTGTTTATAAATATAGAACTGGTTTCACAAATCCTTCATTCTAATTGTCAGCCCCTAGTCGATTGGAAGATAAACCATTATGCTATGGGAATGTGTAAGCTGCTCTGGTGGAGGTGTGATGAACTTAAAGTTTATGTTTGCATCACCAGAGGTGTCGAAGTTCATTAAACTGTCTTTGTACATGTAAAATGATTTTTCTCCCATGTTGCTAATTTTGTAGGTCCTTGCACTGATTTTAATAATTTTGCTTTATTCATTATGTCCAGAAATGATATGCCATTGCTGATTTCTCTGACTGCTTGTATTTTATGTTTTGGAAATATTCTTTTAACCATGTGCCTATATTTCTCTTTGTTTTACCAATGTTGATTTTTTCAAATTCTGCACAACTTATTTTATAACTACCTGCTTTTTTCTCTTGTGGAATACTGACATTAACATTATCAATCAGGAGATTTTTAACATTAAATCTGTTTACAGGTGTTAACTTGATATTAAAATCTTTAAGAATATTCTGAAAAATTTTCAGAATATTCAGTACAGCATTAATTAACATAAGTTTTAAGTGTTTAGTTTGACTCAACATATAATGATTTCAATTTCATAATTAACTTCACTGTACAAGTTCCAATTAACATTTCTAAATTGTTTACTCTTACTTCCTTACCTAATCTCTGTTAGCATTAAACTAAATTGAGATTACGGAAATATGACATTGTTTTCCTGAGGAAACTCTGATGCACCTCATTTCTCATAACAAAATACAAACATAGCAAAAATAACAGTAATCTTAGTTCCAGGAAGAGGCCATCAAAGCTTGTCCCCTACTATAATAGATATTGTAAGATCTGATAAATGAAATTTTATTATCAAAACATCCTTAAAGCTCTTCAGATGAAAAAATTATTTAAATCTATAGTCATATGTGCACATATATTTCTAGAATTATATTTAAATGAAATACAGAAATACTTGGGGTTCAAAAGCACAATTGGAGAAATTTTTTGTCAGTTGAAATTAGATCACAAATATTGAATAAATGTAAATGGCTAAAGAGTGTGATGTGCATAGGGCTCTACTGAACTTTCCAGTACCTAGAACAAATATTTGAGGGATGCATGTAAAGTCACAATTTTATAGGGAAAAAATTCACGACAAAAATGTAATATAAAAATTTATTTTTTTTAAAAAATAAGCAGGGTTGAGCATTAACTTATTGGCTGCCATGCTCTTCGATTATTTATATCATTATACTGTAGCCCATTAAAAACTCTCATCTTAGGGGGGGGGGAGAGTTCACCTGTTAATGCTATGCGTAGGTAGCACAAATAATTTAATTAATATCACTAATACTTCAAACTCATTACAAGTTTATTTAGTCATTATGAACAACTGACATTTATTGGTTTCAACATGTGTTGTTTGATGCATTGTTGAAAACAGAGCTCTCTTACATATCATTTTCATGTCATTGTTGAGAACTAGTATGGTGAATTTTTAAAAAGGAATGGCAATCCTGGAAGATAAATTTTGCCTCAGCTGCATGCAAACTAGCTATACCTAAAAATAATGCCATAAGCAGTGTAGTAAAGAAGACCTCTTACTTTCTGGGGATAGAGAAGGCTCTAAAGATGGATGAATGTCAGCACAAACAATGATGACACTGACATCTGCATCTTACCAAAAAATGTTCCCATTTCCCATGATCATGACTATAAAATAGCAATCCATCAAACTATACTGGAAAAATTCAGTTGACGTGAAAGTCTGGATATTCTCAGAGGAGACTTGTATTTGCCATTATAATCCAGAAATTGCAGTTGAGTCTGATGCTTTAAAGAGCACGAACAGCAAAACTGAAGAGGCTGGATTAGGAGATGACTTTTGCATCTCTGCAATAAGAATAATTATAAAGAGTTACATGGCAACCATTTCACACTGGCAAGCTTCTCAAATATGGACCTGAAGCATAGCTTAGGCACTAAATTTCGACTTCACAATTGCCAGACTCGAGATTCAGTTCTCAGTAGGCAGAATCTATATATAAGAGAGTATTGGGGGAGGGGGGATTCTGCATATTTGCTCCCTTTCCTGAAAACCAAATGCCAAATAAATTCAAGCATTACAGATTATGGGCTCATTAACATTGTTTATTCTTTGTCTGGAAGCTGACATGCTACATTCATTGCTTTAATAAAACTACAGGTTTGTTTACAATTACAAATTTTTGGTACACATACATAAGGAATGTAATAAAAGAAAAAGATATGCGACATATCAGTGTAATGCTTTAATAAATAAATAAACCAACTATGGCTGGCACATACTCTAATCTTATTTGGCTGAAGATGTAAATTGATGTTTCAAATCAAAGTTTTTCCAAGAAAATAGAATGCTGATGGGTAGCTTTAGTGGGCCAGTTCAAAATAGCACAAGAGTACATACAATAAAATCCACTCTCTATAACCCTACACCCATTCTAATCAAAATTTTGTACAAGCATTCATTGTAACCAGAAAAAAAATACAGGCTATGTTAAACTTTCGTTAAACCCTTTCTCTAATTGATAAATGAAAAATTAAAGTTGTTCTCCGAATATTCAAATAATCTGGACCAAAATGCACAATAATAGAACCATGTGAATAATTTAGCACTTTCCCCTACTTTTGCCATACTTCATTCAAAAGGTAAATGGCCTGCAGAAATCCCATTTATATTTTAATTAAATTTGATATGTAGGAGTTTTTCAGAAGGCAGAACATGAATATGACCATTTTTTGCTTATCTTAAAACTTGCAACAAATCACATTTCCTGGCTCCTGGACACACGAAAAATATTAATTGTGCTTTGAATGTTCAATCAAGCTGGACCAAATTACATAATTGCTCTCCAGAACCACACAACTTCCCATCATGATTATGTTATAACCAGAGCCCAAAAGTTCAGCTATATATTTTGGTTAAAATACTGAACATAGTCAGTAATGTAATTAAAATGGCATCTATTAGAAATGAAAAGAGAGAGTAATATCACTCATTATTAATGAAAATAGGTATTTAAAATATTTAATAATTTAATTAAAATGTTAATTTATTTATCACATGATTAAAGTACTTAAGCTTACTTTTCTAGTTACAAGCAAGCCCAATATGTTTTTTCAGGGTATCAGAAGACTGTCAACTTGCAGAAAAAACATTTTTCATGGGAAAAGAACTTTCTACTTCCACTGAAGTGATTGGAGCATATTTAAAACAAATTATTTTGGAAGGAAGGACTCGTACCAGTTATAACAGAACATTCACCTTTCAAGATATTATGAAAATGTTGATCAAAAGTAGTTTTGAATAGTCCTGGCAAATGAGTAAAAGATGTACAATGGTTTCTGATTGAGTTTATTTTTTGTTTATGCATTTATATGGGAATCATTGTTTATATCTCTATTTCCATACTAAATACATTGTAGAAACAGTTTATTCCACAGCTGTACCATTCCCATCTTTCTCGCTTGCAATTGTTTGTTAACCTAATGCAGCTGAGAAAGAATTGACTCGTGCAGATAGATAGATACAAGTTCATCTTCATACATAGATACAAGTTCATCTTCCAGGATTAATCAAAACTACAGTACTTCCCTCATTCTCTCTATTTCTTAGTATTCGTATGCCCGAGGTAGCCACACGTTCCTTTCACTAATGCTATTTAAAGAGCTTAAGTGAATGGGTTGAGGAGAAAGTTGTTGATTGCTTGAAAATAAATAAACGTGCCATTTAATTTTTATAGATGTTTTCACTTCGATATATTGAAATTCTTTATTTGCTTTTTAAAATGTGTAAATAATCGCATAAAATATTCATAACTATGTAAAATAGGCAGAAAAAGATTTTAAACTTTAAAATCGGCAAAATAAAAACTGGCTGTATAATCTGAAATGTACGGAAACATGTACATTTCTATCTGACTCTTAAATAAACCCACTCGGATAGAAAAGGCATTTTGCTCTGGTTATGTTCCTTTATTTTCACATGTAGCAGAAATTAAAAGGAAAGAAAGAAAAAATAATTTGTGGCCGGCTAAGAATACAGCCAAGATAATTTGTGGCAAAGGAGAAATGGCCACGAAATGACCTTCCCCTTTACCAAGCAAATTTAATTCCTCCATCAGAACCAAACTACTCCAAAATGCATTTGGACAATAATTATTATATATCATAATTAAAAGACGTTGTAGTCAGTTTCTCGACTGTAAGATTAAAAGACGTGTTTGTCAGCTCCACGACTGTAAGTTACACATACACACATATGGGCGATAATGTGGCGGGTTGGGGAGTGGAAAGCCGGTTCTGGTGTAATTAAACTCGTGCCAATGTTACGATGTGCCGAGCAAGCTATGCACACTTGATGTTACACTCTGTACAGAGCATAAACTACTCTGTGTACTTCCCACTATAACAAGAACAAGTTTTTAAAAAGTGAACTCCGTATAAGATTCATATTTAACCCACATCATGTTCACTGTTTTTATAGATCTATTTTTGTCTAGCAAATCTTAGCAACATGTTCAATCTGGAGATTTTTGCTGTCACATTTAGTGACTTTACCTGGTCGAATGTTGGTTATGCCAGAAAATAAAATGCAAAATGCAAAATGATGCATTACTTCAAATAACATTTGTCGTGTTGCCTAAATTTAATGTTGTATCTGCGAGGAGGTTCTTAAGGTAAAAAAGTTCTTTACTGTAGGCATTAAAAAGATTTTAATGCTCTTTTTTACATGCTTGACAACTTAACCTTAAAATAGTTTGAATATATTATTTTAAGACTACAATAAGCTATTTGATTTTATTCAGTAATATAGATGAGCATACTACCGTTCTTCATGTATTTGAGGCAGTTAACATTACCCACATTTTCCTTATGACCAAAAATAAAACCTTTAATTAATCTAGATCAAAGAAATACTTCAGCAAAAATGTTATTGTGCACTATGTAATTTAAGTGTATTGTAAAACAATAGCTCTATAGTAGTAAAAGTGGAGTGTATAAGGAATTATGAATTTATAAACACTAAATTCTTCCATTGCAAAGAAAGATGTTTGTGGCATTAAAGAAAAAAGGAATTAAACATAAAAGTCTATGTTCTGATGAGGAAAACCTTGTTCAGAATATAGTTAGTTCAAAAAGCTCTCAAAATCATGTTTGAAAATATGATCTTTATTATTTTATAAAGAATATAATCAGAGATGCAGTCAAATTAATTTTGCCTGGATAATTATTCCAGACTGTTTATATAATCCTCATCTTTACCTAATTGTTACTACTGAATAAAAATGAACAAAGAAATTGTGCAGAAAACACAAATGTTGATCGACTCAACAGCTGAAAATGGGAGTGATTGCTCCCGAAACAAGTCATAGTTTTATGTACGTAAGTGGAGTTAGTGTGAACATGTTGAATACATTAGTGTAGGATATATTAACACACCATTGTCTACAGCTTCATGAGTACAATTAATTAAGGTAACTTAAATTGAATCTGCAAATTATTGTTACAGTGCAAACAATATTGTTTCCCCTTCTGTAACAAAAATTAAATCTACTTCTTCTTATAGATATGCTATATAAAATAAACACCTTCAGCATTAGTTTCTATAAGTCAGTAGTGAGCTATACTAGATGAAAAACTTAATGGCATATGAAGTTAGTCAAATCTATGGGTGTTTGCATACAGGAACTCTAAATATCAAAGCAAGCCTGAGTAATTACTGTTGAGTTTTTGAGAAGTCAACAGCTGCTCTATACTCGAAAAAAGATAATTTTTTGAAACTTTTTTCTCATTATACATAATTTTCCTACTTTTATTGCTCAACATTGTGCATTATGTATATAGAGATACCACTTAAAGTAGCTTCTTGTGACATATTGCAGAAGCAAACACAAGAGTCACTAATATGTGTTTATCTAAGCTATGTTGTAATCCAGGATGTATATATGCATCTTGATGAAAGTGCATTACATCACCCTCTTTGCTTTCATTGTGTTAGTTTACTGCTGAGTAACTACATTGTGAATCAGCAGTGAATATCTCACTAGAGACGCATCATACAACCAGACACTTGTACAAACATGTAATTTAAAGTGTAGTATTCCTGCAATAGCATTTTTAAAATATATTTTTTTAGAGCATATAATAGGTGCATTGCCCTACCAATTATTATAGAAACAAGTTTATTCCATTACTGACTTCATATTTCAATAAGTTTATCATTTCTTTTACTGGTATGCAGGATTTTAGGACTGGATTCCTGATGTATAGAAAGAATAAAAACACAAAGAGACCGAAAGTAATGCCTCCCATTTTTTATTCTCTTTTATTTTACAAGAGAAAACAAATATAACTTACATTTTACAACTCTCTTTATTGTATATTTTCTTCTTAATAGAATGGAACGTTTATTGCAATCTTTCATTACAAAAAGTATAGCAAATGATTTAACATTTCTTACAATAGAGACTGACTCAAATTCATTTGAGGCCCTAACATGTCATGATTCCCTGGTCATTGACGAGTCCTATTTTGCCTACTTTTTCTCTTTTCTTAGTTCACTTGCCCCTTACTCTTCTTAAAAATTCACTTATACTCCTAGTTAATTTACAAGCAATTTCATTATTAAAGGGAAGCAGTTACTGCCAATTACTTTTATAATTTAAAATTAATAAGGTTCTCATCCACCTCTTCACTACAGAATATGTAGTCTTGAAACTTTGGCCATTTATATTTACAAACATAAATTTTCCCTCCAAATCTTCCCCTCTTGTTCTATTATGCACTAACAAATTGTCAACTTCACAAAATTCTAACAGATTAATCCCTCCGTATTACATATTTTATCCTTGTTTTTCCTCATAATTAATACATCTTTCTTCCATCCACTTACACCCTCCATTTCCACTAATTTAATTTTTTTTTCTCAAATATTCTTGCATTCAAATCTCCCAATAGTGTAAATGCCACACTTAAATGTCTCCTCTTTAATTCCTACTACATACCCTCACCTATATTTATAAACAACTTTTCATCAAAGAAGTCTAATACCTCTGTTGGGGTATATATAACACAAAGTATATGTTTCATTTTCACATCTTTTATTTTGTTGATTCTTAACCATAAAATTTGTTTTTCTAAACCTGTATTTCCTCATTCCACATTTATTACTCTTAGTAAATATGCCCACCCCCCTTAAAAGTCTACCCTTATCACTTCTTCTGCCAGCTTTTCTCCCCATATAAACAAAGGCATCAACGTGCACACTCTCCTCTTCATCAATCCATGTCTCTGCAATGTTAACATGCCACCCAATTTTAAAACCTCAGCACTTTACCACTAATTATTTTGCTTTTTAGCCCCTCTGCATTCCAGAATATCACCTAAACTCTAACCCCTGTCTAGCACTAGATCTTGCCACTGTTTTAAATCTGTCCAACTTTGCTCTACTCCTTGTTGTTACACTTCCACCTGCATCTGCATTTTCTATCATGCAGCTAGGATGCACCCCTCAGGTAATGATGCAACTTTTATCCCACTTTCATGGATCTGTTTACCAGGTGATGCCAAGACCAAGGCCGCTGCTTCTCTCTCTCTTTATTGTCCGAAATACTCATCATTCTCGGTGATGTCACATTGCTACCTGCTTTCCCTTCCATGTCTCCTTCCCATGCGTCAGTTTTCAGCATATGCCCTTCCTGTACTTTCCCTTCCTCTTTGGCTCTCTGTTGTACTTCTACCTCAGGATCTAACATTGCTTGTCTCTTAGGTTTTTTGCTGATCTTTTTCCATCAATGTAAAACTGTATTCTTTTAACAAATGCACTTTTCCCATTATCCCTTACTTCTTTCATTTTTCTAAATAATATATTTATAGTTTCTTTGATGTTAACCATAGTCCTGTCCCAAATAAATCTTCGTCCTTTTCAGTTTTTTGCACTGATTAGCACTTGCCATTTAAAATTCATTGTTGCCACTTTAACTAGAATTTTTCTTCTTATAATATCCATACCTTTCAATGGGGTTGTCCACCTTTTAACAACAGTCTGTATCTCAGTGTCCTTTCTCAGACACCAGTGCACAAAATTTTTAAATGCCCAGCTTTTCAATGGTTGCTGTTACCAATTAAAGTCATCAAACAATTCACTGGTTATTATCTGATGGTCAGCATGAAAATTTCATTGATTCATTTAATGTTATGTGTAGTCACTGCAGTAGTAGGTAGTTGGTTCACTTTACAGCAAACAATGGGATAATCCATCAACTTTGTGCTTACAACCATTGTTATATTCCTATAAACATTTTTCAACATTTTGCCTTCCACATTAAGGAATCCCATTGCAGCTTGCTGTCTTAACCACATGTCAATGCTAGCCATTTTCTAAAAAGAAATGATTGTACCATTGCAGACAAAACAAGCAGTTATTTTCTTGACATTAATATAAAAGAGGGTGTCAGAAATCATACTAAATTTTAATTTTTGACATTGCTTAAGTAATTTAAAGAAAATAAGAGGCATTAATTTCTGATTCTGCCTTGTACATTATATCACCATAGGTTTCAGAGTTAACTTGTGATACATTCTCTTTGCAGCATATATATATGAAATATTTAAAAGGGCAATATCATGCTTAAGCACAGGTCTTAGATCATTGTCTCATTGAATTTCAAACACACTTTATGACTTGTGGTATAGAACATACTGTCTGAAACTCCCACAATTCAGTTCAGAGAGTAATGTCTGCATCATTTGCTCAAACTAAATGCACTAAAGACTAAAACACCCTAACAAAAGAGTTCCATAGGTTTAATTCTGGTTAGCATGGAGGATAAGCAAGGGTCTATCTTGACATGTCTTGTACTAAGATGTCTACATTCATATTCCCAGATTTAACTACATTGGACTTCTCAACTCCCCACATCCATTGCAGGGTGTCAAGGAATAACAAATTATTAATGAAAACAAAAACAGGCAGGCTAAATATTTTAAATAATTTTAAAAATACATCCATCACCACTCAATATAATTTTTAGCTATGCATACATAGTTGGTGATAAAATATCATTCTTATAAATGTAATTAACAAGAGCTTTAAGCAAGAATATTTAACAAAGAACTAACGGTACCACCATTATTGTTACAGATTTTGAGGCATCATTGAGATGTATCCATCAAATCACAAAACAGTATTTGTATTGGACCATACACCATACTTTGGAATTTCTTGTGAATGTCTCATAGAATTTGATTTTAACAAATCTCGTGGACCAAATTACATTCCATTGGCTCCTATATCAAAGTCACTATGGACCTGTAGTGTTGAGGCAGCCATTGAATACTGCCGTGTTGTCTGGGATCTATTTCCACAAGGAAAACTGGTAAAACTCAAATGGAAATGTTTATAATTTTATATTGCATTCAGCCTGTGTAATAACTGATGAGATATGAATGTATAAGGAAAAAAAAGTCATGTTTTGAAGTGTTAGAAACTTTAAAAGAATAAGAAAGCTATTCCCAGAACTGCTATAGAATTAATTTCCTTGTGCCTATAGCAATCTGTGCAATTTAAACACTAGTTCCATTAATATAGTAAGTTATTTATGAGGAAATTACTAAAATTTCACTAAAATTTTTCCACATTTTGGACATGTTTCCAAGTCTGTTGCCTTCATTTTCAGTATGATTCCACTATCAGCTTCCCAGCATGGTATTAAGATGTCACTCTGCAAGTGAAAAAATATTTAGTTAAATTTGAGTGATTTCCTCATAAATAACCTAATATACTATATTTCCTGTGAAAATTCTTGCTATTCAAAACTGCTCCATTGTTTTGTAATTTTTTTTTAAATTAAAATTGTGTGTGCAGAAGAAATAAAAACATGTTCATTTAATTTAATATACTCTATTTCTTATACAATTTCCAAGTGAGCATAGGGATTTTGTTGGTATTTATTTAGTGTTTGTAATTCTAGATACGGTTTGTTGTCAGTGATTCTACAGCCCACATATTGAACACATGGAGTCCAGTACAGCAAAATTTAGCTCATGTAAGTACATACACATATATTTCATACACATATACAAGATGGATGGAGATCTTCAACTTTCCTTTTTCAGGATTTTTTTTTTTTTTTGATTGATTTATTTAAGGACTCTCTTTAACATCTCAGGTCATCAGCGTCCCATTCAACTCAGGGCGTGAAACGGCTGACAAATTTTGCTCAGAGGCCTCTCTTTCAGGCTTGAGGTTCTTTTTCGTGCTGTAAATGTACGACATAGGACCCACGACTTTACTTCCCTTCCGAAGGAAGCCATACTTAGGATTTTTACGCCCCGAAAAAATCCATCAGTCCTGGCCGGGTTCGAACCCGCGATCTTGGGTTTAGGAGGCAAGTATGGTAACCACTACACCACCAGGACTGACTTTTTATAGGAGATTCTTCATAATCAATGGAACAATATCATTTTGCATTTTTCAAAATGACTTTGAAGAAAATATGGCTATTTGACTATATTATTTCTACATAATTCTCTTACATTAACTTTGCATATTATACACAACATGCTTAAAGTGCTTCTTATTTAAGATCTATGCATTTAATTCCCTGTTTGTATATGCATTAAATCCTCTTCCCACTCTCTATCCACTCCACTCCACTTGTTTACTTTATTTCTGATCCATGCATGCTTCATCAATTTTACAATATAAATCTGTAAAATCACCAGTAATCTCCCTCTAAGTACGTATTTTATACTTCTTCCAAATAAATTGCTATAGTTTCGCATTTGCTCTTGTAATCCTTTTAACTAACCCTGAGTTTTTATCACTCTCTATTTCAATCAAACTCCCTACTGGCAGCAGCACCACACTCAAATCTCTTGACCACTGACCAGCTAATTCCCCCTATCCACTTCTCTCCACCATATCATTTACATCACTCAGCTGTATCGCACTCGGTGAGGTCCTGAAAACACTTATTGCTATACAACTCCTCCCCTTCTTGCTGGATGCAGGTTGTTCCCCTTTGTTCCCTCCTCTTCTCTTCCCCTCCATTCCTCGTTCCTTAATCTTGATGCAGCATCAGCAGGCTTTTGTCTCTAATCCTCCTCTCTTTCCCTATATCCATGCTTTCTTGACCTTGCTGCTGCATCGACTGATTTTCATCTATCCATAAGTTGTAGTTGCTCTTCTACCTCTGTTCCTGGCTTCCTTCATTTTTTTATTAATTCTGCTCTTATTTCTCATTCTTTTTTATAACAGAAAATATAGCTAATAGGTTACTTTTTAAGCATAGTTTATTGACAATTGGAGATGATTTTTTAAAGGAGAATGACAAGATAAACTGCTTCTGAAAATGTTAACATTTTCGTTATCGTTAGAGTCGTCGTTTTGGTTGACAATGTGAGGAATGTACCTCACGAAACATGTACCAAAATTACTTTTATAAGTGTGTTTGTGAAACTTAAAGAGAGTTTTAATGTGACGACATGATTTTTAGTGTTTTACTTTAAATCAAAATAAGATGTTAACATTTATTTTGCAGGAATGGATTTTTTGTATCTTTTTTATTAGATTTTCAAAGTTTGTTATTTTTTGTGTTAATTGCAACATCATAACATGACAACACTGCATATCCAGCAGTTAGTTTAGTAATTTTTGTGTTATGAATATCTCTACAATTTTTGTTGTGCTGTTTAATGCTGAATATCTTGAGATACTACTAATTTATGGTGAAATGCATCTAAAGCAGGCATTTCCCTTATACTAGGAGTTTCATTAACATTTGCCAATAGGTTCTGGATTCTGGGAGTGTAACACTATGTTATGAGATCACAGAGGAAGAAATAATATAGTTAGTAGGTGGAGATCCAGGAAGAAGCATAGCATGCACTGTAGGAGTATGAGACTATTTTGAGAATGCTAAGAGGAATTGCTTCTTCAACAAGGAGCAGATTTTCAACCTTTAACATTGGCAATGGGAAATGGAATACTAATTTCCATAATTCACATACATGAGTATACAAAAATCCACACATAATATGTCAGCACAGATTTACAGTAAATGTTTGAGAAGAACTGTGTGTGATCATTTACATGAAACCTAAGCCAGACTGTAAATCTCTGGAAACCAATAAAATGGCCACCAAGATCCCCGTATGAGTGTCTGATACTGATACTTTGAGAGAAAGAATTCTTCAGGTAAAAGAAGAGATAAGAAAACAATGCAGATATTTATAGCAGAATTCAACAAAACTGGAGAAAATTAGTGTAATGGTGAAGGGTGCACATTTTGACCACTTTATTTGAAGTCCAGTAATGTTTATTCACATATTCAAATTTGTAATTTTTTTATTTATTTTTACAAATCATTTGGCTTTATCAGATTTTATAATACATACATCATATACAAAAATGGTATACAAATACACACAAATATAGAAAAACATTTTATAATTCAGTACTCAGAGATGTATACTAGGAGGCACAGAATATGTCATTATTAGCACTGCACAATTACAACAATTTGTGGCACTGCAGTTTTTTTTTTTTGTTCTTTTTTAATCCCATTTTTACTATTGAGGCACCACAGGTGGTGGACACTGATGATATATGAGATGAAAAGATATACTGGGAAAGGATTTTTTTAAGGAAGGAAACACTAAGTTCAGGCTACCTCCCTGGCATTTGTCATTTATGAGGATTGAGGAAAACTTTCGAACCAACAACCTCGGCCACCTGTGACGATACACTACAGTTTACAAAACCCTAATATAATACTGATGTGATAGTAATATTACAATAATAATATTAGCAGCAGCAGTAGTGGTAGTGGTATTATTATTATTGTTGTTGTTTGTGTAAAGCAAGGAGTTTGCAAACTTTCAGTTGGTTATATATATTTTATTGTGCTAAGAAACATTAGAAAATGGCAACTACCTAATTTGGCCCCTGGTCAGTTATTTATATATACATTAACAATTGTGAATAGTTCCATTAAATAAATTTCCTGCCTTGTGTTTGCAATTATGATATGTCTAATTTTCACACTAAATAATAGTTTAATATTCATCTTAAGCTTAGAGAATCTGTTAACCACTTAACAGGTGCTTTCAGATGTTGCTATAGATTCAAAGGAATAAATGGCAAATAGTTTTGAATATCCTTAAGTTAAGCATTAACAGGAACTAGGCAAATTCTTGTATTGCAAGGTTGTGCAAAATAAAATGGAGGTTATCCCAGGAGCAAATGGTACCATGAAAAGTTTATTTAAGCCAAAATGCTCAAAATAAAATGATATTTCTCAGGTTAAAGAGAAAGTCATAGGTTCCTTCCCATCTGTATATTATTATAAAGATTTTAAAGGAGACAGTGCTCTAAAATTTGGGATTTCTTTGATGAGTGGGTTAATAATATATATATTCTAAATTTAAGCATATAATTTACTTATGATATGAGCAAACCTGAATTATAATTTTTAAATAGAACAAAAGTATTGATTTAAATACTTAAACTGAAATTACTGCTTTTCAACACTATCACCGTGGTTCGCAATGTATTGCACTAGAAGGCCATTTGCCTGCAAATTTGGAGGTCCTGGATCCCATAAGATCAGTTGCCTGGGTAAGATTTTCTGCACAGTTTTTATTTACACTGAAAAGGTGAATGCCAGGCAAATTTAAGCATTGCAAGCTCAATGCTTACACACTCATTTCATCAAACATTCATTTATCATTTCTGTAGATCTTCATTATTATGAGGGATGTTAAAATGTAACAAAAAATAAAAACAGCAATCCAGAAGTTTATACATGCTACTCAGTAAGAAGTCTTTTGATTATGTGTAGTTGCTCCTGAATAGCATACATTACGACCGCATTAATGCCAAACCAGATATTTCTTTATGGCACTTTGTTAGCTTAATTTATTTATGGACATTTTAACATTTCAGGTCAAGCATCCCATTCACTTCAGGACATAAAACAACAGATACATTTTGCTCAGAGGCTTCTTCTTTCAGGCTTGAAGTTCTTTTACAATATGGGACCCATGGCTTTATTTCCCTTCCATAAGAAGCCATACATTGGATTTTTACACCCAAAAAAATCCATCTATCCTGGACCAGGATTGAACCCATGATCTTAAGTCTAGGAGGCAAATATAGTTAGCACTAGATCTCCAGGACTGACTTTTATAGGGCTGAAAAAATGAGATGACCTGAGAGTGCAAGATTCAGATTGTATACATGTAGACAGTCTATGTGTGTGCCATGAAAATTGTGCCACATCATAGAACAGTATCCATTCTGTTCCTGTAATTGTATGTAAGGTCACATTATCTTCATGAGAAAGTTAAATAGAGGTAACAACTGGCTCCCTTTACTCATTCACTTCACTTATTTTCAACTAGTATTAATCAATAAAATTGATTAATTATGATTCATATTGTAAATTAAATCTTATAGCTGATGAGTGAGCTAAATACCCTTACTTCTCCACTTGCCAATGTTTATTGGCAAAGAGTGTTTCATAGACCCTTGTTTACATTCCTTAATTGCTAGTCAACTAATAGACGATTATCTTGGATGCTTACAGCCGACTTCTGGAGGATGGTTACAAAATTTTATAATTAATCCCGTCATCATTTGGATATAGCTTCCATTATGGACTTGAAGATTATAAGAAACAAAGATAAGTTAAATTTGGTATTTTCAGAAAAAAGTATGCATAATAACAATTATGTTATGAAATAATGTGGGAGGTGGTATATATTGTTAATATTTCTCGCTTTATTTCACACTGCCTAGACAATCCACAAGTTATGAGGGTGGAAGTACTGGCAAAACAATGAGCATTGGAACAGATATACTGATATAAAAGAAAATAAAGTAGTGATTCTTAGACTCAGCTTCTGCTATACAAGCTATAGAATGATAACATAGTTCATATGAATCTTACAATGTAAGGGACGTGAGATCTTATCATAGATTACTCCAAACAAAATTTCAACAAATAATACTACTGTGGATACCAACACATGTGGGAGTGATAAGTAACGAGAATGCAGACTTTATGGCCAAAAAGGGGGCAGTGCTATATTCAAAACCTATAAAGCCCTGTGGATTAAATGTAAAATTAAAAAAATATCAAAATAATATGCAAGTGGAAATATCTAATAAAAATTATTCTAATATAAAAGAAACAGTACATAAAATAAAAAATCTATCAAGGAAGGAAGCTCATTTTAGACTGGCCACTGGACATCATTGTCTGGCAGAGCTTCTACACAGATTTGGTTTTATGAATGATAACACATGTAAGATCTGCAATACTGACAAGATTCTAAACAAAGAACATCTATTGGAATGTACAGAACTGAGGAAAGCTCCATCTGATGGGAAAATACAAAAATTATATTGGCTGGCCAGGGAAAAATTGATGGATCAAAATCCTGCACATTAGATCAACAACAACACATTAATGTTATTGCAAAGTTTCAAAATTGCAGAATGGCTGCAGTACAGAACTGGTAGATAAAAAGTACAGAGGTTTAAAAACCAAGAACGGTAAGGGAAGTTACTGTTATCATTAGAGGAAGGGGCATTTCCATGGTAAATGGACACAGACAAAGAAATTGAAAAGTGAATGTATAAGGATCAAGAGCATGAGAGCAAGAAGATGCCATGTGACATGGCATTTAATTGTTAGTCATGCTTCATACTCTACATAGGTATCATAACATATGTATTAGGAATACACATAAATTATATAATTGTTATTTATTAAATATACGTGCATATTATGTAATTTAACTATTTTCATCCACTTAAAAAAGTATTTATTTTAAAAGCATATATTCTTTCCAACATAAATTTAATAAATTATTAATAAGTTTTGATGAGTTGAGCTAAACACACGTAGCTAACTTACTTTTTATTAGAACATGTTTGCAAACATTTATCTGTATCATCACCTACTTGTCAATGCTAATTAAAGGTAAGTTAGTGAACCCGTAAGAGTGTTTATTTCAACTCACCACAACATATTAATAATTATATTATTCGCTTAGTGTTATAGTTCCCATTGCATTTTATTTTAAGAAGTTTAATAAACATTAAATCATCTATACATAGACCAACTTGTTATGTAATACATCCTTACAATGAATAAATGTAAATATTCTGCAAATTCCTAATAAACTGTGTCTTGACTGTTATATTCATTAAGTTATGTTTGTTACAGCTGAGGGGTAACAATTAATGCTAATATCTATTGCATCATATTATTTACCACTATGGAACGATTACCAACACCCACAGCAGCAAAGGAAAAAAAATTCAGCAAGAATATGTGCACAGGTCATCTAACTGTTAATCATGCTTGATGTGCTACAAAATTGTAGTAGCAAAATTTGTTACATTCATTTCAGAGATTTAAGGAACTTGATTATTGAGATATGCACGTATCTATTACACTATAAGTTGCAGATCTTTTAATTGTCATGTCTACATGCAGAAAGTGGCAAAAAATATATTCTGTATGCAACATATTAGTACAGATGTCCTGTAAATAGCTTTACAGATGTTATGATTGTTACCATTGAATTACCTAAGAGAAAGTGAATAAAAAAAATTCACATATCACCCTTTTCAAAAAGTTTTTGAAGAATTTAATATATCACCTTTGCTGCACAGAACAAGTATGTATAAAGAATCTCATAACAGCAAATCAAATGGACAAAATTTCCCCAGAAAAAAAAATTAGGCACCTATCATATTAATTGTTCAGATTGTAATAAAATATACATTGGGGAGACAAAAAAAATATAAATGTTGGTCTTAAAGTACATTCAAGGAATACTAGATATAAACAAATAGATAAATCTAACCATTTTTGGGAAATGAATCATGAAATAGAAAAAAAAATTGAAATTGTTAAAATCAGCATACGTCATTGGAATGTAGCTTATGGGAAAAGATCTATACCAATAAATGTGAAGATAATCTTATGAATTTTTAAATCCTAAACAAATCACATTAATTACAACATTTTATAAACTTCCACTGTAAGTCAGCTTTAAGCATCAAAGATGCAATGTGAATCACTTGTCAGTAACCAGCAGTTGTGGATATGGATCAGGGTTCACAAAACATGTTCAGTGAATAAACTTTGGTTACTGGAGAAATAAGAGTATATAATAAACTCACAAGCTAAAACATTTAATTTATAATCTCCTTTGTGGAAGTTGTATAAAGTTGCATTAAGTAGTAATTCATGTTATTTCATTTCAGATACTAAATGCACTGGCAACACTTGGAATACCACCACGGACGCATCAAGCAGAATATACAGTGCTTCATGGTCTGCGAGTGGCAGTTGAGGCATTATGTGAATGCTCAGACATTCAACATGAGCATCGCACATCTTTGACTGAGAATGCAAGCAAAGTACTCAACAAATGTCGTGTAATCTGCATCACTTCTACTAGAGACAATGCAAGTATGAAGAGCCTTGAAGAAATTTTTCACAACGTCCTCATCAAACAAAATAAAATTGCTGCTGCATCTGATCAGTATGTTATTTTCTTTTTGTTTCATGGTTTTATTTAGTATAGTAATAATCACTTATTCATGAATATAATACTGAATGAGGGATACTTAGGAAGTTTGCAGATACAGATATTAATGATAATAACTTACCACTTCCACATTTCAAAGTATTCCCTGTCTGTCTCTATACATCTGTGCCCTGCTTCACAAAGCTCTGATCTAGTAAAACTAGTCTCCATTCTGTGTATTTCTAGAACTCATGAGACTAAACTAGACTGATATTATCAGTGTGCAATTTTGTTTTATCAGAGTTCTCATGTAACACCCGATCTTGTAATATTGTGTTTTGTTAACTAGTGGAATTCTACCAGTGAATTTCTAATGGTGAATTTACATACTAGTGTACATGTTTTGGATTAGGTATTGATTCTATCAATTAAGCTTGTGGCTTTTTAATTATAGAGCTCATTATGCAATATGTTATCTCATATCCACCATCCATTCTATTACTATTTACTTATCTATTTTCATCTGAAAAAAATGCCACACCAAAACGAGCCACTTATACCATTATTTGTACATAATAATTTGAATGGCAAATATGACTGTAAAATATTACCATTGTATCTTTCTTGAAGTTTGGCCAAAATGTGTCCCTCACATATGCCTAATCTTTCTCTGATATAATTAACTGCTTGCTTTCATAGTTTGTATTATTATTTTCCATATTTTGGCTTTATCTTTCATTGTAATTTTGTCAGAGAATTGTCCAAATAGTATTTTTCTATACTCAGTAATTAAATGGACTTAACTGTGTCTTAAATACTATAGATTCTTTTTGATGTGGTAGACATAATGCTATTTCTTAGCTTGAATATATGATTTAAAATACATGCCACGTAAGCAAAATCGCATCAAGAAACAGCCCTAGGAGAAATAAATATCCCAGAAACACTCTTCTCAATACTCAGATACAGTCACTATGCTAGTAATTTTGACAAGTGACTAATGACAAAATTTTATGATTCTACCAGTTCCTTGAAACAGATTTTATTTCAACTGGTGGAATTACGGCTAGTAATTAGTAGATTAGTTGTTTAGTGAAACAGGGCCGTAGTCACTCCTTGGAACTAAGACTGGAAGCACAGGCACCACTTATTGTCCTCATTGGTGCTAAACCCTTTTTATATATTGCTATAGCATTGTCTGAATTTGAAAATTACTTCCCCAAAGTTTGGTTTTCACAAAAGGAACATGAAGATGAAGCATGCCAGATCAAAACTTTAAGGAGGATGGGTAAAAAGCTTCACAGGTATACTCTCCAGAAGAGGTATGCTAGGTATAGCCTAATGTTTATAAATCGAGTTTTTGGTTAATTTTATTTTTACACCTTTTGGAAAACTTTTGGAAGACAAATGTTGTGTACCATTCTGTGATAAATATATTTTGATCTTGAAAGAGAATTATTGGCACTTAAGTGCTAATCTCACAAATTTTTTCTTCCTCATACTCCTTGCTCTCTTGACTTTCATTAGGGATGTATCACTTGGGAAAATCAAAACTAATTACCAACATTTTGTTTACATAAGTTGATAGATCCATATTTCACCACATATTATGATTTAAAAAACGTGGTTAATGTACATGTTATTGTATTTGTGGAATATTTTCATAGACCATTTGGTAATCTTTTGCTCTTCACTGAGATTGTAGGACATCCACAAAAAGAAATTTTCCTGGTACTTGAAAAAAAAATGCGCAAATTTTTGAGGCACTTACCAATCCAATATAGGGATGCATCTAAACCCTTATAGGTCACACAGGGTCTTTCTTATATCGTTTCCACAAAGGTGATATTATCCGCTGTTATTTTATTGAAGATATTCTCCTTCTCTCTTTGCCTTTAAAAGATATTCAACTTCTCTTAAATTTTGCGAACCAACTGAAGACTGTTCTATGCAAAGTAACAAGATCCCTTAAATCCTGTATAAGTCTCTGAAGAGATTATTCTTGGTTTAACTAACTTTTTAAATTTGTAATGAATAGTTGCACAGCAAAGTTCTCACCCCAGCTCCATTGTGTGACACCGAATTACTGGCACAGGTGTTCCTTTCAGTCCATATTATTCAGTCTATATGGTAGCAGCTATGGAATTTATGTATTTGTCTCAGCTTCTGGATTTTGTCACATCATAGTAATAAAAGATACAGCAAAATCTGGAAGCTGAAACAAATTATATACACACCTGCCGCTGAAGCTGAGACAACATTTGACAGTTAAATTGTTATGACAGGTGCTAACTAACTAAAACTAATGAGTAAAAGTATGGGCTACCACTTGGCATATAATTTACATATTACTCTGCATATTTTACTCGCATTTAGGTCCACTAATTGACAAGCAGACACTTAGCATAGTTTTTCAAAGCCAAAAATAATTTTACAGCATAAAAATTGCTGCAATGAGATAATATAGATTACAGTAAGATAGATATTAGTTATTTCATAACATTTATACAAGTTACCCAAAATTAAATGTGTGAGAGTGTTGACACAAACTTTGCTAACAATTTTTTAAATTTAGTACATGTCTCAGAAACCTTCGTTTCCATTTTCAGCTTTTGACTAACTGTTTTGCAAGTTTAAGGTTGTCTGGTGTGGCCATGACTGGTTCTGAATTGTATCTCTGCTTACATCTGTTGACTGAATTAGGAATTTACTGAATTTGTCCAACTGTGCAATGTCAAAAGCTATTAACTTATCTTGATTTTGTTAAAATGAACCTTTAAGTGAATAGTTCTGCTTAAGTATATATTTCTTGTAACAAAATGGCTTCTTGCTTAATTTTGTGATTGTTCCCAAAAATGTCCATTTTTCATGGTTCCCAAATTTCTCTTAGTTATTTCTTATGTATTTTAAATTATTGTCTAAGTAATAATGATGAATCTAATAATGTTTGATACATACTGTGTTTATTTTGTGGTGCTAATTATATACCATATTCTTGAAAATCTTAAAGATTTTATTTTCAAGTATATAAACCATAGAAGACATTTTTAAGCTTGAAAAGATCAAAGATAGTTGTCAATACAGCAGATACAGCAGAGTCATACAGTTGGAAAGATTTGCAAAGAATGTGGCATAAAATTAATAGGTAGCTGAAAAAAGATACATAAAAAATGTATTGGGTTTATCATTAAAAAAAACAGCTCATCACCAGAGAAGAAATTGGGCATATTGTCACATTAGTGATGGACTAAACAGGAGAGAGGTATGGGATCAAACAATATTCCTGGCATAAACAAAGATGCAGGAGCAGGCACCTCCACCTTTGTCAATCCCCAGGATAAGAGGTGCGGAGGGCATAACTCAGATGGTAGAACTTGATTTAAACTTGAGAATTTTTGTTACAAAAATATATATTGCTAAATCAGACTTAATCGGAGCAGTCTACAATATCACAAAGTCATCTTACATTTGGAGGTTGCAGCAGAAGCTACTTGGTGCCAGGTGTCCCTCATTTGTAGTGCCTGTACAAATATAGACCAATCTCACAGTGAGCAACAACACACCTATGCAGATGGAGAGTGAAAGAGAGCTCCAGAGCTCACCTGCATGGCCTTTTTCTAAAAACCTTTTTTTCTCTCATGAGGTTTATGAAATTCTGACATCATTCTAGCTGAAATTGCCAATTACCGTAATCAATGTTGGGCATGCACAGAAGCAACTCAAATGCCCTAACCTTGCTTTTTCTCTGCAGCCTAAGAGTTCATGCTACAATTTCAAAACTGCTAACCTACTTTTGTTTTGCTAATTTTGCTGATGTTATGAATACCTGTTTTGGACAATGTTATGAACAAATGGTCATTTATTGTTTTTGCTAATGAAATCTTATTATAAAATATATGAATTATTTTTACACCAAGCTGTGTATGCAACACTGTATTCAATAGAATGCTCACACTATAATTTAAAATCCATAGGGAAAAAACCAAGAAAAATTTGGAAACCAGGAAAAAAGAAACTTATGAAAACATGCAGCTAAAACAATTGAAAAATCATTGGTTACAGCACTTATAAAATCATAAAATTAAGAAGAAGTTGTATTGTTAAAAGGAGACATAATCTTGTAGAATTATCCATTTGAGAAAGAATTTTAATTGAAAAACATAGGTAAATTAATAAATTTTGACACTGTATCTTTGAACAAATATAGTAAATTCCTAATCCAACCAATAGGGGTTGATAAAGGTAAAATAATACAGAACCAATTGCAACCACATCAGGCAGGTCAACAGCTGAGGATGGGAACAAAGGTTCCTGAAACATATCCTAAATTGAAAAACTTGTTATTAAATTTTGTGTTAACATTTGCACACATTTGATTTTGAATATATCACTGCTTCATTGTCACTAGCTTCTAAGCACATCTTAAATATTCATATAAATGTTCTTTTTTCTAGTCTGTTATCAGTTCATCATTGTCATCTTGTTATCATTAATGTCTACCCAAATAATGTGGAGTCTCAAGTGACAGATCATTCTCCTAGAGAAGTGAGTTTTGCATCAACATTCCTTAAATTATATGATTATTGTTCATTAGTCATTTTATTGATAGTTAAGAAAACCTTTTCAAAGAAAATTATTAAATGCTGATATTTCTTTTTTGTTATACTTAATGATAATGTAAAATATTTAACAATTGTAACTGCAAAAAGGATATGTGGTTCACCTCAAAAGTTTTAAGCACAATTTAGAAAAAAAATGTTTTCACTTGTAGCTTAAAGCATTACATATTAAATTGAAGATCTTTGGTTTGAGTTTTGTTTTAGTTTTTCCTGTATGGCTCAAATTTCAGAGCAGATGACATATCCTTGACCTCAGGTACTTTGCTTTCCATTCTACAATGATCTGTGAAAGATAAGTCATATACTACTGGGAGCTGCCTTGTAAATGATCTTTCATGGTGACATTGACTGCTGTTGATGCATTACGAAGGATCCTTTGAATCTCAGCATATATGATGTGAGAATCCTGCATGGTGAACTTCCACAAAGCTTCTTTCTTCAGTCATCATAAATGGCAAATGCTGGGGACGTACCCTAAACTTAAGCCTAGAATGCTTCCTTCCTTTAAATAAAAAAATCCTTTCCCATTTCATCATCAATGTCCACCACACTGATGCCTCAGTAGTTAAAACAGGCATTAAACAATATTAAATAAAACAGTGAACCTAGTATTGTTCAAACTTTTAAACCAAACTTTTTACAGTTGTTCGGTTTGGCGCATTTTTCTGCCCAAACTACCATTAATTGCGTATGGTTTCAGCACAACACTCTCTATACTTATAATATGTTTTCTTAATGGTTATGCACTTCATTATCATGTATTTCTCCATCTTGACTAACTCAGTACTAACTGGAATGTGATTAATACATGTGCTTCAGAAAGAGTTGCCAAACCAATGGAAAAGAATGGCACACAATTCAAATCCTGCATTACTTTTGATACATTTTTTATAAATTCATATGCTCTATGAATTTAAATTGAGGAGAATGTAAATGCTGCAGTTTGGAAAATATGCTGAGCCTATGATATTGATGCTGTGAATGAACAAATAATACAAAGTTCAGAAAAGCAACAAAACTCATAAGGACAAAACATGGACAGGAAGACCAACAACAATTGATAACTGGTCTCTTTTAGTGACTATTAAGGTAACCAACAGCCAGATTTGTGAGAATGATGGCACAGCAATTGAACTTTAATGCAAAAACCATACAAATCCATCTCCGTGGTAAGGAAAAAGATATAAACTCAGTTGCTGGGTTCCACACAAGTTGACAGTAGGTTAGAAAGTGGAATGAGGTATGCTTGTTTTACATTGTTGTCACATGAGCAGGAGGATAGGTGAGAAGTGGAGCCTTTACTATAACACTCCAAAATAGCATTATCACTGGTTGTCAGCACAGAATCTATCCCCAAACAAGCAAAACCATCAGTGCACCAAAAAGTTATTTTCTGTGTTTGCTGAAATGTGCAGAGTATTGTGCATCATGAACTGCTGCTAGCCAGCCAAACAATTAATGCCATTATATACCTTAACCAGCTGGAATATGTCTATGAAAAACTGAAAACTAAGGAGCCTGCACTCAGTCACAATGATGTTATTCTTTTGCATGATATAAAGAACCACATGTAGCTAAGAGAGCTCATGAAACCATTATCTGTCTTGGTTCAGAGACTCTAGTGTGCCAACCATATTCTCCAGACATTTTCCTTTGTATAATGACCTCCAAGGACAGCAATTCCAAACTGTATTGGATAGATAGTTTTGAATAGCGGGAATTTTCACAGTGAAATATAGTATAATATAACAAATTATTATTGTATTGGATAGATTTTTTTTGCTTCCTACACTGTCAGAAGAATACATTGTCTTCCATCAAGTAGAAGAAGATCCTCAATGTAATATATTCATTACTGAAGATATTATTTTATTAAGAATATGCTTTGAAGTGTCTAGTCTAAAACTGACAGAACTTTTTGCTCTTTTTATAATTATGGTAAATGGTGGCACAAAAGTCCTATCATTAGACATCCATCTGCATGCTAGCAAGAGCACCACTGACTATTTTGCTACACACCTCTGAGAAACTGATACTCTAAGTTGCCATGGAGCATTTATAACTTTAAATCATTCCTCTTTCAAGTAAAGTAGCCACAATGAAGTAAAATGTACTCATATGTAACTGCTAAAAACTTTTGGAGTAACTTTCATATTCTTATCTACGCTTGAAAAGTTGTATTTTTTTACCTAACATTCTTTACATAGATGTATCAAATTGACAGTTATTTATACCTTGTTTGGTACTGTAATTTTCTATTTTGGTTTATTTAGATCTCACCAATTTTAACAACAGAAGTTCACTCTGTGAAAGCTGGTATTCAAATGGCTGCAAAGTTGTCAAATCTGATTCTCAATCACTATGATCTTGGTTCAACTACTGTGACTGGAATTCCAATGAAAGAAGAGCAAAATGCTAGTTCCTCTGCCAATTATGATGTTGAAATATTTCATTCTTCAGCAGCTCATACCTCAATACTTAAAGGTAAAAATCTGTTTCTGTACAAGATGATAATAAGAAATATTATTCTAAAATGAAATTTTCCCTTTATTTTGCTTAAATGGCAGGTAATGCAGCAGACTCTGCTCTGATCCGAACACAGCGGGAAGGAGCAGATTATGAAACTGTTACCCTCAAATGGTGTACTCCTAGAGGATGCAGTGCTTCTGAAATGCAAAACTGCACAGCAATGCATCGCATTACTCCAGTTGATGTCAACAGGTAATTATATGCTACATATTCAATATTGTTTTTGCCATTTATCATTCTTTATTGCTGAGAAATGTTTTCTTTTTGCATGCTAATGGTCACAGGGAAGAAGCATAGCTGAACAATACAAGTTGTAGTCCATAAGTTAGCAGCCTGATATGGAAGCCTATGATTCATTGCTGAAATATTCATTCTAGCTTATACATGTTTCAGGAGGGTAAACACTTGCATTCTTTAAAATGTTCATATAGGAACTATCACAGTGAAACCACTCAAACATTCATATCATTGTATGATATGAATATAAAATATAAAACACTCTTATTGCTCCACTTACTTGCTATGAATGTGGTACTAGTTTCGAGAACCTTTGCTCTCATCCTTGGCCATGGATCAACCGGTTGGAAACTTTCTTGCACTATGTAGATATGCAATTCTACTTTGGTGATTTCCTGATGAATTTGAAGTTGATGTTATCCTCGCCAGGAACATCAAAGTTCATTAAACAATCTCTATACTTGCAAATGTAAATCTTCTCCCATTTAGCTAATTCTGTAGGTCCCTGTACTGCTTTCAATAATTCAACCTCCCTCTGAATGTCATGATTTTCCTTCCAAAACTGCTAACCTCTCCATCTGTTTGTATTTTATGTTCCTAAAGTGCTCATTCAAACTTGTGCCTATATTCCTCTTTGTTTTACCAATATAATATTTACTTAATGTACAGGATTGAAATATTTCATCCACATATAAAGCAGAAACAGATGTCATGCAACCTTTTATGAACACTAAAGTTATAAACAGTCAAGGAAATTTAAATTAAAGATTTCAAAATAACTAGTCATTAAATTTGTAAAAATAATAATTGTTTTAAATTATACATACCTGAAGTTGTATGTAATTTTTTTTTTTTTTTTTTTTTGGTACAATAAGAAAACAATCAAAATATTATTTGTAAAGAAAAGTCACAAAAATAAGCAAGATATTTACTAAACAACTGATTTTTTTCCTGAATATTTTTGTATTATCAGTATTGTGACAGCTGATGAAATCTGGTTTCAGCATTTTGAGCCTAAAACAAAATTACTAAAATGACTTTGTTTGAATTCTCCAGCAAAAAAGAAAGCAAATACATTGTCATCAGCTATAGAGGTTATGGCATTATCTTTGGGGATACAGAGGGATGGAACCAGGTACAAACCATACATTTTTCTCATTATGCCTATGCACTATAAATACCAACATGCAAATATTGTGGGAAAAAAAGATCATCCTTCAGTGTGATAACAGTGACCCAACTGTGATCCTCCTTTTCACATCAAAAACAATTTTAAAATCATAACCCTATTTTAGCACTCTTGGACTACAATATTTTTGGGTCTGTAAAGGATCGGTTGCGAAACCCATTACCAGACAGTGGAGATAGTCCAGAAAGTAAAGTATCTTCTGTCAGATGGATGTAGTTCTGTTGCAGAGTGTTAGAAAAATATGTTGAAAAATATTCTGTAAATTAAGGTAGTATACTGCAGTTTTCAATAATGTATGATTATTTATAAACTTATAAAAATCTCCTGCTCATACTTTTGGTATGACCCTCAAATGATATCCAATTCAAGGGTATTTTACATTTACAGGGTTAAAAAAAATACATGCTAATTCATTGCATATTCTTATCACTCTCAGTAGCAACTGAGATTATTCATGTTCAAGACTGCAACTGACAGGTTCAGTAATGCAGGATCCTTTGTATGATTTAGATGATTGTTTATAATGGCTGTGGTACATTAGTGTTCTATACCAAAAGAAGATAACTAAATTTAAGCATTGCATTTCACAAAGAGCTTTCATCTATGATTTTTGTGTTTGTTAGTAGTGATATAAAGTTCAGAATTAGTTTAAAATAGTTTCTCAGCACCAGGATATCATAGTATTAATTTGAGGAGACAGACAATTATTACTGGCTGAAAGCGGTAGAGGCAAGTTTTTCATAATGTGAAATGTAATACTGGATACAGTGTGGTTTGCATAATAAACAAACATTAATCACTTTTTTATTATAAAAATTTAAAATTAACCCTAACCAAAATAATTTAACCTTATTAGCCTTGCAATTGTTTTTATTATATAAAGCAGAAGAATTAACCATAACCAGCTGCCACATGCTAAGTATGTATGTACTGTCTCAACTAATGAGTACATACACACACACACACACACACACACACATATATATATATATATATATATATATATATATATACACACACACTTAGCGTGGTAGCTGGTTATGGTTAATTCTTCTGCTTTATTTAATAAAAACAAAAACTAAATATTACAAGCACATACTTAATTCATGTACCATGGAGGCCACTATGTTTGTTCACTGTGCCTCATCCATCTGTCACTAAATGTTCTGTTTAGGTGATTTCGTACTGCAAGTGAAAATGTGCAGGGGTGCCATCATGTTGGAACCATAAGTTTTGTGTAATTTCCAAACCAGCATTTGGTATTATTGTACCATCCAGTAGGCTTCAAAACACAAATGCTGCATTGAACATCAGACACACCTAGCAACAATGACTAGTACCATGCAAGAGTGCATTTACATCTGATATGCCATAAGCAAGTTCATAAACTGAGACTTTAATATGACAGATTTAATGTTGACTCAGGTAGTAGAGTAAAAAACCTTCTGCGATCCCTTGTTTCTATCCACAAAATGATTACTTTGGTACTGCCTTTCTACTCTACAGTTTTCTGGACATTGTTTTTCCATACCCAGTGTATGCTGACTATATTCTTAGTAGTCCCATAGGTATTTCTAGGAATACTAGGAATAGTAATACTTGGAACACTAGGTATTCCTAGTGTGAAGCTTAGAAAAGATATTTGATGCAAAATTTTCATGTACACTTTTTTTCCTGTCTAATTATTGTCTGTTCATATTCCTTAACTCCAAGTATGTTAAGTTAATATAATAGCTTTTACTTTTGTTTTGTTCAACAATTCATTTCAATTCCCATATTTAAAAGGTTTACAAAAGGTGCAAAAATATTGCCCAAAGGTATAAAAACTATTTGTGTAAGTTGTAAAACATAAAATAATATTTTATAGGTACTGCAAATAAGCTTTTGAACTTAATCTTATTCTCTTTGTGCTATCACAGTCGTCCCTCATCATGTTTGATTAACTTTCTGCTCAATGGACGCTCTGTAATGCTGGAAATGCCACGTAAAGCAGGGGGTAAAATGATCTCACATTTGCTGGCAGCACATGGTGGTGAAATCTTCATACATACTTTGGTCACAGCTCGAAGTGTGTTGGAGGACCCACCCTCCATCAGTGAAGGATGTGGGGGCAGAGTCACTGATTATAGAATAACAGTAAGTAATAATTTTTAATTTTAAAGTGTCTCTCTTTTGAATATTCCATTGTAATTATAAATATCAAATGTTAGTGAGTAATAATAAAATTGCAGAATCAAATTCATATAGTATGAGGGTGTATCATGAAGTAACTAAAATTAATTGTGTTTCAACAAAACGCTCTGAGCATGATGATTCTCACTGACAAAAAGGTGAATCCTTGTCTAGCATTGCTGTCAGTGTCATTCATGTAACACATATCATTAGGAAGTTAAAAGCTAAACAGATGGAAAAGAATTTCATAAAAAAGTATTGTCACACAAGAGCCTCTTGAACTAGCAAATTCCTCAGTAAGTTGAATTTGTGAAGGTTATAGGATAGAGTGGTAGAGCAGAGAATGTAGTAAAAAACAGATAACTGAAGATATGCATATGTATTTAATAAAAACATAATTTTCAGGCTTAATAGTATATACTTTTCCCGTATCATTATTTTATTTACATATTATATTGTTAGCTTAATGTTTCCTATTGCACTTAATTGTATAACAACTAAAATGAATGTGATTAACATTTAAACTACGTACTTAATTTTAGATTACAATTGCTTGTTTTTCTATGTTCCCAAACTATTGTGTTCCCTCCAGCTGCATTTATTGTAACTTTACACTACCAAGATTGATAGAATACATACACTCCACTTAAAATTAGCACATCATTCTGTATAGCTCTAGCATTCCCTGGAACTCAGTTTTTTTTCCACTGCTATTCAGTACTGAAGTCGCAGGACAACCGTGTAACCAATTATTCACACATGCGCAGACTAAACTCTTTCATATGATACCAGCGCTTGGTGGGAATACCTAATTGTTAATGTTAACAGTAACAATTTCTCCGTATGTCACATCTCCTCCCTGGTCACACTTTTTGTTCCTCTTCTTCACAACTGACAAACGTGCAGTGACAAACACTACTTGAGTGAATGAACCTTGGAACTGTGCTACCACCTTCCATATATTTCACTTTCAGAGCACCATGCTGCATTGTTGAACTACAAACAAATAATAATTCATATTAAGCACACCTCGTATTATGGCAGGATGACACTTTTTAAGCAATCAATGCAATAAATTTTAGGAGCAATGGAGATGAGGAAAACTATGCTCCTTATATGGGGCTGAAGGAAAAAAGAGGAGGATTAGCTTAAATTTGACAGGTACTCACATATGGTAATCAAAAAAACAATGTAAGGTACTAACAAATCAGTGCTCCTTAGTAAAGGAAGGGAGGATATGAAACATGTAATATTCAAGTATGTCAAAACTGAAGATTGGAGGAAAGAGTTCGTTTAAGAAAATTGGTTTAAAATAAATTGACATATATTAAAAGAAATATTTAAGGACTATGGCACATTAGGACAAGTTTTCTCATTAAGCATGAAAACAAGTAGAGATGAACAATAAAGACGAGTGAGCATAGAGTCAGAAGGTAATTCTAAATGAAGTTCAATTTCCAATTGTAACTTATTTATAATGTGCTGTGATATTACAGAAAAATTATGATAATGAGGATGATGGTTCATTATATTGTAAATGTACTTATTATTCATTGCATTTAATGACTTTTTATGCATATTATTCAACTTTCTAAAGATTATTTTTAGACCTCCATGGCATATCTTTGAGCAGAGCCAAATATCAAAAGAACTGTCAACTGTTATGAAAGGTTTAAGGAGGATTGGAAATGTTTTAAACATTTTGTATTTGCTTTAGTTCTAATGTTTTTTATTTATATAATGTATTCTTTTGTGAAGCTTTACATTCAAGCTAAAATTCTAAATATTCTGTTTATATATAGTTAATCTTTCATTTGGGAAGAGGGTGTTTTTATTAGCACTACATGAAGAAAATATCTTATTGCTTTTCTCTCTATAAGAAATTTTCATGCAACTGTTTTAATTTGGTAGATTATAATGTAGTTGAAAGACAAACATACGTAATGAAAAATAATACATTTTTATGCAGGACTTTGGAGTACTAATGCAGAACAACAAACTTGTACCCTTGAAACGAAAATATGGTGAACAAGAAATAGAAAGTCCTCTGAGTAGAATGCAGGCTCGTCTTGATCGGCATACAAAATACTGGCCTATAACAATATCTTCAACTTTTATATTTAACTTAAAAAATGTAAGTACTAAAAGTTTGTTATTTCTCATTTCATGTCTACATCTAGCTAATGATGGAATATTAAAAACACTGCTGGTTATATTCTAGTGACGTTAAACATATTAAACAGAGAATAAAGAAAAAACCAAATGCACAGAAATACGCAGAATTGCATATATACAAACATTATAAAATAACCCTCTCCCTCCCCCATCATGTAAGACAAAAAAAAATTGATGCCATTAATAAGAATTTTAAATTTATGATTACAGGGTACTAGAAAAATACATAATTCAATATATATACATAAACAAAAAATAGATACGTTTAAAATATATGAGTACAATTATATGTTATGTCCTATCTAGCCACAGACTTTCTCTTGTCCAATACCAAACAAATTTTTCAGAAAGAATCCCAACACTGTAGCTTCACATTCTGCAAGAATATGTACCCAATTTTCCTTCTTACCACACAAAGGACATATTCTTTTGCCTGCCTGATCCATCATTTTCTGTGCTTTCCATCTTGCAAAGTGCAACAGGCCATTGCAGTTCTGTCTTCTCCTATTTCATTTATTTATGTTTCTCTCCCCCATGCCATTTTTAATTCTGATTGTAATTCCAGCAACACTTTGTTAGAACACTCAGCTTTCACTGCCTGCCTACTAATATCAATTAATATCCTTCTAACTTTCCTCCAAACATTTCTGCTATTTCTAACTCCCATCTCCCATACCCAGCCCATTCCTATTCCTATTCCTTCCAAATCCTTTTTTGTGGTAGATGCTCAGTTCGTAGGTTTTTCAATTGTTCCTGATAGCAAACAAATTTTAACTTTGGGTCTGCCGCTCTTTTTAGGTCTAACCAGTATTTAATCACCATGATTTTAAAAAATTAACTAGCAAACTCTTTTCTTACCCCACAATTTGCCGCGCTTCTATCAACCCTTAGAATTCTTTTCATAAAATTAGTCTGAATTTGTTTTAGATTTTCTGCTCACTCCAACCCCCACATTTCCAACCATAACTTATTTTCTCCCTTATTTTTGAATTGTATACTTGTTGAAAAATACTGACTGGCATTTCCAGTATCTTCACCATTGAAGTGACAGCTCTCCCAGCTGTCTACTCGCTTTTCCTTTTGTGTATTCCATATGCCTTGACCATTTTCTAGATAATATCTAATTATATGATGCATTTAACTTTCTGGATTCTTCCATCCTGATAATACCAAGACTTTTCCTTGCTGAAGCCGACCCTTTTTTAAAAGTGGCAGCCTTTGTTTTCTCCACATGGACAGTGGTACCCCAGGCAGTGCAATTACATGCTCTGGTTAAGTATGTAATTTATATATATGCAAGCTATTATTGAAGTAAATACACTTACTACTACCAAAAATTAAACATAATTGATGTAATTTTTCATGTGACCTTTTATTTATTTTTATTTTTCAACATAATCTCCTCTAAGTGATATTCTATTGATGTTCCAATGCCATTATCCCAACTGTGAACAGGTTTCCTTAAAGTCTGCAAAATATTCCTCTACAGCTGCAGTTGTCTCTTGATTTAATGCAAAATGCTGACCAGCAAGGAAAAGTTTGAGCTTTTGGAACAATAGAAATCTGTCAAAACAGTGGATAGAAATCGCTGGCTTCTATCCACCGTTTTGACTGCTGTTTCGATTCTGGGGTGCAATGGTGGATCCAAGTGTCATTCATATTTGTATTCAATGCGCAAAATCAGTTCTATGTCTGTTAGAATAGAATAGAATATTTATTTCAGTCTTTCATTACAAAAAGTATAACAAATGATTTAAGTCCTAAACTCGGGTATTCATTTTTACACTTAACTCCACTTACTTACATAAAAATAAGACACGTTTAGGTAGAATCTTCCCCATCTTCAGTTGCTCACTGAACTGCCGTTGCTCGAAATGATGGCTAGACAACCAGATGTTCCTGTGGTGGCATCTGTTGGCTGAAGTAGGAGATTGCTGAGTTCATTCATAGGAGGAAACTTGAAGCTCATTAGGTTTTCTTTATTTTTTTAATATGAAAATGTTTTCCCAAGTGGATAACTTCACTGGGTTGTGAAGATGTTTCAGCAGTTTAACTTCCGGTTTTATTACATGATTTTTGGTCCAAAAGTGAGCTGCTACTGCTGATTTATCCACCTGCTTAAACCGAATATTCCTAAAGTGTTCTTTCCTCCAAATTCTAAATTTCTCTCTGTTTTGCCTATCTACATAGACTCTACTCACAAACTTTATTTCATAAATTCCTGATTTCTGTTCTGTTGGTATGGAGTCTTTTACTTTGCAACCTAATAAATTCTTGATATTATATCTGTTCTTTGGGGCTAACATTATCACATGTTTTTTGAAAATGTTATTGATCTTGTTGTGGTAAATTGGATGGTATGTGAAACTTTTGCATTTGTATTCTTCTTTTGTGTTTTTCAGTGTGGAAACTTTCCTTATCACTTTTTGTCTTTTAGATTTATTGATAATTTTTATTATTGTGTCTTTGTTGAAACCATTGGTTATAGCTGTCTTTATTATCTGTTGGTATTCTATTTTGTACTCTGATTCTGTGAGTGAAATATTCATCAATCTGTGTGCCAAACTGTGAAACACTGCGTATTTATGTAGAATGAGGTTATAACTCATTTTTTATGTAATTTTTTGTGTGTGTTTCTTTTCTGTGAATTCCAAAATTCAAACAAATCTCCATTTCTTATAATTTTTAAATCTAGAAATGGTAGCCACCCATTTTTCTCTTCTTCTATGGTAAACTGAATAGATTTATGCTGCAAATTAAGATATTTTAGAGCATCTATTGAGTGTTTCTTTGGTATTATTGCAAAAATGTCATTCACATACCTATACCATGTCTTGAAAATTAAAGGGAAGGCTTTTGTGATATGTATTTCAAATGAACTCATGAATAATTCTTCTAGAAACGGTGACAAAGGACTTCCCATAGTTAGACCTGAAACTTGTTGGTAATATCTTTTGTTGAAACTAAAGAAATTTTGTTGAATGCAAATATTAGTAAGTTTCAATAAGTCTTCTATTTCTTCTGTTTTTAAATTTATTAATATTAACCATTTCTTTAACATAAGCATAAACTTCTCTGTTGGTATGCTTGGGAATAAGGTTGTTACGCCCAATGATATCATTATACCTCCAGCTGTAATTCTGCATTTTTGCAATACATGCTACATTCATTTAAGTAGTCCATTTTTTAATTGCTGAAAATGAAGGTAAAGAGTCTATCATTAGCTTTTATAAATTTTGCATGAATTTCCTTTGACATAAACAATTTTATAAAAAAGTTTATTACTGCACAATATTCAGTTAAATGCATTTATGAAATATCTACATATCTGCTTTAGAAAGCTGTATTAAATAAACTACCATATTTATGTAAATCTAATGCATCATTGAATGTAATGCACACCCTAAATTTGAAACTTATCATCATAAAAAAAGATTTTGGCATATTGTTGTATGACATCTTAGAAATAGGCATATTTGCTTCATAAAAGGATCAGAACGTAGAATTTATAAGTGAACTATTGTTACATCTTGGAGCACATAGGATAGAATCCATAGTTTGTGCTGTTGCCAGGATAGTTGGTATAGGTCAAAGAAGAAAAACTTATTTCATATGGTGTCACTAGTCACAGATTGCCCGTTCTTCCTCCTTTCATGTACGAATTGAAAAACTTTTTCTTCAATGTCAGGATGTCTTTCTTTACGAGGACCAGTGAATTTCTTCCTACTAGCTTTAGTTGCAAATAATGTCAATTTCTGTTGCTGCCACAAGCAAAGTTTACTCTCAGTTACATTGAACTCTCTTCCTGTTTTTCTGTAACCTTTATTTTCAGCATAAAAAATTATTTTATACTAGAAAGTAGCATCATAAAATTATTTTTCTGTTTGCTCTCCATTTTGTGACCATCTGCTATTCAAGCACTCTATGCAATAATAGGCCAACAATAAATATTATGAAGTCAAGAATTGCAGCAATAAGTTATGACATAATAAAGGATAAATATTAATGAAGTTACCGGCAAACTACGGAATGGATATGCACTCAAATTAATGCTCACCACAATTTTGAATACTACATTTGGACAAAAAGGTGCACATTAGATTTGAGTAAATATGGTATTTGAAACAATGATTAGATATTTCAAATGAGTGCTTAAGACAAATGTAAAGTGTAAAAAACTATTATATTGCCAATTGCATGGCCCCTTTGGCCAAGGCTGAAAACTTTTCAGACTGCCTTTGTATGTATATTATGAAACACAATATTTGAAATAGCTGTGTATTCTTCCATCATATTTATTAACACTAACTCCCAACTCATTCTCATTACAAACTTTAACATGTCAAAACTCTGGTTGTTTATATATGTATAAATGTATTTTGCACATTTATTTTTTAACCCTCTTACTATATGCCATAAATGAACTATACCAATAGTCACTCAATGGTTTCAGTACATTGACCCAATGCCAGCTCTAATGGTAAAGGAAGAACTCACTGATGAGGAAGTTGTTCAATGTAAGCAAGTGATCTATAATTTGATAAGCTTGGAAGCAAAACATGAATCCTTGCAAACTCCTAATATGGGTCAGCGAGGAAAGGGACCAAAAAGGTAAGTATTAACTGCTTTATATATATTTAAAAATATTATAATCATTTAAAAAGAAAGCTATGTGGTAGCTATCACTTACAACATTCTTTAGGCTTTCATGGGCAGCATTGTTGTTATTAAAAAAATGGGAACATTATCAGGCTATCAACTTTTACTAGCTACACTGAGATTTTACTTGAATTGGTCCAGAAATAAATAATCTAAAGCACACTTTAGCAATTTTACAATGTGATGACTGAAATTTTTTGCTATCACCCGTAACTGCAAAGCCAATTTATTTCCAATCAATGCTGAAAATGTTCCATAACTAAAATTTAAAAGTAATGAAGTAAGTCATTGATAGCCACATATTTCATTTTAAAGATGAAATGAATTATATGGGCAGTATGTTCAATAATCAAGTATACTTAAAAATTAACTTATATAATGAGGCAAAAATTTAATCTCTACTCAATATTATTAATTGTATTGGAAATTCGGGCCTGTTTTACTTTCATACATATTGTAGGATTGCATTCACAAGCTAAAAATGCATTTGTCGTATTACAGAGAGGAGCAGTATCGGATAATGTGGAATGAGTTGGAAACTTTCTTGCGTGCACACTGCCGCACAGATCAGCACAGTCGTGTGCTGAACTGTCTGCTTGAATGCCGCAATAAGACTGATGATGACAAATTGAAGTTGGATAAGAAAGAGGATAAGGTAGAATTAGATCAAGCACTACGTGAACTTGATCAGTAAGTACACTCTTTATACATTTTAATTTGCAGTAACTAATCTTGTTGTTGTTCATGTTCATGTACAGGAATAAAGTGCACTATAGAGTATTGCAAACATTGTTGTAAGTAGATGCAACACATTTTTTTAATGTCTTGAACATCCAGAGAAGACCCATATTATCATTGTGATATAAAACTTTTTAATTCTAAGTATGATCAGTATGCAGGTTTCATTTGACATATAGCAAGAAAAACTAAATAAATTAGTAATAATTAATTGATTAAATTGTACTGATGAAGCCGTAGACTATAGAGTGATTATATATATCCTATAAGAATGCATTAAATATGTTCACAAAACTCAACATGGTAGCTGGATCCCAAGTGGCTTCTGTGGCAGTCCCTGATGGTTCCAGTAGGAACTTGCTGAGTTCATCTGTAGGTGGAACATCAAAATACATTAAGTTTTTCTTATTTTTTAAGATGAAAAGTTCTCCCCAGTAGATTGCTTTATTGGATTATGAAGCTCTTCTAGCACCTCATCCTCTGGTTTAATTTCATGATTTTGGATCCAAAAGTAAGCTCTCTTTGCTAATTTATGTATTTGTTTATAATGAATATTCCTAAAGTGTTCCTTTCTCCTAATTTGTAAATTTCTCTTTGTTTTTCCAATGTATCTTTGGTTAAAATGTGCACATTTAATTTTGTAAATTCCTGATTTTTGTTCTATTGGTATGGTGTCTTTTACTGTGGAACCTAATAAAATTGTTATATTGTATTTATATTTGTTCTTTTGGGCTAACTATATGCCATGTTCTTTGAATATTCTATTGAATTTATTGTAGTAAGTTGGATGGTGTGTGAAACTTTTAAATTTGTATCTTTCCTTGATGTTCTTCATTGTGGAAAACTCTTATAGATTTTTGTCTTTTAAATTTATTGAAAAATTTTATTGCTGTGTTAATTGCGTGTTGATATTCCATTTTATACTCTGTTTCTGTGAGTGGGATGTTAATTATTCTATGTGCTGTAGAACACTGCATATTTGTGTCTGGTGATGTTATAACTGTTATTTTTTATGCAATTTCCAGTGTGTGTCTCTTTTCTATGGATTCCAAAATTCAGTCTGTCTTCATTTCATATAGAATTTAAATCTAGGATTGGGAATCACCCATTTTATTCTCTTCCATGCAAACTTTATGTTATAAATGGAGTTTCAGAGCATTTATTGAATGTTTTTTGGTATTATTGCAAACATGTCGATCACATCCTATAACATTTCTTGAAAATTAATGGAAAGGCTTTGGTGATATGTATTTCAAAGAAGCTCATAAACAAATCTGCTAGAAACTGAGACAAGAGGTTTCCCATTGCTAGGCCAGAAACTTATTGTTAAATTTTTTTGGTTAAAACAAAAGAAATTTTGCTAAATGCATATATTAGTAAGTTTTATTAAGTCTTCTATTTCTTCTATTTGTAAATTTAAGGATGTTAACCATTTCCTTAACATTTTCATAAGATTCTCTATCGGGATGCTTGGGAATAAGGCTTTCACATCAAAAGATTACAATTCTAATATTCTGAAGTTTTTCCACTAAATCTAATGAATTTGTTATGTTTAAACTTTGAAATTATAAAAATATTTGAAATTGTCATTTTGTTTGTGGGTTAATTTATATTATTAATTATTGGTCTCATGCTTTTATCAGTGTTATGGATTTTAGGAAGAGCATAAAGTGTAAGTAGTGCTCGATTGGTCTGTGTGATTCTCTGTTTTTCAGCCATGGAGGAAGTTAAAATGTTATCTAACAGCTGATGATGGGAGCAATTGCCCCCAAAATATCCAAATGGGTCATGGAGTTAGTGTGAACATATTTAATACATTCTAATAGATTATTATTATTATTATTATTATTATTATTATTATTATTATTTTAACATTTCAAAACATGACCATAAGGTTGAAAGTAAGCTCTTCAAAAAGCTTATTGCATGCTTACAAGATTTCCAAAAGAAAAGTATGATGAGTTTAAACTTATAATATATTGACAATTTACCCATAAAGTACTTAGCTGAGATTTACATTATAATTACCTAATATTTCTTACATACACAAGGTGCAGTCCAAAAGTTTCCGTCCTGACATAGAAAGCCATGATCCATTATTGCGATGTTCATGCCATCTGATACCCACATGTTTCAGGAGTGTAAATACTGCATTTCCTTTCCAGTCATGAGTTTATTTTCTTGAGAAGCTCATTGAAGTCAGGTTGCTGCATAACACAATGTTATGTTCAAAATTGAATAAACAGCAATGATTAAATTTTTAACTGAAGAAAGATATGCACTTATTTATGTTCAACATTACCATGACAGTGTGTATATAGAAGTTTCTGCTTCATATTTCACTCCTAAGGAGTAGTCAAAATTATTTTATTTGGACAGAAAGAGCCTTTAAGAGATGACCCAGTGATAAGTGTTCTTTGCATCTTTCATCAACATTTACATATGCATAATATGAGTGCAGGATATGTCCATGAATTCATACAGCATTTCAAATGCAAATGCATGTGGAATGTTGTCAAAAGTTTTTGAACCTTTGCTGTGGTAACAAGAGGGCAATAATGGAATCCATCATCACAAGACATGAAACTATAATCCTCTTTCAAAAAGAGAATCAACAGAGTGGCAGAATAAGGGTGAAGCTTACTTCAGAAAGGCTAAAATCACACAGTTCATGAAGAAGAACATGGCAACAGAATGTTTAAACTGCAGAGAAATTCAAAGAAAGAAACACAGACTAGCTAGGGATTAATATGCTGAGCTACTGCATCAACTACACAGTGCCATCAAGAAAAACAGGTGAGTAATGTTGAATCAAGTAGTTTGTCTGCTACACGACAATGAACTAGTCTACATGGCTGCTGTGACACATGTAACTTTCAAAAGCCGATTCATCCAGCCCAGAACTTGCTTCCAGTGACTATTAGCTGTTTTAAAAGCTAAAATCTAATCTAATCTTTGAGGGCAGAAACTCACAAGCAATAATGTGAATAATGTTCCATGTATATTTTTTAAAATAATTTCTTTTTTAAAAGATGTGTTTAAATTAAGCAATAATGTGTTGAAGAATGTTGTTTTCCACCATTTTTCAGACAAACCTTTGGACTATTTTTCTGAGGGAAATGGAAATGTTGATCCAGAGATGTAAGAAATGCATTGAAATAAAGGGTCACTAGGTTGAAAAATGATACCTATATTTTTATTCTATTGCATATCTAACATTGTCAGGCCAGAAATGTATGGGCTGCACCTCATTAGTACTCTTTTCTTATTATTTATTATCTATCCATTATATTTAACTGAAATTTATCTTGAAGGCAAAGGTGATTAAGCTTTATTTCTGTTTAAAGACTTGTAACTTAATAACAACACTCCATGTAGATGTCTCTGTTTTATGCCATCTAAGGTTTGGGAAGTTCAGCGAAGCATCAACATCAGAATACACATCTAGAGCTACAGTTATCCGTGCCACCACAGATTCCCCAATGTCTCCCCCTCCTATTTCCATGACCACACCCCCTTCATCTGTTTCCAGGCCTTCTTCCTTGCTCCGTTCTGGAACCTCTGCTTCAGGAAGCAGTATCTACTCTGGTCCACGCACAGTGCTGGATGTATGGGTTGGTCGTACCAGCATAGAGACAAGGCCTGGTCGAGAGTTTGCAGGACGCTGTGGTGGAAGCAGTACTGCAAAGCTGTATGCCAATTTGAAGGATGGAGACCGAGTCTCCCGAGACATGCACATCGATGGGTAGGACACCATATGTGTGTCTTGGTCTTGCAATGTATGTGTTAATATTATGTCATGCTGGCTTTATGCTCTAACATAATGTATTGTTATGATTTTAATAGGTGGGCATTTAATTTCTGCCTGCATATATTTTTAAACATAAATTTCACATAAACATGAAATTGTATAAGAAATGCAGATAGAATTTGTTTTACAAAATCCCTACTCCCCCTGTTTCAATATAGTCTTGATTTGGAAAGCAAACTATCTTTGCATCTCTATCTCCCCCACTGCCACAAACTGTGAACATTATGAATGTAAATAATTCTGTAATTTGGCACTTTATCACAAACTTACTATGAAAGTCAGCATTGCTGTTCTTTAAAAGGAGGAAACATAATCATAATTGTAACCAAGTGTCAAACTTGGTTACAATTTGCAACTATTAAAAATATACAGAAGCCTGGCATGTTAAACTTTGTTCCTCTGGATACCAAACCAACTAAATTAAGCATATATAATTATTTCTGTAATTAATAGAATCGGATATACTGGATATATTTTCAAAGTTTATAATTATGTTCTTATCACATATAGTTTTTCAAAAAATCTTAAATTTCATGACATATGATAATTCATCAAAAGTTAAAGTAGCTATTTTAGTTTATGTGTCTTACTGAAAGTACTTCTTAGCTCTCTTCCATTTGTATGATTGTGCTGGCCTTTCCCTTACTGCTTACAAACAGTAATCTGCTAATGGGTGTTCCATCTTCTCTGGTAATGCTTATCAATTGTCAAAATGTTCTGATGGAACTGCTCTCCATATTCGTCAGGAATAGCTCCTAAAGTATGTGAGAAAAAATCAAAGATCAGTGTAAAATATTAAACTTCAAAAATGTATTGCATTCCATTTCACAGTAGATCCAATTTTTTCTAAATAATATCTGTAGTTTGAAGTGTCAATTGGAATTTATACAGTGAAGCAAATCATATAGTTAAGAATACTTTATGACTGAATTAAACTATGTACTCTAATTGGCTCCACTTACTTGTTTTATATTAAGAACATGTTTGGCAGACCGTCTGCATCTTCAGCTAACAGTTCTTTGGGGATGCATATTCTGCTCTGATGGAGGTGTGATGAATTAAAGTGATGTCAATTAAATGTACTTACTAAGCTGTTGACAATGGAGTGGTGTATATATATAAACAATATAATAAAATTTTGTTCACACTAACTCCATTCACTTAAATAAAAACTGGACATATGTTTTGGGAGTGATCCAGGCTGAAGATGGGAGGGATCACTCTCGAAACATATGTCCAGTTTTTATTTAAGTGAATGGAGTTAGTGTGAACAAAATTTTATTACATTATTTATATTAAAGTGATGTTTTCATCCCCAAAAGTGTAGTTCATTAATCTATCTCTTCTATCTCTCTATTTATAAATATAGATTTTCTCCCACCTTGCTAGAGCTCTATGGGTCTCTGTGTTGACTTTAATAATTTTGCTTTTTTCACTATGTAGTTGTTCTCCGTTCAGAAATGAGATGCCACTGCTGATTTCTCCTTTTGTTTGTATTTTATGCTCCTGAAGTGTTCTTTTAACCTTGTGCCCGTGTTTCTCTTTGTTTTTCCAATATACATTGTCTTGCATTCTGCAAATTTTATTTGGTAAATACCTGCTTTTTCTCTGGTGGAATATTTTCATTAATATTGCCTTGCAGGAGATTTTTAACATTAAATCTATTTATTGGTACCATCTAATGTTAAATTCTAAGCCATAAAGAAAAAAAGATACAAATCAATCTGAAAAAGTGTTAAAAGATGGAAAAAGGACAAATAGATATGCAATAAAATCATTAAATGATAAAGCCGTACTTTATATAAAAGCTGATAAAGGGAACAGAATAATGATATTAAATAAAGAAGAATATACTATAAGGATGTAAGAGTTGCTAAAAAACAAAGAATTTGTGCATGTCCAGCCAAACCCATTAAAGGTATGTATTAATTCAGTCAATGAGACTCTGAAAACATGCACAGTTATCCCAAAAGGTAGCACAATGTAAAATAAAACAATAACCCAACAATACAAAAATATACAGTTTACCAAAAATTCACAAGAGGGTAATGGTATATGCAACCATCATGAACAATATCAATGCACCATCATACTATTTAACATAATAGCTAGCTAATAGATGCAGAACACTACCAAAATTTCAATACATTTCAGCTAACAGAAAAAATTAAGGATATAAAATTACAATCTTGACACCTTAATATCTTTCGACATAGAATCTCTTATTTCCAAATAACTCTAAAGATAAACTTCTAACTTATCTCTATGATTGGCTAAGAACAAGCAGAATTGATGATGCACACATAAAGGAATGTATAAAACTCACTTAAATTTGCATTAAGCAATTCTATTTTTCATTCAAGGGAAAATTCTATAAACAACAATCAGGACTTACCATGTTTCTAACTAACCTCTCCGTTTCTAGCTAAACTCTTCATGAGCAAATTTGAAATACATATCAACATAGCATTCCCACATATATATATTTAAAATCTGGTACAGAAATGTTGACGACATATTTGCCATAGTTAGCACATTAAAGATGTCATAAAACTTCTGAATATACAAGATGAGACCATGTCATTCACAAACGAAATAGAAGCAGATAACATATTTCCTTTCTTGGACATTAAAATAATGAACCATCAAGGAAAACTGAAATTTGGAATCTGCAGGAAGAATACATAAACAGACAATAGCATTAAAGCTGACTGATTATGGCCAAAAACACATAAACATGCGGTAATCAATCAAAATTATTAATTGGAGCATTGCACAGTGAAGCTAATCATTTATTAAGATCATTGTGTGATAGAGTCAAACTAACTCCCTTTTTATATATAAACAATGTATACAGTTTTTTTCACACTAACTCCATTCACTTACATAAATTTGGAACATATGTTTCGGGAGCGATCCCTCCCATCTTCAGCCTGTTGACAAACTGTCGTTAAACGTGGCGGTTGGGTCTCTTGATGTTCTTGTGGCGGCATCTGTTGGTATTATTAGGAATTTGCTGAGTTCATCCAATGGAGGAATATCGAAATTCATCAAATTATCCTTATTTTTTGTAATGAAAATGTTTTCCCAAGTGGAAAGTTCTATTGCATTATGAAGTTGTTTAAGTAGTTTTATCTCTGATTTAATTTCATGATTTTTATTCCAAAAGTGCGCTGCTATTGCTGATTTATCAATTTGTTTTAAGCGAATATTTCTGAAGTGTTCTTTTTTCCGGATTCCCAAATTCCTCTTCGTTTTTCCAATGTATTTTTTGTCGCAATCTGCACATTCTATTTCATAAATACCTGACTTTTGTTCTGTTGGCATGTAGTCCTTTACTCTGCAACCTAATAAGTTTTTTATATTAAAATTGTTCTTTGGGGCTAACATAATTCCTTGTTCTTTGAATATCTTTTTGAACTTATTGTGATAAATTGGGTGATATGTGAAACTTTTGAATTTGTACCTTTCTTTGGCACTTTTAAGAGTGGAAACATCTCTTATTGCCTTTTGTTTTTTGGTTTTATTGATGATTTTTATTACTGTGTCTTTGTTGTATCCATTAGTTTCTCCTATCTTTATGATATGTTGGTATTCCAATTTGTACTCTGTTTCTGTGAGTGGAATGTTAACTAATCTGTGTGCTAAACTATAAAACACTGCATATTTATGTGGAATGGGGTTAAAACTGTCATTTTTTATGTAATTTTCTGTGTGAGTATCCTTTCTATGAATTCCAAATGTAAGATAGTTTTCATTTCTTATGATTTTTACATCTAGGAAGGGGAGATATCCCCTTCTTTCTTCCTCTATGGTGAAATTTATAGATTTGTGCTGCAAATTCAGAAGTTTTAGTGCATCCATTGTATGTTTTTTCGGAATTATTGCAAATATGTCATCCACATACCTATACCATGTTTTGAAGATTAGAGGGAAGGCTTTGGTGATATGCATTTCAAATGAACTCATAAAAAAATCTGCTAGAAATGGAGATAACGGGTTTCCCATAGCTAGTCCCGAGACTTGTTGGTAATATTTTTTATTGAAAATGAAGTAATTTTGTTCAATGCAAATGTTCGTAAGTTTTATCAAGTCTTCAATTTCTTGTGTCTGTAGATCTAAGGATTTTAACCATTTCTTTAACATTAGCATAAGTGTATCTTTTGGTATGCTTGGGAATAAGGCTTCTACATCAAACGATACCATTATATTTTCTGCTGTAATTTTGTAATTTTGTATTTTTTCTACCAAATCTTGTGAATTTTTGACACTCAAACTTTGGTATTTTTTCAAGGATTTGAAAATGTCGGTTAATTTTTTTGCTAACAAGTATGTTGGTGAATTGATATTATTGATTATAGGTCTCATGCTGTTGTCTTTTTTGTGTAATTTAGGAAGTGCATACATTCTAGGTAAAACTGGGTTGCTATGTGTGAGTTTTCGTTTTTCGGTAGTGGACAGTATTTTTATTTCATCTAATGTTTTATTCAAGTTTTTAGTGCAGGTTTTTAGTGGATTCTCTGTAATTGGTTTATAATCTTGACCTTTTAACATGGTTTCTATCCTGTTTATGTAGTCTTCTTGGTTCAATATGGCGATTTTATTGCCTTTATCTGTTTTTGTGAATACTACCGGTTTTTCTTTTAGTTGTTTTATTATGTTTATGTAATTGTTGAATTTACTTTGGTTTTTTATTTTCTCTAAGGTTTTTGTCATCATAAGAAATGAAAACTATCTTACATTTGGAATTCATAGAAAGGATACTCACACAGAAAATTACATAAAAAATGACAGTTTTAACCCCATTCCACATAAATATGCAGTGTTTTATAGTTTAGCACACAGATTAGTTAACATTCCACTCACAGAAACAGAGTACAAATTGGAATACCAACATATCATAAAGATAGGAGAAACTAATGGATACAACAAAGACACAGTAATAAAAATCATCAATAAAACCAAAAAACAAAAGGCAATAAGAGATGTTTCCACTCTTAAAAGTGCCAAAGAAAGGTACAAATTCAAAAGTTTCACATATCACCCAATTTATCACAATAAGTTCAAAAAGATATTCAAAGAACAAGGAATTATGTTAGCCCCAAAGAACAATTTTAATATAAAAAACTTATTAGGTTGCAGAGTAAAGGACTACATGCCAACAGAACAAAAGTCAGGTATTTATGAAATAGAATGTGCAGATTGCGACAAAAAATACATTGGAAAAACGAAGAGGAATTTGGGAATCCGGAAAAAAGAACACTTCAGAAATATTCGCTTAAAACAAATTGATAAATCAGCAATAGCAGCGCACTTTTGGAATAAAAATCATGAAATTAAATCAGAGATAAAACTACTTAAACAACTTCATAATGCAATAGAACTTTCCACTTGGGAAAACATTTTCATTACAAAAAATAAGGATAATTTGATGAATTTCGATATTCCTCCATTGGATGAACTCAGCAAATTCCTAATAATACCAACAGATGCCGCCACAAGAACATCAAGAGACCCAACCGCCACGTTTAACGACAGTTTGTCAACAGGCTGAAGATGGGAGGGATCGCTCCCGAAACATATGTTCCAAATTTATGTAAGTGAATGGAGTTAGTGTGAAAAAAACTGTATACATTGTTTATATATATATACCACTCCATTGTCAACAGCTTCGTAAGTGCACTTATTTGAGTAACTCCCTTTTGCTCCATTTACTTGTTTAAATATGTGAAACCAGTTCTACATATTTAAACAAGTAAGTAGAGTTAGTTCGACTGAATCACACAATGATCTAAATATATGCAATAATCAACTTAATGCATATACTTGTTAATCTACCCATTAATAAGAAAGAATACTCTGAAGATTACAAGCAAGTAGAAAATATTAAAAATGAATTTAGTGAAGAACTGGTTCACAAAAAAGTACATAAGTTAAAGACGCAAAAGTTATTAAAGAAAGCTCAACACTTTCAGTGCAAAAGATAAGATTTTTTTAAAAATTCACATATCCATGGACAATGCAAAAATTTCAAAATATTCTAAAATGTTTTAATATTAAATTAGCACCAATAAACAGATGTAATGTTAAAATCTCCTGAATGAAAATATTGCACTGGAGAAAAAAGCAGATATTTACCAAATAAAATGTGCAGAATGGAAAAAAATCTATATTGGAAAAACAAAAGGAAACACAGACACATGGTTAAATGCACATTTCAGGAACATAAAAGACAAACAAAAGGAGGAATCAGCAGTGGCATCTCATTTCTGGACAGAGAACTACAACATAATGAAAAAAGCAAAATGATCATAGTAAGCACAGGGATCCACAGATCCATATTCAATGTGGTAGAAAATGCATATTTATAAATAGTGAGATATATTAATGAACACTTCCTGGGATGAAAATATAAACTTTATCACACCTCCACCGGAGCAGAATATACGTTTGCAAAGGAACTACATGAATTATCCAGCAGTGAACAGTAAGCTGACAATGGTCTGCCAAACATGTTCTAAATATAAATCCAGTAAGTGGAGCCTATAAAAGTGTCTAATTCAGCTTAATCATACAATAATCTTAATTATCTTAAATATCTATAGTATTCTTTAACTTATGTATTCACTTTTTTACACTTTACTCCATTCACTTACCCAAAAGTGAAGCAACTGAAGATGGGAGAGATTCTCCCGAAACACATCTTACTTTTGGGTAAGTGAATGGAGTAAAGTGTAAAAAAGTGAATACATAAGTTAAATATAAACAATGTATACAGTTTTTTTCACACTAACTCCATTCACTTACATAAATTTGGAACATATGTTTCGGGAGCGATCCCTCCCATCTTCAGCCTGTTGACAAACTGTCGTTAAACGTGGCGGTTGGGTCTCTTGATGTTCTTGTGGCGGCATCTGTTGGTTTTATTAGGAATTTGCTGAGTTCATCCAATGGAGGGATATCGAAATTCATCAAATTATCCTTATTTTTTGTAATGAAAATGTTTTCCCAAGTGGAAAGTTCTATTGCATTATGAAGTTGTTTAAGTAGTTTTATCTCTGATTTAATTTCATGATTTTTATTCCAAAAGTGTGCTGCTATTGCTGATTTATCAATTTGTTTTAAGCGAATATTTCTGAAGTGTTCTTTTTTCCGGATTCCCAAATTCCTCTTCGTTTTTCCAATGTATTTTTTGTTGGAAAAACGAAGAGGAATTTGGGAATCCGGAAAAAAGAACACTTCAGAAATATTCGCTTAAAACAAATTGATAAATCAGCAATAGCAGCACACTTTTGGAATAAAAATCATGAAATTAAATCAGAGATAAAACTACTTAAACAACTTCATAATGCAATAGAACTTTCCACTTGGGAAAACATTTTCATTACAAAAAATAAGGATAATTTGATGAATTTCAATATCCCTCCATTGGATGAACTCAGCAAATTCCTAATAAAACCAACAGATGCCGCCACAAGAACATCAAGAGACCCAACCGCCACGTTTAACGACAGTTTGTCAACAGGCTGAAGATGGGAGGGATCGCTCCCGAAACATATGTTCCAAATTTATGTAAGTGAATGGAGTTAGTGTGAAAAAAACTGTATACATTGTTTATATATATACCACTCCATTGTCAACAGCTTCGTAAGTACACTTATTTGAGTTACATAAGTTAAAGTCATATTTCCACTCCATTGTCAACAGCTTCGTAAGTACAAGATTTATCTACAGTATTCACTTTTCCTGTTCCCAAAGAAATGCTTTATGAGATCTTTAAAGCATTCCCAGATATCTTTTACCCCCTTTCTCTAAAATCACATCAAATTCCTTATCTTCTATCAATTGCCATATCTGGGGACAAAGAAAAACATCTTACATGAACTTGTACTCTTGAAGTATTAACAGTAAAGTTGTAAAATGTAACATTGTCAAGTTGGTTTGGTGCCAGTTACTTGGTTTTTAATTTGACATATTCTGGGAGCATTCACTCCCATCATTTGCAGAAGACTAACTAGTAGAAATACTTAGTAGGTAATTAAAGAAATTTGTTGAACATATTGAATGTCGGTGTCTCAAAGTTCATGATGTGGTTTCATTTTTGATAATGTAAATTTTTTCCCATGCCATTAGTTCCAAAGGATTGCAAGTGCATTTCAATAATTGTATTTTTGTGTGTGTCAATTTTGTGGTTTTATGACCAAAAGTGGCAATCCAGCTGCATTTCCAAAAGAAAAATAATCAATTAGACTCCATATATCTTCCAGTTGAAGCTATTTAATAAGTATTCTTTGCTTTCATAAAATTCCTTTAAATGCACAGTACAGGTAATTGGGATCAACAGGAGTTTGTTTTCATTAGCTTTGAAGCCTTACTTTAAATGAATTTGTAGTCATCATGCATTATGAATTAATCCAAGGATTTACATTAAGCTATATATCATTTGCAAAATGTAAGGCTTTCTTTGGTTGGTCATATGGTGCTGATTCACTTCCAGAATAAGTGGTATTGGAAACTAACACGTGCATGCAAGAAAGAGGAGCAGTATCGAATAAAGTGGAATGAGTTAGAAATAGTCATGTGCTGAATTATCTGCTTGAATGCTGCAATAAGACTGCATGCTTCAACCATTGTAATAACATCTCTTTAATAATCAATTAACTAGAAAATTTCCAATATTAGAAACTATTTTCTATTTAATTTTTAAAGCAAAATAGAATGAAAAATCTGTCAATATTTAAAAATAATTATATTAATTGAATGCTGTAATAAGACTGCATACCTCAACCATTCTTATAACATCTTTTTAATAATGAATTAACTAGTATATTTCGAATATCAGAAACTATTTTCTAGCAGAGACGGAAAGGTGATGCATTTCATTTTTAAAGCAAATTTGAATGAAAAGTCTGTCAGTATTTAAAAACAATTGTATTAATTATTATTCTTTTAAAGCACATTAATTTCAGCCAGTGGATGACCTAAGCGCACATTTAAGTATCAACTGTAAACTTTTGTATTTATGAGATTGGGCATGTATATTTATGAAATTTGAATAATCTCAAAAAGCATTTACCTAAAACATGCATGAGATTTTGACTAACACATTGTGAGTCATTGTTTTGTAATAGTTGAATTTTTGCAGCATTAGTTTAAAAGCAATCTTTTCTTCACCAAGTTTTATAAACCACAGAAGTGCAACAAACCAATATAAAAATATTATAATTGCATTAAACATTAACAAAATAGGACTTGTGCATTTTATCTTACAAATAAACAATATGCATATGAGAAATTGCTAATTGTGAAACCTTAGTTAGATGGTTGCCTGTTGAGTAAACAGTGAATGTAACTTCTTGAACATTAATGACCAGATGCATAACAAAAGTTTTAGAAACAATATGATACTGGTATGCTAATATTTTACTATTTATTTCTTAAAATTTTGCATGATGCTTTCAGTCCAGTCATTGCTTAATAATTATTCTCCTTACAGCTTCTTTGCACTTATAAAGACTTATTTACAGATTTTAAAAGTGTTTTTATGAGGTTCTGAAGTTGTAAGTTGTAGTAACTTATGCTTAAGATGGCATAGTTATGAGTAAACATTTGTTTGATTGTGAAAGATTACAATTGAGATGGTTTGGACAGGTGTTGGGTGGATGAATTATTTATGGAATGTGAGTGCGACTAAACTCCAACAACAGATTAGCCTGGTCTTGGCAGATATTTCAGCCAGAGATACAGGGATGAATAAAATATAAATCTCTCTCTTTTTTTCTTTTTTTCCTGAAACCAAATTAAATAAAAATGGAATACATCTCCTTTTTTGTACATAATTACACATATTACAAACACACTTATCCCAGTGAATAGGAAACTTCTTAATCCCATATCAAAGTAAAAGTGGAATTCAGCATGAATTTTTGCACACCTCCATCACTGTTGAATCATGACCTCCTAATGCTTCTTTTAACTGTTCAAATAAACGGTAATCTCTCTCTCTCTTTTTTTACCAGGTAATGATAAAAGTAGGAAGTGAAGGTATAAGAAAGGTAATGTAGGTAAGGATGGCAAGGTCCTGCTTTAATACCCTGAATAATAAAGGAGAATTTGTGAGCAGATAAGGGTGATTGCCTATGTTAAACATGATCTAATGCCCTGAGTAACATTCAGAGAAATTGAAAGGAGAGTTTTTTGAGGAATGAGAGTAGGAAGTATAATTTTTTTTTAAATTATCATTCTTAAGTTCAGCATTTAGCATGTAAAAATGGAGAATTCCCATTGTGCTGATCCCAGGACTTTTGTGTTGGGCTCAGCCAGTGGGGGTATCACTTGACATGTAGCAGTATTGTTGATTCATTGAGGTGGTTGTAGTGTGCTGGTTTGGATTTCTTGGACGGTATTGTCCCAAAGGGGAGATGAATGTGGCGGAGGCTGATGGAAACATTATAGTTCTTGTTGAAGTTCCTGGAGTTTCTAGTAGCTGGAGTTGTGCTGTTTTGTTAATGTTCCTTGAAGATTCAGTTGTGTCTGTGGGCAGGTAGCCTGGCCCATGTAATGACTGTTGCTCCCACAGGAGACACAGTATTTGCAAGGCAGCCCAGGTCATGTTGTGCACACTCAGATGTGAGTGTTGCAGCACTACAATAGTGGCATCACTCTTGCAAACCTACGCATTGTGGCAGTAGCCACAGCATCAGTGTGACTGAGCTGGTTGGGCTCAATATTAAAACTGTGTTCCACAGGTGGAGTCCAATGTGATGGTGGCATCTTGATCCTCAGGGTCTAGGAAAGAGAGATGCACCAGAGAAGTTGGGCCTAAAGATCCTTGATTGCAAGGTAGTAAGTCTGGACTATAGGGAACTTATCCCAGTGCTCTCTGGAGGAATTCATTGAGTTTTTCCTGTGTCAAAGCAATTATGGATGTTGTCTTGCAGGAGAACTTCCTCCATGAGTTGTTGATGTTTTCACCAATAGGCACATTTTGCCTCAATCAGAAGCTAGTAATAAAATTTCTACTTTGACTATTTGATGTTTGTAAAGACAGTTTATGAATAAAATGCCTTGGGAGTTCCAGAAAACTGTCAAAAGAACCTTTCCAGCTTATAAGCAAGTTTTTGCATTGAGAAGAGCAAATTCCCTACTTTTCCTCCATCCATGCTCACTTGTTTCAACTCAAGACTGTAGCAGTGTACTTTTATTTCATTACAGGTTACAATTCAATGCAGAAACATTTTTTCTTGATCCTGGTATTGAGCAAGTCTCTGACATGCTACCACATATGCAGTCTTTTAATCCTCAATAAGAATTTGAGGAACCCCACATCCAAGTCATCTGAAATGATGGACTGAACTAATCTATAGGTTATTCCAACCTCAAAAGTGATTGAACAGCTCAAATATTTTATTTCCACTACACTCTTTTGGACAATGTTGGCGACATTCATTTTGCAGAGATTTTTATTCTTCTGTAAAACTTCTGTGCCATTCATTATATCTTATACCCAAACTGTGTCCTTAATCTTTACAAATATAGACCATTTTTATGTCTTCTCATGCCTAAAGTTTAACACAATAAATAATTGCAGAATTGAAAAATGTATCTCTTGCTTGGATATAGTACTATTGACAGTTGAAACAGCTGTATGAGCCAAACCAGTTTCCTCCCTACTCCTGAAAACTCACACATAATACCTCCAAAGGCATATCTCTCTCTCTGTACTGCTTACAAGCAGTAAAATCAAACTTATGGTTTTTATTTGATTTGATCTTGTATAAAGTATACTGAGTAATGCAGATTCTTATGAAAGTGAACACCTAACACATGTGTTGGTAAATATAACATTTAATTTCGTGTCGGAACCAATACAGTGAAGTGACTATTGTGTTCTTAATTATCTAGTGAGTTGATTTGATAGTGGAGCATAAGATTATCAAATCGACTAACTAGATAATTAAGAACACCTGTGTTGGAAATTTGTATGTGGTTGCTAGGAAAGGATGAAGGAATGTTCATTTATGATTCACATGTTCATACAAAACTGAATCATGTTATCAGAGGTTATTTCAAGATAAATTTCCAGAGTTTTATTATAATTGATAAAATGGTTAATAAATTTTGTGAAGCAGAAAATATTAATGATAAGAAGTAAAGATGATGGCATATGGTGCTCACAGAAAAAAATCTAAATGAAGCCCCTAAAAATCTCATTGCTGCCTTTCCCAGCAAAAAGGAATTCCCTGTAGTCTCATATGAAGGGCAGTGAAGTTACTTAAGTTAAAATCTCATAAAATTACTGTGGTGTAAGAACTGAAATGGGTTGATTCAGTAACCAGGAATAAGTTAGATAACAAAAAGCACACAAGGAAGAATTGATCCTATTTTTCTATTTTCCAATGAAGTTTGTTCCACCTTCATTGATATGTTAATTTTTAAAACTGTGCCTATACTGAAGTTCTGAAAGACATAATCTGCTCTATGAGGAACCTTTTCATAACCAAAAAGTAGAAGTTTGTTTCCCAGTTAACGATAACAGAACAATAAGACTAGTAGTCGTAAATATGTGAAAATAATTTTGCATTTTTCCCTTAGCACTCTGCAAAGACAGCTCTGCCAATGTTTTTCTGTTGGCAATTCATAAAGTTTTTTAGTTTGATTCCTCTATCTAACTTCTGTAATTATCATTTGCCAAATATTGGATTTTTTGCAGGTGATATCACCTTATAAATTAGTCAAAAAATTAAATACAATAAACAACATTACAAAAAACTAGAAAATAAAATGCAGAAAATTATCAATAGCATGGAAACATGGGCATCAACCAATAATATGGAAATAAACACACAAGATTTTAAAAATAAACACTAAATATGCCATCATACCAACTGACCCTTTACAATATACAGATATCAGCATGAAACTAAATCTAGACAATGGTCTCCAAGATTTATTACAGTATGCTAACAATTTTTATGGCAAAATAATGGCTATTAGAGAAGCTTTAGAAAATCTACTGTATAGACATTACAAAATACAGTAATTTTTATCTTGAGGGACCCTAAAGCACTACTACTAAGTATAATGAATTGCAGTTATCCACTATACAAAAATGTAACATGCAATCTAGATCAGAAATACAGAAATAGTTTAACAATAAATCCCAAGCTATGTTGGATTAGAAGGAAACAAGATTGCTGATACTTTAGCAAAAAAAGGAGTAGCCATAAAATTATAACCAACTTTTGAACTTCCTTCTGAATTTAAATTCATAAAAAATTAATAACCAAACAACAATGAAAGGAAAATCATACGAAGATCTAAAGACTTTCAAACATCTTATATTAAAACAAAGAAAAATTGAAGTTGTCCAATTCTGCTTAATTGTCAGATATGATTGTCTTTCGGAACATCTCTTAAGGATGAAATTAATCAAGGACAGCTATTGCCCACTCTGTAAGAACATGAATGCTATCCTAAACAAAGATTATCTACCATAATGTAATCAACTTGATAGCAACTAACAAATGAAAAATAATTTGGAAGTCTTTATTACAAAGCTAGGGAAAAATTAAAAAACATCAGCATCCCCAATACCACTAGCAACCAACCAGCAATAAAATAAAAATGTGTATATATACTACACTTTAGACAGTCACCAACAGATGAATTAAATTATAAATTTTTACTACATATCACTTAAATTTTACTCCTTTCACCAACTTACTGGGAAATTTTTTGAAGGCAGCAGTTTTCATCCTCAGTATGGATTCAAGTAACCTTTGCCACATGGTCTGCTTATTTTAGGTTTTACAAATGTGGGGATGAGGTCATTATGTTTCAAAAGATCAAAGTTAACCAACTCTTCTTTATTTTGATATTTAATATTACAGACTGTCAGTTCTATTGATTTCTGAATCACTTAAAGAGTTTTGATTCATTTTTAATGTTACTATTCTCGATTTTTCATTATGTTTAAATTTGATGTATCATCTATGCTACTTGAAATGAAGAATAATATTTCTTTTGGTTTTACTAATGTATTTCTTGTTGCAGTCATTACCACTGATTTCATATATGCCTGCATATTTGCTGGAAGTAATTTTAACCTTTATGTTGGTAATTTCATATATGCCTGCATGTTTGCTGGATGGAATTTTATCCTTTATGTTGGTTTTAGGAATTATTAGGTATTTGTTCACAAACAATATTTTAATCTTTGAATATTTTTTGAAACTTCCAGTTAGCCAAAGGGTAAAAAATATGAGGGCTAGTCAACAGAGACTAAGAATGATTTTATTTTCCTCATCACATAGTGGATGTAAATGGTTAAACAATTTTTCATGAGAATAACAGACCTCGCTGATTGATGGAAAAAATTGGAAGGCATTGTACAGGACAACAGCAAAAGGTTTGTCAGACAGCTGCTCTGAAATTTTGCTTTCATCTGTTATGATAGCAGAAATCTGTTATGATAGCATATGTGATTTTACAGCAAGCATATAGTGATTATCTTCTGGCACAATCAATCGCAACTTTGGTTGCTCAAAGAGTTTAAGGAAAATCATGTTTCAACAACAAAGCAAGACGGTCAAGGTTTTTCAACCCTGCAGTGAATGAGACCATAATTAACAGAGTTACCATCATTGATCGGGAAGATCAACGAATAACAGTGGATAGACTGGCATATTGTTACGATTTCTCATGGTAGTGCATTCACCAATCTGCATGATCACTTGCACATGAAATGTGTCTATGGCAGATGGGTAGCAAGATTGCTGGTACCTAAACAGAAGATGGTGTGGACATTTGTGGGAACTTTAACATCTGGTAACAGTATCCATCACTATAAGTGATAACACTTGGCTTCACCATTACATTCCCAAAAGCAAACAGGTCATCTCAATCTGGAAATCGTCTGGTTCCCTGGCACCAGATTGTTTAATAGACAGGAAAGGTTATGGTGATTTTGTACTTCTACTGTAGTTTTTTTTTCCTCCCATTTAGGGATACTCATTAACATCTCAGGTCATTAGTGTCCTATTTAATTTAGGAATAAAAATACATTTTGCACAGAGACCTCTTCTTTTCAGATTTGAGGTTCTTTTAAGAGCCATAAACCTACAATATGGACCCTTGACTTTATTGCCTAAAAATATCAAATGAACTTGGCCGGGATTGAACTGGCGATCTTGTAAGGCAAATATGGTTACCACTAGGCCCAGGACCGACTTTCTTCACATGAAAGCCACCTGCAAACAATAATGAGGAGTATTGCAGGACTGTTATATATTTAGCTGTGTGTGACTTTTTTATGTTCCCTCATATCATTAAGCTGCTGGGCCAGTGACTGTTATAAAGAAGGCAGAGGCATTTCTGGAGATGTCAAAAATTGTTTCCAGAAGAAACATTGGGATCTTGCCTAATGCAGTTCCTAAGTAAAAAATAATTATAAATCTTCATTGGCTAGGCCTTGTAAGCTTCCTCTATGAGTGCCTTTTTTTTTTTTTTTTTTTTTTTTTTGGTAGCCTTTCAAGGTAGCAGTGTAGTTTTTGAATATTTTTATTTTTTTACTGACACATGTATTAAGTAGCCATTATTTGTGCAGTATACCAGATTCGTTGGTATTCTAATTCATATTCTGTTTTTTTAGGAGTAAGTTTATAAATCTGAATACTAAACTGTTGATTATGGCAAGTTATGTAGTATTGGATTGTACTGTTGTTCTTGATGTAATTATCAATGTAGGTATCCTCTTTTTTTTTTTTTTTTTTTTTTGAAGAGAACTAAGACGGCAATAATAGATAATTTCATAAGCAGATACCAGAAATGTATGGAGAATTAAGGCAGCAGTTCCAACATCTCCTTGTGAGACATAGCTGAGCATATGACTACAAGTAAAAATAAATAGTACTTTATTAGACAGTCACTCATGAGTCTAATTGAAAATTCTGGTTGCCACTGTAATGTTTCGCAGTGCACAAACTCCTTGCTGCACTCACATGTAATAACTAATCTGCCCACCCAGTATTTAGCAAATGAGAGTTTAATATATATAAATGGAAAGATATTTGCCAAAAGTTAATTTTTTAAAAAAATATCCGGTGCAGAAAAATTCATCTGACAAACTTATTGGAAAGACAGAGGGAATGAAGACCAACATTTTTATATTAAGTACTGCCATTGAAACATATTTAATGTGCTAGATACTGTAGAATCTGTTTTAAAAATCATAAGAAAAAATTAAGTTTAAGAATGAAAGCTGCCAATGTGTTGTTTCTATATTTATCTATAAAGGTCTTATTGTCTTTTATAATTTTATTTAATAGGTAGCTTACAATATTTGTTGCCTTTTTTTTATAATATTTAATCAGTTCTGTTGTAAAATTAATTTTTTTATGGGTTAATTGATAGTCAATGCTTTGTTGGTGTAAATTATGTACTGAAGTTTGAGGCCAGAATTTTGAGCTCTGTTGTTTAATGCACTTTAATAAGAATTGTTAAAAAGTAAATAACTTACATTATAATTAATTTCATGCTCTCCTGTTATTTTTATTATTATGAGAACAAATTTTAATGACCTCACCTACTACCAGGGATGGCGAAGGTTGTTAAGGGTGATCTCATGGGAGGTCTGGGGTTCAATTCCACCAGGACTACCCTCCATGAGTGAAGTTTTTTTCAGGTTTTCCTCAGTCCTCATAAATGGCAAATGCCATGGAGGTGACCAAAACTTAGTTTAAAAAAAGTCCTTTCCCAGTTTATCATTTTATCTCATGTATCATCAGTGATCACCCCCTGTGATGCTTTAGTAGTTAAAACAGGCATTAAACACTTAAAAATAAATAAATGAATAAAAAACCAACAACAAATTCAACCTCCATCATCCCACTGCCTACCGAGGATCTTACTATCAGTTCCATCAAAATATTACCACACTACCATGATACATGGCAATACTTCAATATTATTTTCGTAAGTGAATTCTGGTACACCCTTCCTCATGCTTATTGTAGCAATGTAACATAAATAAACAGCTGTATAGCTGTAATCTTTCTTACAGAAAAAAAGGCCATCAAGGTTTGTCCTGTACTTTAATATGTTATATTAATACCAAACTTATTAACAATTGCTTAAATTAATGCATTTTTTCATTAATTTGTTTTGGAGTCATTTTAACAAAATTCTTAGACTTCCTGTACTATAATTATGGTGTAGTTGTGCAGGTCTGCAAAAATTAATAAGCTCTTAAAACAACAGACTTTTAGAAATTAGTTCTGAAGAAATTTTATGAAAATAAATTTAAATTAATCATATATGTCTTCTAAAATAATTGTTTTTTTGCCTAAACAAAGCATAATGTAACATTTTAATGTGGAATTAAAACGAAAAGCATTTACACACAGATAACATGTGAACTTACAGCCCGAATTACTGGAAAGGCACCTACAGATAACCACAGAAATAATACATAATATAAACTAAACTAAGTGTAGCAACTTAACCATTCTTGCTTGTAATATATAATATACAGATACCTGGTCTGCTTTTCGCTGATGATTTGGTAGTAGGGTCCATAGCTGTAAATGGTTTAAAACTGTCTGTATAGGAATTAGATTCATATTGTGCAGAATGGGATTAAGGATAAATGAAAAGAAAACACAAATTGTAGTTATTTAAAATGTTCATACAGGAACTATCACAGTGAAGCCACTCATAAATTCAAATTATTGTATGATATGTTGAACTAAAACACTCTTATTGCTCCACTTACTTGCTATGAAATGTGGAGCAATAAGAGTGTTTTAGTTCGACATATCATACGATGATTTGAAGAAACAAATTGTAGTGTTTAAGAAAGGAGGAAAATTGAGTAAATATGAAAAAATTGAAAAAAGGAAGTAATGAATATAAAGTAGTGAGAGTTGTATGTACTTAGGAATGAAAATAGATGGAGGGAAATGGGAGAAACAAAAGAAATCAGCTCTGGCAAAGGGGAAAGTAGCAATGATGGCTGTAAGAAGATGTTTATTTAAAATGCCAGATGTGGAGATGAAATGACTGGAAAGAGTCTACAACTCAGTTGTCCAGGCTCAAATGTTACATGGTTACATTTGAAGTATGGGGGCTTGAAAATGGGTGGAAAGTTGTGGATCAAGTAGATAGGATGTTTGGTAAGGAAGTTCTAGGGTTGTCCTTAACAGTAACTAATGGAATGGCTCAAATTGAATGGGACGAGTATCAAGAAAAGAATTGATTGAGGAAAGTGTCTTAAAATATTCATATAGAATCCTGCACTTTGATGATAATTTGTTAAACTAATGTTTAAAATACCAAGATATTAGTCTATAAATTAGGGGTTGGATAAGTAAACTAAGAAATAACTTCGAAAATAATGGTATGGAAGATGTTTGGAAAAAAAAGGGAATTAAATAATAAAGGCTTTTGGAGAAATATAAGAAGATTTGAAGATATTGAGATACAAAATTATTTAGTCAGATAAGCGAGAAAAAATTGTTGGCATTTAATGTTACAATGAAAAATCATTGGGAAGAAGAGAGATATGTAGATGCCACAAGTAAAGAAGAAAGAGGTGGGATAGCATGGTTAAGATCAGGAGTATGGAGGCTAAAAGGGCAAAGAAGGGTAAAGAAATGGTTATTCGCAAGGCATATATCAATTGAAGAGAAGATATATAACATATTCTATTTGTATGCACAGAAACAGAGATTTGGAGAAAAGAAAGTATATGATATTGGATGAATAGGAACACTCATATCAATTATAAATACTTGCTGTAAGAGCATTGGGCAATATTTAGAGAAAGTAAAATATAAGTTGAAATGGACTTTTAAAATAGCACAGAAATAATCATATAAGAATTAAATACCATGTACTAACATGTAATTGTCAACTTAAGTGGATTGCCCAGCCTAGTGGCCAGGGCCAAATAAAATGGGCAGTCTAATATTTGCATTAATATTAATAGTATTTGGTTACATATGAATTAAGAGTAATGTGGAATTTAATTGTAATGTTGTTTGTTGTTGGTTTCAAGCTTAACCATGCTTCAGCAGCATTATGTATATTATAAAAAAGTTTGTCTTCACCCCATCTGTCTTCTCTGTAAGTTTGTTAGTGAAATGTTTCCACATCTCCATATTAAGTTTTAATGAGAATTGACAAATTGTGTGGAGTTTAATGGAATGAACTAAAGCACAATAAAATGTTACCTACAAAAGTAATTTCAAAAGTTCTGTATACACCGGAGATTTTCTCTTTTAAAAAAATTACTAAATACAATTACAGGCCTTCAAAATATTCTTGGTTTTGTTCTACCACAGTGGTTCAACATGTTTTTATCTTGTATTCCTTTGAGAATCCAAATTTATGCATTAGTTACTTGGGTGCTGATTAGACATATTTACATAGTCAGAAAAGATATGGTTCTTTTAATGTTAGTAACAAGTCATAGACTCACAGCAAAATTGCAAGAAGCATAAACCTTGTATAAAGCATTTTTATACACATCATTTCTCAACTTAAGTCTGGCTTACAGCTAATATAACATCAGAAAAACTGCATTATCCCACCAACTGTGCAGTGTGTACAACTTCAAAAATGACCCTCATAAGTAAAAGTGTAATTTGACAAATATAAATCTTTAAGTAATGACATTTACAAGCATCTTTCCCTTCTTTTTTGTTAGTGCTGTCATCTGTGCATGATTTGGAAAGTTGCATTAGCTTTCAATTTATAAATTAAAATATTCTCTATTTCGGTTTGCTTAACAGCAACCAAATATCTGTATTGATTTCATGTATGAAATAATTAATATTTCTTTTATTTTTTAACATTTTGACAGTCCTTATCAATTTTTGGGACGGTGAATAAATGAGATATGAGGTTAGGGTTCACATTATTTAAAATTAAATGGGTTTTATACGATAGAAGGCTCCAGAAGAAAAGCTTGCTGAACTGGAATCAAACAGATCTACTTCTTGGTTTGTATGAAGTGCAGTCCTTAAGCTTTGACATGCAGAACCCTCATTTAGATGCCTGGCTTAATGGGAACTTGCTTGGCACACTGGGAAGATGCTGTTTGGCATGGAGTCGAATATTCATAGCCCCTTAAATTCAAACACATAGATTTTTACAGCACACCAAACACCAATGTTTTGGTCATACAATGGCATTTTGTATACAAGATCAGATTTTCCTGCACTCCAGTATCTATTGTTTTATGTCGCTACATGGCCATGTAAATTAAACCCTGCTTCATTCATAAAAAAAAATTAAACACAGGTGATTAAAGCAAAATTAGCATTATCCAACACCCAATTGCAGAAATAAACTCTACTCACATTATCACATGGTTGCAATTCTTGAACTACAGTTATCCTACAGAGTTTTCATTTTAAATGTTTAGTGGCATTTCAAGCTAAGGTTTGCAAAATTCCTGATTCCTGTGCAAGTTTTCTCACAGATTTCTTTGGACTTTATTTTAACTTTTCTCCAATGTCAGTGAGTTTTTGCTCTGTAGGAACACAGTATTTTACTTTCAGTTTCTTATCAAGAGCAGTTCCTGTTTTCCTACATCTATTCACACGATTATGAACCTTTTCTGTGAGGCGCACAAACAGCAGGGAATCTGTTTATAAATTACCATCTCACTTCTCTGTATGAGTTTGTCATCACATAGAAATCATACATGAAGATTCTGTGTGCTAAAGTAAACAGACTTTTTGGCATTATAACAACACTAGCAGTGTTCTCATAACTTTCAACTCCTGTACAAAGTGCATTAACACATGGAGAGGAGGGGAAAGTGGAGGGGGAATGCATTTGGTTAGAAATAGGGCAGGCATATCCCTGTTAAGCCAGCCATACATCCAAATGAAGGCTCTTAAGGCCATGATTCATTAATACATGTTTCAGGAATGTAAACGCTGCATTTCCTTTCTGGTCACGCCATTCATTTGCTTGGCTTAATTAAAGGACTGAAATCAGTGATATTTCAAAATGCCTTGGCAGTGTGTATTGGTAAGCTTCCACTGTGAAGGAATAGTTAAAATTATTTATTTTGGGCAAAGACAGCCTTGAAGATGACCCACATGAAAATAGTCTGGTTGATGTGACCAAAAAAAAAAATTGTGAAAGAGAAAGTTTAGAGTACAGATGTCTGAAGACCAAGGGGGGAAAAAAAAGCTGTAAAGTTGGAGCTTTCTTAAAATAACTATGCTCTGCATCCTGTATCAGCAATTGCATATGCATAAGTTAGTATATGGGTGCCACAAATTCTTTCATTTACAGTTCAAATGCAAGTGCACGTGGAATGTTATCATAAGTTTTTGAATATTTTACTTAGTAAGAGGGCAGTATTGAAATCCATCATCATCAGATGAAACTATGGTCCCCTGTTATGAAAAAAGAGAATCATTGGAGTGGCAGAAGAATGAAGTAGCCTCTATAAAGACAAAGGTCACATGATCTACGAAGATCATAGTGACATTTATGGGACTGCAGAGGAATTCCAATGATTGACTTCAAAGAAAGTAACATTATGGTGATTGGAAAGTACTGTGCTGAACTACTGCTTCACTTGCACAGTGCCATCAAGGAAAAGATGCACAGAATGCTGAGTCAAGTTTATCTGTAGCACAACACCACCACAAGGCTAATGTGAAAGCATGTAGCTTCCAAGAGCTGGATCATCTACCATACAATCCAGTTCTATTATTGGTTTTCAAAACTGAAATCTAACCTTCAAAAATGGGAATTCACAAGTGATGAGTTAAAGGATGCTGTTTTCCATTTTGTAGACAAAGCTTCAGATTAATATTTTTTTTATAGGGAGATTAAAGTGTGGACCCACAGATGTGAAAAATGCATTAAAGTAAAGAAATGTTACCTTTAAAAATTACACTTTTATTTTATTCTATAACTCACCTAAAATGGTTGGACCAGAAACTTATGGACTGCACCTCATAGATGCCCAAGCCATAGTAATAGCATATGATAGTAATTCTATGAATACTTCCTACTCTCTGTATCTGTCAGGCGACAGTTTAAGGCTTCTTGAGTTAATCTGAAATATTCATTCTCTGAAAATTAACACCATTTATGTCTCTCTCTTGTACAGAGTGATTTACACAGGATTAACCCATTTCTTTCTTTATTTCAAAACAAATAATACTAGCTACAACTTATTATACATCAAATCTAGAGTATCTTTGGGAGATTATTAACCTCTATAGAAAAATGTCCTCCTTTCTGTATAAGTCGTAACACAACATGATGTTCATTGTGCAATATCCTGAGACATTGTCCATCAATGGTTCTATTCATGCATCTCACAGAACTCACTTGGGCCATCCAAAATTCATATGTCATTCATGAAACACCTGTGCACCCAATTAAAGTTGGGTTTTTGGTGCACAATATATGCACTGAAATAGTGGGACCAATTTTTTTTTTTGAGTAGACTATGGACACAGCAGATACCGCCAGATTTTCATGGAGTTTGTTGAGCAACTGGACAATGTAGAGCTGGGTCACGGATGTTTTCAACAAGATGGCAAAACTATCCATGGTGTTAATTGAAAGTTTCTTTGACGACTGGATAATCTCCCAAGAACCTGTGGCCACCGAGATCTTCTGATTTAACAACACCAGATTTCCTCCTGTGTGGTTACTTAAAAAACAAAATTTATGCCACAATGCCCCCAGATATTGGACGATCTGAAGCACAGCATTACAAATGAAATTAATGGTATTGACAACACAGTCCTCCAACAAGCGGCCAGTAATATGGAATGTCATGTTGGCTTATGCCTTATGCAGGAGGGAGGGCATTTTCAAAATTTTCTATAGATGTTAATAATTTCCCAAAAGTTCTCAACATTTGAGGTATAATAAGTTTTGCCTAGCATTATTCATTTTGAAATAAATAAATAAAGAAATGTGTTAGTTCTATATAAATTACTCTTATGTTTTAAAACTAATGTCATTTACATTTTCATATGAAGTATTATTTGAATTGTTACAAGAAAATAAAAAAATGTCTTTCTATTTGCTTTAGTTACTTTTTTTATGCATAGGAGCCTCAGAGGCAAATATTTATTATCATTTCCACTTTTTAATATTGATTTTGTTATTTTATCTCTTTATTTATTTTATAATGTATATTGTTATGTACTGTTTCTGGCTTGTAGAAAGAAAAACAAGCACTTGCTGTTGAAATAAAGCTTATGTAAAGAGGAATCTCACCACAATTTATTTTCTTCCAGGGAAGGAATGGAGTCGTCGTCTTCATCTTCAAATGCATCTTCAGTGAAATTAAGCTTGTGAAAGACCTTTCAACACTGCTATTAAATGAAATGCAATAAGTTTCCTAGTGCTGGTCATCGTTTGAATTTTAATGGTAAAAGATAAAAACAGTATTGATAATAGTTTAATGCACTTTACATCATCTTGTAAAGTTTCATTTTTTATACAAAAATTAAATACTATTTTAATTGAAGCACAACTATTATGTTATGGAGATAATACCGAAGGTGCCAAAGAAATGTATACACACTTTCACAGTAGATATCTATTTAATATATTTCAAAGAGGAATCGAAAAACAACAGTAAAGGGTAGTATGATGTTCTGTAAACAGATGTGATTCACATACATTATGACAGCATTGCTACTACAAAATGGAGCCAAGATTATCATTTGAATAGCAGAAAGCAATTTTGAAGTGGTATTGGAAATAGAATGTTGTTGAAGCTCAAAAGCAATGGAGAAGTGTGTGTACAGAACATAACTGCCAAATTTGAGACTCATGGTCCATATGCAATGTTCACAAGGACAGATCTGGGAGACCTCACACAGCCACAAGCCCCAAGACCTCAGCTATGGTTTTGGAACATGCTGCAATCGCTGAGGACACTTTCACAAACATTGCTCAATCAATAGTTCAATGCACTCAGAAGTGTATTAATGCTGATAGTGGGCATTTTGAACAACTGTTGTAACTGTAAAAGTCTAAGATGATTTGTGCTCATTTTCTGTTTTGTGCATCCAGCTTTGTCTTAACACAGTTTTTTCTTTTCTTAAAGTGTGTATACATTTTTTTGTCACCCTCTGTATAAGCTTAAGAAAATGCAAGTTCCTACACAATTATTTTAAGCTAGTACAAATTAATTTTATATCTTTCAGTTTATATGATGAGCATGTGATCATAATTCATTACAACACTGACAATAAATGAAATGTTTAATTTTACACACGTTCAAATTTAGCTCAACATCTTATGAGAAGAAGCAAAGTACTTCTATTGGATTGGAACGTGTTGCAATTGTTCTGAGCCATACCTCTGCTAATGCACTTAATTTACTAAGGTATAAAGTTTGTGCCTTTCACTGGAAAAGGGTTTTAAATATGGGCATGACCATATCTGAAACCAACAATATGACTTGACCATTTTTCAAACTAAGAAGGAACTGATAGTTCATCGCCTATTGTAAAACATGCACATTAATAATTGCTTTTCTCACAGTGCATTTAGCTTCCTGAGAATAAAAAAGTATAGATTATTCTAATTACTTCACTTTCGAACAGACCTTGTATACCTTAGAGCTTGAGATTTCAAAATTTAATATAAGTCTACAAACAGCCAACATTTGGTAACTCACTACCAACTGTTCATATCCTGTAGCCTGCTTGTGGCTTTAATAACCTTATAGTGCTTGTCAAATGGGAAGAGTTTTAAGGCAGCAGTAAAGTGAGTATTGACAGAGCAATGCCAAGTAGCTAACACACATTCCTTTCTTGCTCGCTTTAGCTGAACATCACTTAACAATGGTTGTTAGTGTTCTTAACAACTATTGTTCAATATGTTTTTCCCTGGACTATAAAAGTTATTAAGAAATAATTTCCTATTGTTATGCATATGACTGCCTAGCACTATCAATTGGCTAAATAAAATGATACATCATTCATCTCACAGACTTTACAGTGCAATCACAGAGGGTAGGAAACAGAGGCCCTCTGTGAAATAGTGGACTTTAAAGCCAGATACTGCAATATTGCAGCATGGCAAATGCACGTATGTTAGAAACCTGGTGTCACGCCAAAGTGTATGCAGTGATTTGGTACACACAAAACAGGTACTCACTGACATCCACAGGAAGCTGTTGCTGAAGGCAAAGTAAGCATCTTTCTTTGTGGTCATGGCACATGGCCTGAAAATGTATTGTGCAAATTCAAGGATGATAAATGTTAACTTAACTGAATGAGTTTAAGGAACTTCAAAGACATGTGTCCTAAGTTTCCCAGGCATTCACCTAAAGAACCCAGGGAAAGAAGGAGGAGGGGAAAAAAAAACCTGTCTGGAGACAACTGAATGTAATTGGAACCCAAGCCTGCTACATGGGAAGCATAATTGCTAATAATAAACTATGGCAGTGATCAAGTGTCGTAACGAAGTTCAATCTAGTCATTCCTCTGCTTCCACTATGGGTGACAACAGGGCTCTATAAAGTTGATGCACTGATCTGGGAGAATAGAAGAATCAAGGTGCGTGTAGCAAAATATTGGGAAGAGTCATTGGGTCAGCTGGAGACTTGGGATACTGCAAAGTGTGTACACCATGGGTTCCTCATGAGTTCTGTCCTGGCCATCATCAAACAAGAATGGGATGTAGCCTTTGATGTTCTAATGCAGTACGACCATAAATGACATGCGTTCCTCATGCACATTGGGACGGGACAAGACCTTAATTCATCACTTCACTTCGGAATGGAAGATAACATAGGAATAGAAGCATCCAAGTTCTCCCATAAAAAAGAAATTTAAAACGATGCCATTGCCAGAAAAGATGCTTGTGACAGTCTTCTGGGATGCAAGGAGTATCCTTCTCATTGACTTTCTGGAACATGATTAAAGTCACCCAGCATTGTCAAGACTTTGGAGAGAGTGGAACCAGCAATTCAAAACATGCACCTTGGCTTCCTGTTAGCTGCTTGACAACACCTGCTACCTCTCAACTGCATACATGCAGAGCAAAATTATGGAATGAAGGTGAAAATGGCTGCTGCATCCACCATACAGTCTTTACCTGGTACCAAATTCCATCTGTTCCCAACAATGAAGTGGAAGTTACAGTGGCAATATTTTTAAATGAATAATTTGCAGAGTTTGATAAGCTGCTGCAGTTTTGGAACAAATGCCTGGTGATTATTTAGAGAAGTAGGGAAGAATGCACCTATCTACACATGTATAGTTTTCATGTGAATGCTACAAAATTAAAACAGTAAATATAGGTAAACATACTTAAAGATCCTATATATACACTTCCAACACATTTAAGTACAGTGGCTCTGTTGGTTTTGCTGTCATGAGATTTCTTGAACATTGATTTGTAATTAGTCATGTGAAATTTATTTCATCAAGTCATCAACCTGTAACTTTTCTGCATGCTGTATGCAAAATAGCATTTGTCTTTTTGGAACACTTATCTTCACTAAATTCATGATTTTTGCTTGCTTTACTTAACACCATTGCACAAAATAAATCTGCTTTGTAACAAAGAACCTTACTACGTTTCCCTCAACTTTACCTCTTGTTAATCAGATGAACTGTGCATTCTTTCATTATTTAGTTTTGAATTTATGCAAGGTAAATGCTTGACATGCCACCAGCCAAACTATGGTTTATGTTTCATTTACAACTATTTTGAGTTAAGTTTATCATGTTGGGGAGGAAAATAAAGTAGTCAGAGAAAGAGACTAATAAATTCCAACTCATCTTGAGAGAATCCAAAATTGGTAGGTATATTTTATCAAATTTCATATACGGTTCTCCAGGTATACCAATGAGTAACATTTCTATAATGAAAACTACTTGGGGTAAAAATATGCAGTTTTGATGAGCATGGTAAAAAATTCGCCATCTACCTGCCTGATTACTTCATTAACATGAAACTGCAATATCTTGATCTAGCTTAAATAATTCTTACAAAAGAGGATTGATTTCACAAGAAGCAGGGTGCAGTAGCAGTAGTAGGATCTGGCAATGTTGCATGTCTCTGATGGGATGATACATTAAGGAGCCTCAAGGGCAAACATCATCCCATTTGACAAGCACTAAAATAATGTTTCTGGTAACTGACAACATTTATGCAGTGTGTAATATAATTATATCAGAAAATCTGTGTATTAATAGCAGGCAAGTGTAGTGTACAGCACTAAAAATCTTCGAGGATGAAATCGTTGTATAAAAGTTATATCAATTGAATGATCATATATTTGAACATTTTTCCCTGCTTCTGTCAGCATGCTGTAAGATTTAAAGACCTAAACAAATTCCAGTCTCAGTTTATTTCTCATAAATGCTGTGCTATTGCACAGAAGGCTGTTGAACAATGATGTGATATGATGGCAGGTGGGAGGAAATGGATGATGCAGTGAAACAATCAGTATACCCATTTATAATTTGTAACAGCATATCTGTCTCTCCATGCAAAACTCATCACATATTTAATCAAATCAGTACATCCATTTAACATATCACTATTCAAATATTAGCAGTTTCAGCTGCTAATATTTACATAAAATGATAATGCTTTTCTTAGTGTATTAAAAGAGTTTCCTATTCATTCAGTGAATAGTCTTTATTTTAGTCTTTAGCTTTCCATAGTACCATGCTGGCATTAGCACCAGAAATAAGTGTTTACAGTTATAGGTTTATGCAATACACTCTTTTATTTTGTAGCTTTTATCCAATCTATTTCAAGTGATGAAGCACCTGCTTGCTTGACTGGCAGGTATACGCCTCCATACATCTGTAAGCCAAAATTTGTGATATTGGACACATCTAATGGAATAGCCTCAGAAGTATTAAGTGGTCGTCCTCTGTAATATGGCTTGAAATCTAAGAGTGATAGCTGAACTACTGCAAAAGTATCCATGGGAGCCTGAAAGAAAATAAATGTAAAGCTCAGAATGTCTGACAAAAAATATAGAAGATACTGGGACCTGAAATGTAAAATTTTACATCAAAACATAAAACAGTTTGCCAACAACATATGATCACTAATGAAATAATGTTGCTCTCTCATTACATTAAATGTATTTTTTTTCTAAAATACTTGTAGATTGTTTGGCACCAGTCTGTACAAAGGCAACACATTACAGAACAAATATTAATTTTCTCATGCTGTGCTGGCTGCTAGTGTAGATGTATTCAGATGGTGACTTCGAGGGTGTGTGTTGGAGGTCTGGCAGTTAATGGGCAAGCAGTAGCTCTGTGTTGTTTCAGAACAATCAGGGTTTATTTGCACCCCCCACAAGGGAGATAACTCTCTATTGGTTAGTGACACACAGATCCTCTAACTATAAAAGAACTCCTTTCCTCTCTACTCTTTGAGCCATCTATTCTGTTTACCACAGCTTTTTGGTTAGGCTACTACATGAAACCAACCTCCCCCCTCCCTTATATGGAGGAAGAAATTAGATGCCAGGCCAATTTTTTTATATACCAAATTACCCTTTCATGAGAGTGCTCTCGTTCATGCTTTAGGCAATTGTCACAGTCAAAATTGACCAAAGCTGAAATTCAAGGTGCTATGCTGACCCTTGGATAGCAATAATTATTATCTAAGCAATGGAAATTTAAATCCTAAATATCACAAATTGCAAAATAAAACAAATAGCATTATAGACATACTGATGACAAATTCAAGGTTATCAAAACATGCCCATATATTCTTCACTCAGGATGTCAAATCCATTCATATCCTCTCATAAGTCCAATTTATCTCCACACCCACTACCAAAGAATTCATCCTACAACTTTATTCCTTTCTTGCAGTTAAGCCCAAGTTAGGATAGGCATGCAGCAACTATACTAACCCAACCTGTCATGTATTTCTGGTTCTGGTACACTTTCATTTCTGATGATGCGCAAAAGCTTATATTTTGTGAAATTGACACAGCTGATCACCGAAGAAGCAATAATCAACACTGGGAAAGCTTCAAGTCCTACGTTTAATATCTATACATTTGCATTAAGCCCTAGAAAAGCAGAAAGCAAATTTATAAACAAAACATTGCTAATTTTTTTTCTAATGCAGCTTTTTTCTGCCTCTCTTTCTCCTTCTGGGAGGGGTATGTGTGTTTAATGTCCATTTTCACTCCTTCTGGGAGGCATATGTGTGTTTAATGTTCATTTTCACTACTGAGGCCTCACAGGCACTGGACACTGATGATGAGATGAAATGATAAATTGGGAAAGGATTTTTTTTAAGGAAGGAAGCTTTCCAAGCTAAGTTTAGAGTACCTCCCTGACAGACATTTACCATTTATCAGGATGGAGGTAAAACAGGAAAAAAACCTGTCATCACTCGTAATGATCTCCCCCCCCCAAACAAAAGTTTAAATGAGAACATCTATAACGCTAATTCTATCTTTCAGATAGAAAAATATTTTTAAAATAGACAAACTCCTGTGCTATTGTGCCTACCTTTTTTTACCCAACCAAGGGGTTGGCCTCCCCAGCTATTTTTAGTTCTACTATTGCTATATCCTTTTACCAGTGAATAGAACATACATGCAAGGATTCCAGTATTATACTGAAAATGTTCAAAATATATTAGGTTTCAGGGGAATTATTTTTAAAAGTATTTTGTTTGGTGCAATGTTGGAAGGGGGAAAAGAGAGACTACATTTTTTAAATTCCATATTATGCAGTCATATGTGAAGTTTCCACATTTGTAAACCTTTTGAACTTGCTAGAATAACGGCAGAGGATGAATATAAATGTTTTGCTATATTAATAATACACCATCTAAGGGAAGTATTCATATAGTGCTTTAGTAATGTCTCCACTCATTCTCATTATTTTGGGTAAGTGTAAAAGTGTTTCACGTGTACAGAAGTTTGGCAAAACTAAAGGATAGCTTAAAAAGTATAAAACCTTCTCAAATTTCTTGTGATGAGAAGAGAGGTTTCATTTGCCTACCTGGAACATCTGTTCATAAGTTGGATGAGGCTCTTCATTGAGTTCTTTGTGCCTGAGTACAACTTTGTAGCCTGAGTTATTTCCCTGCCCACGGATTCTCATCTGTAAGTTGGTGAAATTCTGCAGATTGAGAGAAGTACATGTTCGTACACCTGCAAATCCAGCCCCGTTTGGCTGGGGATTCAACAGTGTGAAGAATATAGCTCGCTGGAAAAGCTGTGTTTTCTGCAAAATTAGTACTGCTTTAGACATTCCAACTTTTCGTACAACATCAGACTGCTCCACCCAATCATCAGTGTTTGAAAGATTAGTGAAGTCAAATAATATATTTTCATTTTCATCAGTCTCACTTGCAACACCATTAACATCTGAACCCCTAGAACATAAGTATTTTTTGAAAATTATGATTAAAAATGCTTGCAATTAAAATAAAATTTTATTTCATAAACATAAAAAATAATAATAATATGCAACAGCATCCCATACTATTACATCAATTACCCCAATAACTAGCTTTAATATGCTGATTAGAATACCAAATTCCATTTATATAAAGGATCTATGATGGTATTACTATATTCAAACAAACTTTATTCTATATTTAATTCTTTCTGAAAAACCAACAGTTTATATAGTGTTTAACATCACAATAGCCCCATATTTCATACTGTTCTTAATTATAAAATTACAACTATAAATATGCCACCTTAAATAAGTTTGAGTGACAAACTAGGATTCTGCTATGCTTTTTAAATAAAGTCTGGCTTCTTTTATAGAAAAAATTGTATCGCATTAATTAAGATCTACTGTCCTTCAAGCAGGCTTGTCTGTTTCTGCTCCTTTATCATTTGACTTTCAAATATGGAGTGCTCCAAATAGTTTTCAATATGGGGAAGAAAAAAATAGTCCAATGATAAATTTAATTTTATACTTTTCTTTTATTTATTTTTATTATTAATCATTTTCAAAGATTCAAGGCAAATTTTCTGCACCCACCCAACACAAATTAATTCATTTTTATCACAATTTTCAATATAATAACTACACATAATACCCACCATGCAATGTTTGAATTAAACATTATTGGAACAATTCCAAAAAGGCAACCAATTATTCCAATTCTCCATAATACATTATAAACCACCGTCAGAGATTTCATGGCCTCTTTTTCAGTTGCTGAAGTAGTTGTACTCACTGGGTAAAAAAAATGACATGTATTTAAGATGCAATAATAATATTTATATTTTTACTGGAAGCATAAAATTGAAATTGATAAGCATTAACCTGTGTTACAAGAGATGTTGAAAAGGACGCCCCTCAGCAGCAATACATTGCTGGCATCTGTAGAGGAAATACCTGTTAACTTTCATAAGCTCCTCTGGTGTGATTTTAGCTATTTCTCGCCGGATATTTTCTTTTAGGTTCTCTATTGTATGCGGGTTATTCTGATACACTTTGTTTTTTAAATTCCCCCATAAATAAAAATCACAAGGAGTCAAGTCAGGGCTACGAGCTGGCCACAGCCCACTACTGATAATTCTGTCCTCAAAAACCTCTGCAATACAATTCCGTGATTCGCGAGCACTGTGTGCAGTAGCAGAGTCCAGCTGAAAGAATGATTGCTGGCGTTCAATGTCTGTTAATTGTTCGAAAAAAGGTTGTAATATATCCCTTCGGTATCTTTCACCATTGATATTGCCTTCATAAAAAATAGGCCCTATTATTCTGTGTGCATTCAGACCACACCACACTCCTATTTTTTCAGGTTGCACAAAATCGCGTTTTCGTGAGCCCCAATATGAGCTGACATGACCATGCAATTCGAAACAAGCTTCGTCTGAAAATATGATAAATTCAGGAATCACTCTGCCAGCAGCAACACTCTCCAGAATCCAGTTGCAGAATCGAACTCTGGTCGTGGGATCGCGCGGTTGCAAGTCATGAACCACAGTAATTTTATATGGTTTCAATTTAAGTAATTTAGTGGCATTTCGTGCTGTGGATTTTGAAACACCTGCTTCCTGAGCAAGCAGACGGAGGGACTTTTTTGAGCTGTGTTCCAGTCGTACACCTATTTCATATAACTTTTCTTCCGTAAGAACACGGCGGTACGAAACACGTTTTTTGTCATTGAGAGACCCTGTCTCTCGTAATTTTTTAACAAGTTGGCGAACAGTTTCTCTACCTGGAACACGATTGCCAGGATATTTTACTGCGAATCGGCTTCCCACTTCTCTGCAAGAATCAGTTTTCACATATGTATCATACATAAAAACTCGTTCTTCAAGACTGTATTTATGTAATGGCATAACTAAGGAATGACAATTAAAGGACCGAGTAACACAAAGCTAAATGCACAAATACTCTTTAACAATGCCTTTATCATTCATAACACGTACAACCTATACCAGCTGCTACCTGCTGCTAATACCAACTACAAGCAGCTATATGCAAAGTTCATGCAACAAAACCACTAACTTACATATTTAATGTATTAGCGCGCGGATAAACGGTACTACTTTGTAGAAATTAACCCAAAGAGTTTTCAATTTAATGAGAAAGCACTATAACTATTAGAGTAATAGGGTTGATTTCACTGAGTAATTTAACTTCAGCATTAATATTACATAGCTCTTGAAGTATTTGGTAAAATACATCATTGGTTTAATTTTATAATTGGCACTACTGTTGTACCCATTTGCGTTGTCATGGAGGATGTATACTACCCATGGAATTGAAGTTAACGCTTGGAAGTAGGTTGATCAAAACCTAAAACCTTAGCAAAGTAAATGCAATGAAATATAATCACAGTCTTGTTTTTTCTTTGCTATTAATTTAAGTCTGTATAGTGTTAGTGGCCCGAATTTTATTATTGCTCTTAGTTACAATGGGATTCTCACAAAGTGCTGTTGGCATCGTGCTTACAGCTCAGAGAAATTAGTTTTCAGACAACCGACAGTCGGAAAAGGCGCTATCGATGCGGATAACGTTATGTTTGCTACCTTGTTAAGAAGGAGAGAAAATGGCCGACAAAAGTTTAATGAAGGTAAGAAGAATTAACTTATTATTATTTGAACTTATTATGTACTTAATCTTCTAATAAATTGAAGCTCTGTTGAAGTGCATGGAAGTATGCGACTGTTTAACTATGGTAAAATTGCATCTAAATAGTTTACATTGTAGAAATAAAATTGAGTCAATAGAGGACCTAAATATGTAGAGAACGCTTTTTTTTTCTACTACGCAGCAAATAGCGGAACAAAAGCTAAAGGCCTTTTCAATTGGCACGATGGGAAAGAGACAGTTATCTAAAAAGGAGCTGGAAGAGCAAAGAAAAAAAGAACAAGAAGAAGCGGCTGCACAGGTAAGAATTTGCATATCTATTAACCCTTCCGGCTACTGCAATCATGGGGATTACAAAGTAGAGGCCCATGTCTTGTTAATATAACTTAAATATTGTTTGTTGCATTGAAACTTGAATATAGGCATGCAGCGCAACCACAAGATTAAAGTTTAAACTTACCTAAAATAAAAGGAGAGAGTGGAGACATTATAGACCGATGTAAACAGTTATAAAATCACACCGGCATGTTCGCGTGTGTTCATTTTCCTCAACCAATGCATCATCTTAGGGGTTTATCGTTAATTTTTTTTTTATATAATTTTTAATTTTGTCATATATCATTTGTGGTGCAACGGTAATGGAGTTGTAAATTAGATATAAAAATACCGTTAGGTTCACTATTACCACTCGCTAACTTAATACAAACTTACTGGTTACATTTTATAATTAATAAAATAACAATTGTGGCCCAATACTATTAAAGTGAACGTAAGTTTCCAAATTAAATGGCATTAGAAGTTGGCAGAAAAAGATGTGAACGCAGAAATAACCCACCCACTAAACCCAAAAAAGCACCTTAATTATTGGCAGACTTTGGCAGTAGGAAGGAAAAATGGCATTCAGCGGTGATGATTACACTTGTTCTTAACAGCAAGGAAAATATACTAGATTGCAGCACAATAAAAATAATATGGGTGAAACTTCCTTATAGGTAAACCAGAGAAATTAAAGTATTAAACTTACCTAAAATAACATGAGAGTTAATAAAAGCATTAAGAGATTATGTGACACTGTAAAAAGCTAGTACACCACCCAGCTTCCCAAAAAATGCATCTATATTTATAGCTGAAATCGAAGGAAGGGGGAGGAAATTACTTCATAGTGTACTTACATTACAGTTGTACAAACAGTAAGAAATATACTAGAAATTAAAATATAAAGGATTATGGTGAATAAAGGGAAATTTTTATAATGTAAAAACTATCTGAAATAAAAGATGCAGACATTATTACTAGTAATGTATTCCCAAAGTAGATAATAAAATACAAGTGGAATAATGAGCAAATGGTAAATAGCAAACTACCCTCTCTTGGACATTGCATTATTAACATACTAAAATTGTGCACGATCATGAATTATAGTGACTTTGGAAAACAAACAAAAACCTATGCTCACAATGCAACAATCAAAAAATGCAATTACTAATGAAATAATCCCTGTCCAATGTGTAAATAAATACAAATGAAGAATATGAATGCTTCATTTGAATAAAGTGTTCATAGAAATCGTATGTAGTTTACATCTCGACAAATGTGAGCAATTCTGTAGAATGCTAATTCAATATTAGCTGAATAATACATAGCTAAGAACATTCCTATTATGATTTGGAGTCCTATATACACACACTAACTTAGAGCTAATCCAGGGTAAATCCTATAAACCAGAAGGACACAATGGTTTACTGCAGCTCGCTACAGCCATGGATTATGCTTGCCAGATTCTATTCGGATAAATACATGCAAACCTGTTACTACATCATAAAATTATATAACAGTTGTACAACTCTGAAAAGCAATATGGAATCCCTCAAGCAGATACACAATATTGAAAAAAATTTGAAACTAAGGCACAGATTTGCTCTGATGGTGAAAAATATAAGAAACACATAATGGAACACCTATATAATTTTACATATGGTTAATTATATAGGTGTGGCAATTCTAAAAATAAACAATGAAGTGCTGAAGATATTTTTCAGAGCTATCCTGGTGGAGAAAATGAAAGACAAACATGCAAACATAATAATGTGGAAATTTGCTATGTTCCTCTAAGTTTATCATACTTGCAACCATTAACTCCAAACTATAATAATAATATCTCCTGAAATGTCAGTCATGGTGGTCTAGTGGTAAACATACTTGCCTCTTAAACAAGATCAAGGGTTCAATTCTGGTCAGGGTGTATGGATTTTTTTTGGGCAGAGAAATCCTAAATGTGGCTCCCTTCGGAAGAAAGTAAAGGCATGAGTCTTGTTTCATAGATTTATGGCATATAAAAGAACCTCAAACCTGAAAGAAGAGATCTCTGAGCAAAATTTATTGTGCTTATTATGCCCTGAATTGAATGGGATGCTGCTGACCTGAGATGTAAAAAGAGTATCAGTAAATAGCAAACCTTATCATGCCCTGAATTAAATGGGATGCTGATGACCTGAGATGTTAAAGAGTGTCAGTAAATAAAGCAAAAAATAAATAAATAAATAAATTCTCATGTAATTAAATTTTGTGTAATAATTTGTACACTTTATCATAATTTTTATAACTTTTTGAGTGGTTTACCTATAAAGAAGTTTGTATGTTGTATGTTAAGACTCGTATTGGATACCTATCAACTATAGTTCAGGCAGTTTTGTTATAGCAAGCTTAACAAACACAAACTAACCTAAGTAAACAAGAGTTCTCATGAAACTTAAACTAATCTAGGGCATATTTTAAAGAATGTATCCACCAGATTAGGTTAAAGTGAAGTTTCATTCCACAAGTTTTGCAAGACTTGTTGGAATAGGTTGGCATGAAGGAATGCTCCTGTTCCTATAATAATATTTTGTAACAATTGGCAACTTTGGAAAACAGTGGATGGATGTAAGAAAGTCATTTACAGAGCTGGTGGGGGATAATGGAATATGTAAGCATGCGCATTTGCAGAAAAATGAAGGAATTTATAATAATAGAGGCAAAATAAACAAGGTATGTAGAAGATGAAGAAAATTAACTGAGGAGTATAAGGTGGGTGTATTAATACTTAAATATGTACCATGAACATAAGGGAAATTGGAAATAAAATACTTTGGAAGTACCATATTTATGCAAATCTAATGTGCCATTGAATGTAAATTTGAAACCAAAGTCATTAAAAAAAATTGGACTTATTGTTGTAATGTACATTAGAGAAGTGCACTATTGTTACATCTTGGAGCACCTAGGACAAAATCCATCACCCATGGACAGTTGGTGTAGGTCAAAAAAGAAAAAGTTATTTCTTGGGTGTGACTAGTCACGGAGTGCCTGCTCTTCCTCCTTTCATGTACAAATTTCAAAACTTTTTCTTCAATGTAAGGTGTCTTCCTTTGCGAGGACCTGTAAATTTCTTCCTATTGGCTTTAGTTGTAAATAATGCCAATTTCTGTTTCCACCATAAAGTGAGTCTGTCCTGGTGGTGTAGTGGTAACCATACTTGCCTTCTAAACCCAAGATCACGGGTTCAAACCCGGCCAGGATCGATGGATTTTTTTGGGCATAAAAATCCTAAATATGGCTTCCTTTGGAAGGGAAGTAAAGCCGTGGGTCTCTTGTCATACATTTACGGCATGAAAAAACCTCAAGTCTGAAAGAAGAGGCCTCTGAGCAAAATTTGTTGGCCATTTCATGCCCTGAATTGAATGGGATGCTGATGACCTGAGATGTTATGACCTGAGATGTTAAAGAGTGTCCATAAATAAATCAAATCATAAAGTGAATGTTGCCCTCAGCTACATTGAATTCTCTTCCTGCCTTTCTGTTACTTCTTTTCATCATAAAGAATTACTTAAGCTTGAAAGTTGCATCACAAATGTTCTTCTCTGTTTGCCCTCCATTTCGTGACTACGTACTATTCAAATAAACTATGCAATAATAGGCCAGCAATAAATGTAACAAAGTCAAGATTTGCAGCAATGTATTATGACATGATAAAAAATAAATTTGAATGAAGTTGTTTATGGAATGTCGGAATCCACACAGTGAAACTTTTGTTAATCTTATTTTGATTTAAAGTAAACACTAAAAATCATGTCGTCACATTAAAACATTAAAAATTACTTTTATAAGTGTGTTTGTGAAACTTAAAGAGAGTTTTAATGTGACGACATGATTTTTAGTGTTTACTTTAAATCAAAATAAGATTGAATGAAGTTACTATGGAACTACGAAATGGATTTGCACTCAAATCTAAAGAGCACCACAAATTTGAATACTACATTTGGACAAAAAGATGCGCACAATAGATTCGCGTAAATACAGTAGTAATTAAGATTGTAATGAATTACACACTGAATAGGCATGCAATCACAATTTGAAAATTTAACCAGTATGTTAGGTTTAAGTTTCACAAGGATGTTTGAAAAATTAATATTCACTTATGTTAGGGTCCAGTTAGATTAGGTTAGATGTTTGCTTAAGTTTGGTTTATGAAGTTTTCCTTAATTGCAATTTTTCCATTATTCCTGCTTCTGTGTGATACTATCTAATGCATTTTATCACACAATTGCAAGTGATACTGGTTGTATAACATTTCATAGGCTGTTTCTACAGGCAACATTTGAATCACAATGTCATTATTATAGTTTTATTTATTTTAGTGCATTTCTTGCTGTTAGTGCAACCATGGCATCAGCACATATGCTGGGTATAAAGAGGTGGGCAGCAGAACTTATCAAAAAAAAAATTGTTTGTGTTCACTAGGGTGGCCCTTATATTTCAACTTTCTAAACGTTTAGTTCCCACCCCTCTTTCTTGTCCCAACTGACAGAAAAAGAAAAAACAGAGAGAGAGACTTGGCAAATTTTCAGCTCAATTGGGCAATTACTTGGTGACCCTCAAATGCTTTCAAGTTGGAATGTAATGTAAGCACAGATTAATTCCTAGCTAAAGCAGTATACTCTTCCCTATCTCAACCATTTTCTTTTTTCTTAGAGAAATTTATGTGGATATTCAGTCAACTCCAGCAATTGTGTGCAAAATTTGTGTATAAAATTTCCCAAAACTTAATTAGAAAAATTCCTGAAATAACATGAGAAACTTAAGAAATAATACGTTTATTTAGTAAAGCATACAATAACTGTAAGGAAACACCTTTTTTTTTAAACAATAAATTCTATAGAGTTAAAACTTAGTGTGAACTAACAAACATTGAATATTATTTTTTTCTAAAAGAGAATTTAGTAGCAGTTGGGTATTTTTTTACGGTCTCTGGCAACAAAACAAATTGTTTTTCAGTTTCATCTTTTGTGATAATGTTACTACATTCTTGAATGAGTTTGACTCCTCTTTATACAACAACATTCATAAGAACTATTTTCTCAAGCTTTTCAATTCCTCTTTTGTAGCCAGGGTCATCCTTTCAAGTTGAGGGGTCTTTGTCAAGGAAATTGGTGCATATAGAAAATCTCCTAAAGAACATTTTTGTATCACAGAAGTTACAAAAGAAGAAAACTCTGTTTGTATAGAAAGAAAAATCATTTTGGTGCATAATGTACCTCTACAGTTGATTTCTTCTTCTTCTTCTTCTTCTTCTTCTTCTTCTTCTTCTTCTTCTTCTTCTTCTTCTTCTTCTTCTTCTTCTTCTTCTTCTTCGTCTTCTTCTCCTCCTCCTCCTCCTCCTCATATTAGCCTAACAGCTGTTGAAACATTGTCATTAAGTAACGATAGAGCTACAGTTTCAGGAGCTATCAGAGAAGGTCAGAAAATATGTTAGAGCAGTGTTTTACTGATTTCTAAATCAATTAATTTATGACTAGGACTGCAGGCAAGGAAAAAGAAAAAATATATCTTTTTGTGGAAATTATGGATCATCTCTGGTGTATCTCATTCAGATGAGATTTTCACTGTCATCACCACCATCATTGCTTTGGCTGCTTGATATTGAATTATCAGTTTTGCATGTAGTAAACTTATGAGTAGCAAAATTTTCCATTTCTTCAAAGTCCTTTGTTTCCAGGCAGTTTCTGTTGCGGTGTGCTTCATTGCTCTTATGTTTTAGTTTTATATCTACACCAACCATGCTGCTTGGTCATCCTTTTTGATGCTGAAGCATTAAAAAAATCTTATCTATATTTTTCATCTGTCTGAAAGCATCTGAATGAAATATGTCAAAAGAGATCTCATTTTTTCTTTTTCCTTGCCTGCAGTTAGAGTCAAATTTTCTGTAAACTTTTTTTTATTCATCATAGTTTTAATAACTTATCAATGCACTGGTCAGTTCTTCTAGTAAGAACTTGTGCTTTTTACCATATAATGGAAACTTCTTGAATCACCAATGCTGTACTTTCCTTTGTTTTAAGATTTACAACTCTTACATCATAGAAAAAACCTTAAAACTGGCTAATTCGAGGGTAATTTGGCTCCAACAATTTGATTGGAGATGTGGCCAACAAGAGATACATTAAAATCTTTTAACTTGTGCGACAAACTACATGAAGTTGATGCCATTTTACAAGTCTAGGAAAAACACGTCTTGAAAGTCACTTTACACCAGCACAGGCTCTAGCTTAAATAGTAGTTCTGAAACAATAATTGAAAAATCATTCATTACAGACATTATCCTTACAAAATAAGACAATGAAGCATATATTATTATTATTATTATTATTATTATTATTATTATTATTATTATTATTACTATATGTTTACCTAATAATATTAGAAAAAATTGCTTTCCAGCTAAAATTTCAAGCTTTCATGATTAATGCAGATCACCTTGCAATTTATACAATTTTTTTTTATTTCTTTCTTCTTTTTTGAACAAGATAAGGCAGTGAGTACATTACAATTTTAACTTTTGGAAAATTACCTATAACTAAGGGCCACCCCCATGTTCACTAGCATTACACTGCTCTCTATCACCTTCAGGCACCCATTTTAAATAACTTAGGTAAAGTTTGAAAATTGGTCCTCTTATTAATTTGTTTTTGTTGCACACTGGGGACATGTGGGTTGCAGGAAATTTTGCAGGAGTAAACCCATCAGAGTCAAATCAGAGTTCATTTTCATGTAGATAAGCAAATTGTAACTGTTTTCTGGCGAATGAAATGGAAGAAGCCTTTATTTTATTTCCATGGTACCAAGATGGAAGAGTCCATTATATACATAGATAAATGTATTTATCAGCTGTTATCAAGTATTTATGTTTGTATTTAAACAGGTGCATTGACAGATTCTACTGCAGCTTTTGTCTATAAATGCAAGAAGAATTTGATAAAAATGTGACAAAGCAATCATAATTTTTTATGGAATATTACCTAATGGAAATATAGGTAATGGCATACACTGCTGTTGTAAGAAAGAATCTATAATAATAGGGTTTTTATTATTATTTAACTAGTTTAATTTTTTTGGACTTGTCCTAATAAGGAAAGAGATAAATGAATTACTCATGCATTTTCAAATAATTTTATCAAACACACTCAGGTAAGAATAATAAGCAGTGAGCACTTTTGCTGTCCAAAAGATTATGAATCCAGCAAAAGTGCAAAATAGCTTGCTGGAGAGATGATGGTCAGAGGAATGTGCTAATAATACAGTGTGTCAGAGAAGTACATTGTTTGCAAGTAGGATACATATCATAAACAGAGCCTGTGCTTGTACTATGATCCATTTAGAAAACATTGACCTTTTACAGGCTGAAGTTAATATACTTAATATTTTCTAACTTAATAACAAATTAATAAAATATAATTGAACAAATTCATAGACTTCATTTCAGGTCATTACACATCATAAACTTGTTACTTTATATTAATTGGTCTATTTATTAATGCATACCGTTAATAAAGGATTAATTTTTTATTACAGCAGGGTGAACCTGTACAAACTTGTGTTGGGTTTATATCGCTCACGTGTGTATTTACAAATATCACAATGGTAGGTTGCCCTCTTCCCCCAATATATAACAGTAGGGAGAAAAAGCCGTAAGTGTTATGTTTCAGTAATGCTAACATTTCTCTTTGGACCATGCAAGCTCATGGGGTTCAATTCACACATATAAGTAGGTAAACTTGTTGCTTTATGACCATGTGATATTAATATTTCATCAATGCGGAACACTCTTTCCTGCCATTTATGTACCTCTATCAATATGTAGAGTTTAGATTTTGTGATGTTTCTTGACAGACAAGGAATGCTATTTTGCAGCCATAATTTCACTTCTTCTTTTATGCTGTATTTTGAAAAGGGTTTGTTTTCCTGAATATTGTGGAACACAATCCATAACCACAACACTCCTCTGGGAGATTGGAAAGAAGCTGATTGTTAATCCAGAGCTCAAAATTTCTGAAATTCATTTGACCATGATAATCTCCTGAGGTTTTGGCTGCTTGAAAAATTAATGATGCATTCTTCACAAACACCATTTTGGATCTTGCATGAACGAAAAGAGTCGGTTACCAAAATTTGGCTTAGTCAGTGCATCTGGTTGACTTTCATTTTGCCAGCATTTCCTAATTGTTAAATTATTGTCCACCCAAGTCTCATTAATATGTATGTATATAATTAAAAATAAATTCTTGGAGAAATGTAACTAAAAAAAAACATGAACTGGAGTAACAGAAAAATATATATATATTGCTCTCAGATACGTTCAGCACTATTCCATATATGTTTGGTTTTTCAGTAATATTTTCCTTTAATTTTAGCACTTTTTCCATTTGTAGCTCTTTTCTTTAAGAACCTATTTCAGAGAGTGAACCCTTAAGGAAATACAATTCTTTCTTTTTCAAATATCATATAAACATTTTGGACATGTACAAATTTCGATTCTCACTAAATAAAATCTTTCTATATAGCGGCATATCACATTCTTGTCAAAAACATTATTCACTTTTGTATGCTCCAATCTATTTCCTGGAGTAGACAGGGAAGACTTGCCAGTTTTAACTCGTTCTCTTCTTACTCTGGTACTTGTCAATGGAACATCAGAATAACTTAACATGCAATTTAAAATGTCCAACTGTTCACTAATAATATTCTGCTTTTGTTAACACAATGAGAATGGGCTGCCATAAATATTTGAATAGATGATACACATACAATACATAATGTTTAACTAGGCAGATAAACCCCTCCCCTCACCGCATATGTCGTGGCCATCTATCCAGCTCCCATCAGTACTTACATTTTAAAAGAGATCAGTGAATAAAAGAAAAGCAAAAATATTTAAATTACAGCCGTGGTCTGTTGGACTCCTTAGCTCCAACAGACCACAGCTCCTAAGCCCGGAAGAAACTTCTAGTTATAAGTCTGACTCCGGCCGTGAAAGCTTCCGATCACTCATTTAACAGTTCACAAATGCAGAGCAAAGGGTGAATTCAAAGTAAAGAAAGCTAAACAAACATTAAAATGACTGCTGTTTTACTCCTACAAAACCTTCTGCAATCCGCATGTCCCAAAATCAAGCCTGGGAAACAAAAACAAATTAATAATTATTCTTCAGACTTTACTATAACTTCTTCAATAGTGTATAGATTGCCTAAAATTCAACAAAGTTAAGTGAGGCATATCATACTCGTATAATTTATACATCTGTTCACTGCTTCTATTTTCTAACAGACTGCAGTAGTTATTCAAAAATAGAACCATGCATTAATGTTTACTGTCTTTTGGACACACAATTAATGAGGTGTATTTTGATTGCTGTTTTTGTTTTCCTACACCTAGTGAGCAACTATAACATTCCTTTGTGCTAAGCGATTCAAGTGAGGCTTACTATTTCTGAGTTAGATGGTACTCAAAATAGATTTGCCACTATTATAATGTACATTACACTGATTTATTTACACAGAACTTGCACTACACATGAAGATGAACATTCAGTATTTGGTCATGTCCATCTTGGACCCTAGTTAGAGCTACCATTCTCTTAAGCACAGTGTCGATTAATGGTTAGATGTCTCCCTGATTGATAGTTTTCTCTTGCTGGAGTGCCATCTTCAGATTACATTAAGGTCTGAGGTACATATCCTCAGGCAAGTCCTACCCCAGCCAGCCTGCCCCATAGGAGTGCTATAGGGTTTAGGTTCCGACTATGTGCTGGCCAGTCAAGGTACTGTGATATACAGAGTGCAGCATGCAGACAATTGTTGTCATGCATGAATATGAATTAATGTTCAGTAAATAGAGACATGGGTGACAAGCAGTGAGGTTTAAATTTACATTTATCTCTGTTGAAATCTCTAAATGCTGGTGCATGGAAATTACTGAACCTCCACCAAATGTTGTGTTTTGAGACAATGTGCTCCATGCATATCACTCTCCAGATACTCTGCCTACCACTTGGAAATTGCTAATTGAATTTGCACTCTTCAGAAAATAACACACTGCTCCACAGCATCACAGTCCATCAGCTGAACTGAAAACTAGCAGTTTGGTGCTGTGGGCAGGTTGTCAATATTTGCATGCACTTTCTTGAAGGTGTTGTTAAACAGTACTCTTCTTATATTGACACTACACACATGCTGCAGTCATTTCTGAGCTTTAAGTGCTATAGTAAAGCAATTCATTAAAATGTTGATGAGGAACCTTATCACCTTGGAATCGTCCCTTTCCCTCCTCAATTCAGATCTTTTGGAGTAACTTTGTATCTCTCAAAATTATTACACAATTTCTTGCATTATATTGTGCACCTATAGCAGCAGAGGTATGTCAGAGGCTGCAGCTATCAACCAGTGTGACAACCCTGGCAATATTTTCAGACTTTAAATGCATTATTGGAACTAAAACTTCATTAAGAGAAGACAACAGTAACCAACCAAGATGTATTAATTATTTCCTACAGGAGCCATAGCCATAAGCCAATAAAAAAATTAAACATATTACTTTGTTGATGATGACTTGATGCAAGTAATCTGCTCTGGAACTGCAGCTTCTTTATGTAAAGCCCATTGCAATGTAATAATGTGCAGGCAAAAAGAGTCCACAGACTCTGTAATTAGCTAATAAATCGAGCAATTAAACTGAATTGCAATTCCAGTGATAAACACATCAGCAGTCTGTTTTGCTTAAATACAGCTTTGTAGAACTTCCACAGTGGAGAATATAATTACATGTTAAATGTTTTAGGATGTGGGTTTTCCAACCAGGTTAAATCAAAACTGATATGGGAGTGTCAAAATGCCCCATTTGCGCTGGCATCTTGTGGCAGGTTCGAACTGCAGTGGGTGCCAGGACATCGGGGCATTTGTGGGTGTGAGAAAGCAGATCATTTGGCAAAAAGGGGTGCGGCCCTGAGCCCACAATTGGAATCAGTACATGTACTGCCAAGACCACAGTTAAAATATAGATTGGGGATAAACATCAACTAAGATGAAAAACCTATCCTGGACAAATGCAAGCTGGGAATTTTGTCCTAGGCCCTAGCAATACTCTCTCCACATCTCCTGTAAAATTGGATGAAAGAGAAATAAGGAAAGTAATTGCATTAATTGCTGAACATGGTCACTTCAGGAAACATCTAAGAAAAATGGGACTCTAAAAGTTGAACCCATTTGTAAAATGTGTAAACAGGATGAGTAATCTGCCTTGCATATTCTGTTTGAGTATCCAATCCTGGTAAGAAGGAGACTTACTCCTTCTATAACTGAGAAGGACCTGGGAACCAAAATATTGCAACTTGTTTAAGGAACAGATAATGGGAAACAATGAAATCATCTCTTCTAATGGGGTAGCACAATAAGCCATATTGACTGATATATAGAGGTTGTTTTAAACTCCATAAACATTTATCTCCATCATCTATTTATCTCTCTATCTAGGTGGAGAGTCAGTTACACTCTTAATTCTTCACTTTGGCCAATAAATGTTGTTAAGTGGAGAAATAACTCTGCAGCGAAAACATTAAATTTTTGCATTACTGTGTTGAAATTAATACACAAACTGATGAACAGTTCATAAAAACATGAACCTCCGGAAATGAGATATGAAATAAATTGGCAAAGAAACACAAATTGATGAACAGTTCATAAAAATATGAACCTCCTAGGAAATGAGATAGGAAATAAATTGGCAAAGAAGAAAGGAACAACCTTACAGCAAAAAAGAACCAAACTACCCTTCCATAGCCTTAGATCAGGGTAGCTGAGGTCGTTAAGGCATGAACTCATGAGTGGGAGATCAATTTCTGTGATCCCAGGTTTTCCTCAACCCAAAAATGGCAAATGCTGGGGGGGAGGGGGGATGTACCATGAGCTAAGGTCTTGAATATTTCCTTCTTTTAAAAAAATCCTATTTATCATTTCATCTTATGCATCATCAATGTCCACTGCCTGTGATGCCTCAGCAATAAAATGGGCATTAAACACTATTTAAAAAAAAAACTAATAAGCAGTAACATTTCAGTTACACTTGCTTCCTTTACATCCAAAATCATATGCAGTGTTACCAATGCCACTGCCTCTTGTCACATGAAGCATTTTTATAAGATTGTCATACTTGTTGAGCAAACTTTGAACAAGAAAGCACAAGAGAGTGCTTGTATACCTGCACCCATCTATATGCGTTACTGTCACAGACTATTTCCAAGTTCTTTTGCTCTATAAAAGAGAAAAAGAGATACCAGGAAGCAAGTTTTGTAGATGTTGCAATAATACTGATGAAGAAAATTGCTATATAGTCTCGTCACAAGTACTGTTCATAGGTTTTAGTTAATATTGTGATATGAACAGTTTTAAAAAAAATCATTTGCTTTTGTTTTGTTGTGCTCATGAATTTAAATGTTTAGCGTCAATCATTTCCCCAAAATTCCCTTTGCGCTCACACATGACCATCTCTGGCCATTCATTAAAGCAGCATGTAATACCTCTATTGGAAAATCCATCACTGCTAACTCCAAGGAATGCTTAAAACTCTCAAAAGGGTGTCTTTACTTGTTACTACCCTCAAGCACTGAACACAGTTTGTAGTCCTGTTTTGGGCAGACCTTGTCTTCTGAACTGGAGATGAATCTTGCTGGAAGCTCAAATGCCTATTCTGTTCAGGTTCTTCACTACAGGTTTCAGTAGAGTGGTTTTGTACATTTTTCTGGTTGTCTTCAATCCCATCACCACGGGTGGCTGAGGTCGTTAAGGTGTAAACTCAGAGTGAGGAGATCTGGGTTCAAATCCCATCCGGACTGCCCCTGACTGACTTTTTCCACTTTTTCCTCAATCCTCATAAATGCCAAATGCGAGGAAAGTATCCTAAATTTAGGCCTGGAATGCTTCCTTTAAAAACAATCCTTTCCCAGTGATCATATCATGTAATGTATCATCAGTAACCACTGCCTGTAATGCCTCAGTAATTAAAATAGGCATTAAACACTATTTAAAGTCTTCATTCCCTTTTGACAGAAATTAGCATGGCAATACCAGCATAGCTCACTCCCTACCACACCATAACTGATGCAGGGTGGTGGCATTTCAATTTTTACAAAGTAACTTCAATATCAATTACTTTCTCGACAGTAAAGGACTTTTCCATTGGCTGTTGTAAGAATAACGCTTTGACAGTTGTTTGCATCTCCTCACCTTCTGCTACCTCATTTCTGTAGTTGAAATTATCCAATATTGCAAAAAAAAAAAATCCTCAGCCCAGGACTTTGATCTCCTGAATACTCTCATCTAAAGAGTCATCAATATATCCTTCTGAACTGGATTTCTTGAAGCCCACCACTGCATTGATAATGGCTACAGTCCTCGTAGATTCCAGGTGTCCGGATCTCAAGCACCAACAATATTAGTCTCTGTCGAATGTTGGATGATGTAGAATGCAAACATCCTACTGCTCTCCTGCTTTTTAAGAATCTGGAAAATTTTGTTATGAAGGAAACAGCAACACGGTTTTCAAAATCTTCCCATTCCATTGTTAAACCTCTTTCTACTGCACCTGAACTCAATAATAAGGCAGTATGAGAGATCAAAACTGTTGAATGATTGCGAAAACATGTAGTACAGTCTTTTCAAAAGTGGTAACTTTCACTAGTTTTATTCCCCATTCAGCTGCATAGCATATGTGGAACTTAAACCTAAAACTTTTTGGCTTTTTGCTAGGTTTTTAAATTTTGGTATGTTTTGGAGAAGAAAAGGGAGACGTGGAAGAAAAAGGAAGTATTGCTTTGAAGCTGAGATAATTATAGCTATTTTAGATATAAATTTAATGAATGACACTGTGCACAAGTTATCAAAAATTGGGTGTAAATTTTTAAGAAATGTTGTTCTATATACTCGAATACAAAAGAATTGAAGTTTATGAGAAAAGAATAACAAACTCAGATTCTTACTACAGTGAGACACATGAATGATTGAAATTGTTACATTCTTTGTACAAGAAAGCAGGATAGTTTATGCCCTAATCCCCAGCATTATTCAGAAAAACTTTTGAAGTTGAAAACTTTTTTTTTTTTTTTTCCCTTTTTTTTTAAATTTACAGTTACTTTGACTGCGTTGACTTTCTTGTGACATCTGTAGAATAGACATGAGTACTGTAGGAGTAAATGGTAGTTATGAATGACATGAATTAATAATGGGATAATGAGCTCAGAGTCCTTGGCATTTACTTTCTTATAGTAAGGAAACGCTCTGGGACACCCAGACAGTTTGACCTTAAAAGTTACAAATGCTACCAGTAGACCACAGAGACAGGCCCATCTTCTTCTTTATATATATTTGTGTGTAATTAAAAATTAAAAATGTTCCTCTTTGTATTAGGCATTTGAAGAATTTGTGGCAACATTCCAAGAGACACCCAACAAGACAGGGAAGGTATGGGTCAAGGCTGGCACCTATGATGCAGGGCGAAGGCGTAAGTATGCTCTGTTAACTTAGTAACAAAACATAGATATAGTAGGAAAAGCTTGAAAATTAAAAGTAGAACTTGTAATCATTTCTCCATCCATGGAAGAAGGTTAGAATATTTGCTTTTTTAATTGAATATTTCCTCATTTAAAGGTTCAGGATGTGCTAAGCATGTGTGTACAGACTTACAGTGGGGTTTCTATAAGATTGTACCTAGTTGACCCATAAATGGTGTCACATACTATTTTGTGAATAAATAAAATATGGTTTGTAATATTATAATTTTTCTTCTAGTATGTTACACTTGTACAGGGCTTTCATGAAAACAGTATCCTGCATATGTGATGCAGTGTTTTGATCCTTTCGGCAGCCAGCGGCACTCCCCACTCTATACCCTATAAGTGGGATTGTTTTTATGTGAAAGTACTGTATATATTAAACATACACAAACCCTGAGTCTCTCTGGTAAGGCATCTATCTCAGAATGGTTGGTCTCATTGGGAAAATCTGCCACTACTGTCTTGATGGTACCCTACTATTGAAAATTTGAAGTCATCCTTAATCCTCTCTAGAACTGACCAAGTTTACAGTCCAGGGACTCAGATCAGGGCTGTTACAAGGCCAATCAGAAATGGACATGATTTGAGTGCATTAACCTCCAGCCACTGTTGTGTAATCCTAGCCTTATTACTTGAAGCAGAATATTGCTAGAAACTATAAGGTATATTTTGAACAAGGGCTTCACAATATATATTTTTTTTAATAGTGTTTAACGCCCATTTTTACTAATGAGGTACCACAGGCAGTGGACACTAATGATACATGAATTGAAATGAAATGGTAAATTAGGAAAGGATTTTTTTTTCCTCTCTTTTTTTTTCTCCGAAAGGAAGCAGTCCAGGCCTAAGTTTAGGGTACCTCCCCAGCATTTGCCAGTTATGAGGACTGAGCAAAACATGGAAAAAACACCTGTCAGGGCGGACGATCCTGGTGAGATTCAAACCCCAGGGCTCCCGCTCATGCTTCACAAGATGGTTCTCCAGTTTTTACATACATTTTCGCATTAATTTTAAAGTCTTTTTTCACAGAATGTACCCTGGTGGCACTATCATAACTCACCCCCACCAAACCATGATTGTAGAGGAGTGGTGACCTGTCTGAATTTTAGGAACACTATCACAAGCTTTCTGAGAGCTTGAAACATATACATATCTTTTTGGTGGTAAAACTCTCTTCTATGGTTAAGACTTTCTCATTAGCGAAGAGAAGTTTACAATATCCATTTTTGCCATATCTCTGCAGGAGCTGTAAGTTCCCATTGCAGCTTCATTTGCAGTGTAAGAAAATGCCCAGTACTTTGCCAGTAAGCTCTAATTTCAAGGTCTTCATTAAGCATGCTGGACATTGATCTTGGCGACATGTTCATCCCTCATATATAATTACGTGTTCCTGGACAGGATTTATACGAGCCATCGCTGTTTGTATAATACAAGATCGACAAACTGTGGCAGTCTTTCATACTGCCAGTCTTTATAAATCTTTTGTTAATCTTCGGGGTTTTCATGATGATGAAAATTTTAGCAGCTGACTTTCCAACCCTAGGCAGAGCAATTGCAGCCACTCAGTTTTCATACTTGCAACAATCCTTGCTAACTAGAAGAAGACACATGCTTGCTGTTTCATAGCTGAACACACAAGGGTTAAGGGTGAGCTTCAGACAAGCAGGTTTATGGCCTCAGCAACCAGTTGTACAGTACAAGCCAAAGGTTTGTGACAATATTTATGCCTAGACTAGCTATAAGTCTATAAATAATATACATTTTAACCATATATTTAAAATAAATCTAATGTTCACAATTACAAAACAATATCAGCATACAAAATAGACATATAAATCCTAATATATCATCTAAAGACTATAATGCATAACCAGAAAGAGTCGGTCCTGGTGGTGTAGTGGTTACCATACTTGCCTCCTAAACCCAAGATCGCGGGTTCGAACCCAGTCTGGACCGATGGATTTTTTCGGGGCGTAAAAATCGTAAGTATGGCTTCCTTCGGAAGGGAAGTAAAGCCGTGGGTCCCGTGTCGTATATTTACGGCACGAAAAAGAACCCCAAGCCTGAAAGAGAGGCCTCTGAGCAAAATTTGTCGGCCGTTTCACGCCGTGAGTTGAATGGGACGCTGATGACCTGAGACGTTAAAGAGCGTCCATAAATAAATCAATAAAAAAAAAATAATAATAATAATAATAATAACAACAACAACAACCAGAAAGCACATAAAAGAACCTCAAGCCTGAAAGAAGAAGCCCTCTACAAAATTTATCGGTTGTTTGAAAATTTCGGGAAACGAGTTATAAAATACTTATGGGATCATTACCTTAAAAAATTTAATCAAATAAAATATGTAAATGAAGCTTAGATATAATTAATGGCTGTGCAAAATTAAAAAGCATTTTTTATAATCTTAATTTTTCATTTGCATAAAAATTATTTAGTAATAGTCAATTTTTATGTTTGTATTAGTGTAAAATCAGATACATGTAAATGTATCAAACAACAAAACTCATTGTATGTATCAAACAAAAAACTCATTGACGATGCCTTAAAACTTCTAAATATTCAAGATAAAAACATATCATTTACATACGAAATAGAAACAGATAACATGCTGCCATTCCTGGATATTAAAATAATGAAATGCCAAGAAAAACTTAAATTTGGAATATACAGAAAGAATACACATGCAGATAATCACATCAAAGCTGACAGTTTTAACCCTACAGCACACAAACATGCAGTAATTAACAGTTTAACACACCGGCTAGTTAACCTACAAATTAGCAAAGAAGAATATTTTAAAGAATACAAACAAATAGAAGAAACAGCAGTTAAAAATGGTTTTAAAAAAGAACTAATACATAAAAAGGTGCAGAAATTCAAGAGACAAAAACATATCAAAGAAACCACAACACTTTCAGCAACAAAAGATAAACTTATTTTTAAAAAATTCACATATCATCCATGGGCCACAAAAAAATTTCAGAATATTCTTAAAGATTTTAATATCAGGTTGGCACTGATTAATAGATTTAATGTTCAAAATTTGCTGATAGATAATGTTAATGACAGTATTCCACAAGAAGAAAAATCAGGTATTTACAAAATAAACTGTGCAGAATGTGAAAAAATCTACATAGGGAAAACAAAGAGAAACATAGGCACACGGTTAAAGGAACATTTCAGGAACATAAAGTACAAGCAAATAGAGAAATCAGCAGTAGCATATCATTTTTGGACACAAAATCATGACATAATAAATAAAACAAAATTATTAAAATCAGTACAAGGACCTACGGAATTAGCAACCTGGGAGAAAATGTACATCTACAAATACAAAGACAGCATAATGAACTTCGACATTGTTGGGGATGAATACATAAACTACAAGTTTATCACACCGCCACCAGAGCAGAATATACATTCCCACAGCTCAACGAATGATCCGACAGTTGAACTTTAGCCTGGCTGAAGATGGGAACTAAATGTTCTCGAAACCGGTTCCATACATTTATGAAAAGTAAGTGAAGCTTTAAGAGTGTGTAGTTCAACTCAATCATACAATGATATCAATTAATATGATTGGCTTCACTGTGCAAGTCCCAATTTACATTTAAGTAACATGTAAATGTGTTATGAACATATATAAAATAATTTTTAAAAATATAATTTTTGTACTTAAAATAATTTAGTGCCAAATATGTTTTTATATCCATGCTATTATCATATAATATGTATAAAATTATAATTGTAAAATGTTAATATTTGCTATGTATAATATTGTAATTTGACATCTTCAAAAGCCACCTGAAATATATTTACTGCCCCTATGAAGAGCACATGCTCAAGGGGTCTGTATATTAATAAATAAATAAAATCATGTCACTTAGCAGTCCTGATTGAAGTTAACTGCACTGGTTAGAAATTATGAAAACTATTACACATGTGCATAATGCGAGACTTGCTTAAGAAGTGAAAGTGAAAAGACTGTAATGAATGCAGTATCATATATTCTTCTGGAGCTTTGTGTCATTTATCATATCATATGCTTATAAGCAGCACTCTTTAAAATGCTAATATTGCATTCCATTGTGTTATGAATTACTCCTTTCTCAGATTAAAGTATCTTAAAGGAAATAAATATGTAGGAATATTGCAGAACACCTCAGTTGCAAAGCAACAATCCCACAAAAGTGCTGTTAAATAATCAGGTTATGGAGATATGGGAAAGAGATTGCAGTTTGTATATCTAACTGCACTCCCTTGTTTATATATCTAACAAAATAATTATAGCCATGAATATGGCTGTTAAACCTAAATTAACATTAAACTTTTTAATAGCTAAAGGTTCCATATTCATGCAGAACAATAGCAAAATAAATTATAATATTAATATAACTTCATTTTCCAACTAGAATAAATTATCATTTGCTTTATTCAAAGGAATGATATTAAAAAAGAATACCCCTTCAATAACAGTAAGAGTATGCGTAAGTTCAGATTTTGCTGAAATGTACAAAGTAAAACTATGTGTATTCTAATCATTTACTTGTTTCAGAGGAGGACACAAGGGAAAAAGGAAAACTATACAAACCACAGTCACGATTAACAGAGTTGGCAGATAAGCTAACCACTGCTGAACGAGCTCAGGAATATGCCAGACTGTTGGGAGATCGAAAACCTGATCGTCCAGGAAAAAAACGAGACAGAGAGAAAAAGAAAAGCAATTTGGAGCTATTCAAGGAAGAATTGAAGCTGTATGTATCTTTGAATTTTGCAAATATACATTACATTGGTGTAAGTGCATCAACATTTTTAACATGTGTACCTAATTTGTTATAGTATTCAGGAAGAGCGGGAAGAAAGGCACAAGTACAAAGGGGCCATTAAGTCCACATTGGAAGATGGTGCTCAGACTGTTAAAGCATGTAAGTTTATTCCAGATGATAAATGGAGAGACTGTAATATTATAGATTGCTTTGTTTCAGGTGGTTTTAATTATAAAAAAAAATATAGTACACATTCAACAACATTTGAGGAAAATGGAAATTCATAAAAAGCTTTATAGGAAGTGCTTCAGGGAAGCAGGTCATAAGCATTAGCACTGTTCTGCCTGCTAGATTTCTGGCAAATGTTATTGCTTTTTACTATAAATTCAATAAATTATAAGGGTTATTCACTATATAAGTTTTTCTATGTTGTATTATTTTAATTTTGTAGCTTTCACATAAAAGCTGAACATGAATGGATAGGTGCATCCTTTACTACTGTTCTACATAATTGCCACAAACATAGAGACTTTTGTCTCGATGCTCCACCAGCTGGGCTCAGGCCATAGGAGTATCCAAAGTCCTCCTGGATGATGTGAACTGTCCCATAGGCAATTCCCAACATTTGCACCACCACAAACCTTGAATTGTCTATACTCCCAGATTAGTGCATCCACTTTGGCCCTGTTGTCATCCATAGTGGCAGTTGAGGGATCATCAGATTGAACTTCATCAAAAATACCTACTTTGCCTTCAGCAAACCATCTGCACAGACATTACAGTATATATCCTACCACTCCATTGTCTACAGCTTCGTAAGTACAATTTTTACTTAATTACAGTATATGCTTACACAGCAAAATGCTTCCTCTGGACATTAATGATGTGCCAAGTCATTGACCCCATTTGTACCGAATCACTGCAAGCATTTGTGTCTGTCTCCTTCACACTTGGTCTCCATTTCCTGCCCCTTTCTTACCTTGCCTTTATATCTGCAGAATAAATTACTATCATTCTATGCAAATAGTACATAATATTAGGCAATCATGTGCATGTACAGTTATTTCTGAAAACATTTATAATTCTGGGAAACATATATATTGAATGACCTGCATAAATTGTTCAATTTAGACATATATATTTTTATAGAAGCTTAAGCGTTTTTATCTTCAAATCTTATTACCACAAAAACAATTTTCTTCAATTTATTAAGTGCTTATTATGGCATCCCAAGGTAAGTAGCCATGCTCCCTTGAAGCAAAATAATTGTTATTGGGAAAAATAAAAGGGCTACTTATAAACTCCATAAATTTGAAATTTTATTCCAATTTGAGCAATATTCTTAATATGTTCACCTACTGAATAAAAGTAAAGTACTTATATAATATTTGTATAGCTCAAAAATGTACTTTGTCATTCTTAATTGTGAATATGTTTATTATCTTTATAAAGCTGCTGATGATTCCAAATATGGCTCATACGACAATGGTGATCCAACGACCACTAATCTGTATTTGGGGAATCTCAATCCTAAGGTAATTCTAAAACATACATGTAGAGATGTAAGCGTTAGAGCAACTCTTCTTTAAATTTCCAGTACCTCAGACTTAGAGAATTGCAAAACAAGAAAGAAGCATGAAAAATGTTTAAGCACTTACACAAAACAACATTTCAAATTTATGTTAATAGGTAATTTTTGCATTTTATAAAAATTTATGAATAATTATTATAGATTACAGAGCAGCAGCTAATGGAGGTTTTTGGACGCTATGGACCCCTTGCCAGCATTAAAATCATGTGGCCAAGATCAGATGAAGAAAAAGCCAGAGGAAGAAATTGTGGTTTTGTTGCATTCATGAACAGAAAAGATGGAGAACGAGCACTGAAATATCTGAATGGTAATCATAAGGAAATATTTCTTTGCATGATAATTTTAGTTAACTATTTATTATACATATATCATTTGAAGAATCTTCCCTTAAAATGTTTGAGTTTAGTAGTGTGTTAAAAGATTTTAAAAAAGTTTCAAAATTTCAGCTTTCACTGTTTAGTCATACTTTGTGATTTGGACTGAATAGATACAGCATTTATTTTATGAAATAAATCAATGGTAATCATAAGGAAGAAATTCTTTGCATGATAATTTAAGCTATTTATTATCACACATATCCAAAGATCTTTCCTAAATAATATTTAAGTATGCTTGTGTGCTTAAAAGATTTTAGAAAAGGGTTTGTTTCAAAATTTCAGCTTTATTGTTTTGTCATAGCTTCATGATTTGAGCTGAATGGATAGATGTCATTTTTACAAAAAAACTGGTAGCTTTCGGTACAAGGTTATGTAGTCAGATATCTGGTTACAACGATGTTACTGCAAAATCTGAAATCAGTTCATGCTTGATTTGCTACACACAGGGTGTTTCTTTTTTAATTATTATTTATTGTTAACTGCCAAGATCTTTTAAGATGGTAATTGGAATGGATAAAATAATGATGCAGGGGATCAGGAATCCTTAGAATTACCATATTTACTTTTGCAGAATAAGGAGGGGAAAGGAAAAGGAACCTTACTCAGGCACCATGTCCAGATATGGGATTGAATCAGGGCTCACCAATTAGCAAGCAGGCGAAAAAACAGTTTTTGTTTAGAGGAAATAAATATCTTCCTCTTTTTTAATAATTTTTCATTATCCATTCTTATTTTTATCTCTTTCCTTTCTTTCCCCCTAATATCATAACGATCTGATACCAACTTCATGTAGAATATTTCGGATTTTATATATCCAAGTTTCACTCCTCATAATTCTTTCATGTGTTATCAAAAACTGTTTGATGATATTCTCCTCTAGTCTTCCTATTCTATACCAATATTGCAGTACTCTTTCTATTACCATGCCTTTATAATCCAATCTTCCTAGTTCCATTAGAACAACCTCATTAGGTGAAGATCAGGTAAGTGTAGGACAATTCTACAAAATAATCTATTTTTCACATTTATTGCTTTCCATCTTTCATTTGGCTTCCAAATTTCTATTCCATACATCATTCTTCTCTCCACTATTCAACCATATACTCTCTCTAACCATTTTACTTGCATATTTTGGTATTTTATTTACAGAAGATCTGATTACACTCACAGCCATTTTCCTTATGCTAATTCTTTTCTATTTAATCATTTCATTTCCTATTACTAGACATTCTAACTCCCAAGTGATCAATTTTCTTGACAACTTCTATTCTTTCCCATTACCATTTCTCCTGTTTTTTTTAATTTGAAACCTTTTTTATCACCGTAATCTTAGATTTAGTTTTATTTATCTTAAGACCCCATTCTTAACAAAATGTACCAATAGCTTCTAATAATAATTTTAATCCTACACTCATTAAAGAACCTGTTAAATACCCATTTAAAAGAGTAGTGCTACCAATCAGAGATTGGTATGCTCGTGCCATCAACGGATATAAAAGAAAATACTTATCAAACATGATGATTTTAAAATATAACATAATGCAGCTGAGGAAACATTCAGTCCCAGTCATTTTTGAGCAGCCCTTGTAGTTTTCAATAATAAAACTTCATTTTGTCAAAATAAATATCTAAGTGTAGCACTATATGTTCTGAATCAGTAATTGTCTGCATATCAAGCAATAAAGGTTAGAAACAGATCCTACTTAAAGTGGGTTACCTGAACTGAGATTTTCCTCAGCCCAGTACCATCTATCCAGTAGGAGAGTGAGAGTAGAAATAAACAATTTGGCTTGTGTCACTCCACGACCACTTATATTCAAAATGATAGAACACAAAACTTCTGTTACATTAAGTATAATCATTTTTCACAACTAAAAAGCCATATTTTTTTATCTAAAAATAACATACAGCACACAAGGCATAGAAATTAATTGCTACTTACATGACCAGCATTCCACTAATCTGAGCTGTACATAGGTTCTGTACCCTCCAGATCGGACGTCTGTGTCACTCGATTCATCCCCTAGATACACATTTTTCAATACGACATCAATAATACAGTCCCAAATTTTTTGTTCTTCTCCAATCATATGTTGGACACAAGCATTCCATTTATCACATATTACAATGCAAAATGTTGCATAAACAAGAGCATGCACATCGTGGAGTTTCCAGGTTGTGTTATTTCTGGAATGTAACCCTTCTCCTGAGCCATCTATTAGGTTTAAGTATCAGTGATAAGGCAGCAGTCGGAGTAACAGTGTGACCTGCACATTAATTAATTATTCATACTCTTTAGTATGAGGCTTGATCAAAGCCAGCAATTCAACCTTAACCAGACCCTTGTCGAAAGCTATGTTTTTACTTTGTAGCCATGTTGTGATGTCACCTTTACTTGCCATATGTTCAACCTCACACTGTGGTAGGGGACATTGTCCATCATGATGATGCTATTTGGGCGTAATGTGAGAACCTCTTCAAATCACAATTTGAAATCTTTGCAGTACATTTCTTCATGATAGACTCCATTTGTTTTGGATATGAACAGAAGTTTGCCATGCTAGACAAAACCATCTTCACTTCCTATGTGTAGCACTATCTGGTGCTTAATCCCCCTTCCTGTAGCATTTTTAAGCCCTGCATTTAAACTCATTGAAATGCCTGCTTCTTTCATTTTGCAGTGTCAGTCCATGCTTTGCTTGTCGCATGACTCAGGTATCGTCTAAATTGTAGTATGGAGAAAATCTCTCTGCCACAATAACACACTTTGTTTTTCTGCTCACAAACTCAAAACCAGTTTCTAGCAACAGCTTGTGGAGAGAAGATTATTAATCTGGAAGGTCAGGTTGTGAGTTAACTGTCAGCAACACTTTGTTTAAAGTGGGGAGGCTCCATTATTAGCAAAAAACTGTTGAACCTTGTGGTCGATTGCTGACCTCATAAAATCATCACACACAATATCCAGCACTTGCCTGGCACACTGTTTTTTCTTGCTAGTTCACCAGGTGTGAACTTTTCCTTACGTGCACTATAAAGGCTTGTAATTGCCAGTAACGGAGAATGTTAATTTCACCACTTCATTAATATCCAGTTCTGGTTACTTTTCACAGAACTTAATTAAACATGTTAAGTATTATAATCTTTTCACCACTTTAGTGGTTTACCGTGCCTATGTTTCAGTACAGTCACTTGTTCCACCACATTGATTGCATACTGAGTCACAGATCTGAGTGTTCCATCTTGAACCATCCCCAATATAGCACATCATATGAATTATTCTAGTTTGAAATTCAATAAATGTTATTTATTTTATTGTTGAACAATGCTTAGTACTCAATATTTTGTGCTTTAGCAAAAACAATATGATTTTTCAGACCTCATTTGTGGTAGTTTTCAAGGGACTATTTAGAGAGTGGAAGCATATTACAAACCGTGAAGAAGGCACCCTGCAGTCAAAACTCGTGTAGTTTTGTTTATGTGTACTTCAATCTTTTGATGAACCAACTTTAGTGTAGCATTAGTGCTTCTGATGTCCCAGCTGATCCAGCCTAACTATCATTAATTTGTTCTCCATTATCACCAAACCCACTACCATTAGCATAGGATTTTAATAGCTCATTTTCTTTTTTTTTTTTTCTCTTCTTCATGTGATAATTTAAACAGCCTGAAAACTAGAGATACATAAGGCCAAAATTTGTACTTAGAAAATTATAAGAGAAAGGAAGCATACATATTCTTTAATAGAGTGAAACGTAAAAATTTTCATTTAACCCTGGAACCTATTAAAACAATTTAATCCTTAATTGCCTGCAGAAATATTTAGTGATAATAGTTGTTTGTTTTAGGGAAAGATGTAATGGCATATGAAATGAAACTCGGCTGGGGAAAGGCGGTTCCCATACCTCCCCATCCTATCTATATCCCACCAGCAATGTTAGAGTTAACCATGCCTCCACCACCCTCAGGTCTTCCCTTCAATGCCCAGCCAAACAAGAGAGACAAGCACAAGGTAAGTACACTACTAGTCTTCTAATTTGAAAGTATTCAGAAAAATTTTGGGAAGAATTGTGGCACTGTAATCAGTAACCAGATCATTGCATATCACTGTATGAGCTTATTAGAGCCCTAAGAGTGAATGAAAGCATATTCTTAAGGCATAGTGGCTACTTGTATCAGCTTACATAGCTCATGCTGCACTCAGGCTTTCCAAGTTTTTTCCACAGCTTAGGAGACCAATGCTAATTTGGTTTATGCATTTGCTTTCTGGGTAATAAATGGTGAATTTTCTTCTTTATCCATAATCACATTTTCAGCATCTGAATAACCAGCATAGAATGATAATCATTCATGTTCTGTGAACCAGGGCTCAAATTCCAAGTACTAGAGAAAGACATATAAATGATACAAATTGGGGAAAATAATTTTTTGTTACAGTAATTCTTATCTCTCATAATCTAAGCCAATCGCATCAGATCGTAACAAATGCTGCACAGAAGTCCCATTTGGGAGACTGAGAGCTATTATTAATTTTATACTTATTACTTTCAAATCGACATTCATCCATGAAAGTGTGGCTAGTATTGTGGACTGTAAGCACATTGTCTATCAGCTTAGTCAGATATACATAACACCACAATTTAAGTTCATAGATCTGTCATGAAAATTGAAATTATATACAATTCATTCAAAAAATTTAGAATTGCTTTAAAGAAAACACAGTTCTTCAGTAAGAAACAGTTAATTCCACATAATCTGCATCTCTCTCTACATGCCAAGGAACATTTGTATAGGCACTGGAAAACTTGGAAAAATTCCCCTTGAGATAAAGTGTTTAAAACAGCTGTCACATTCTTTTGGATGGCCTCCACATCATCAAATTGTGGATCTTTTAGCACAACCTTGAGTTTTAGGAAGAAGTAGTATTCTGCCGAAGCCAAATCTGGTGAATACAGTAGGTAAATAATGATAGTAACTGATAATTTGTTTGAAACTGGGAGAAAATAAGCTGCTTCTTTTGATTTGATGTGAATGTGTGCAGAACAAACCTCTCATACAACTTTGTCTTGCCAAGCACTTGGTGCACACTGAGAACAATTATTCCGGCCTCCTTGGACAATAATTTGATGGTTAGATTACAATTGTTGACCAGTAAAGCACAAATCCTTTCAACTTTATTGTCATTGATGCATATGGAGGGCTTCAATCTCTCAGATCATCATTTAGTTATTTCCTTACATTTTTAAATTGTGCATACCACTCACAGACCTTGCTATGGCAAACAATCATTGATTGCCATATTATTTTGAATCATTGAAAATGTTCCATTTCCAGTCTTACCACATCAAAATCAAAACTTAATTGCTGCACATTGCAACATTTAAAGAAATGTGAAATGTAACAAATCACATTCACTTATAAAGATCACTGAACTAGAAGTAACAAATGTGTGTAATTGTGAAATCTAAAAGAATGTGCTATAATTTTTACAGGAAGGAAATTGATGCTGACTAATGTAGTCAAATAACAAACTTTAATTGAAACAGTCAAGTGACATGGCAGCCCTACTATAACATGTGCTACCAGAATGTGGATTGTTTTGATACTTTTAGAAACAAACAACAATTTTCAGGAACTCCAATTACTTTGCATATATCCACTGTATTTTCCCTTCAGAGAAGATTGGTGGTATGGTTTATCTGGAGATAATCTTTGTTATAATCAAGAGCATGTAAGTGTAACTGCATTGCTAAAATCAGTTCTTTTTATAGTTGGTACTTCTGCATTTAAACAGTTATTTTCATCATTCCATTAGTTGAATGTGAATAAACTTGAAACAAAAAGGATTACCATATTTATTCATATATAAGTATCAATCAATAATGTATGCCACCAACTTTTCCCAGTAAAATTCAGTGGAAAAAATCCCTGTATAAAATGTGCATTCCTTATGAAACAAATGTCTTTCGCAATATAAAATCATAATGTTCATTTCACCCACAGTTTCATTTGTCAGTACAATTTTAAAATAACAATAGAGTTAACTTATCATGATCTTTGTAAAATGCTCAAGAATCTTACTATAAGACTTTTCTAATAACTAATTATGTTCTGCCATTTAGTAGTATTGCCAATATATCTCATTTTCAGAAGGGTTTAAAAACATGGCAAGGCATTAACTTTTCTTTTGAGATAAATTCTTTTAAAAACATGTCATCATTCATATTGCATTTTTTATTTATTGTATTTTAATGTTTTTAAAGGTATTCATAACTTTATGATACTTAATTGATGCTTAGGGTCTATTACCTTTCTTATGGTAATAACAGAAAAATACCAATTTTATTTTAAATGTATAAAATCTAGTTCTCTCAAGACTAAGGTTGCAGGTTTGAAAGAATCACCTCTGTTTAAATTTTATGATTCCTGCATCTTCCTCCAGTGTAATTTTCTTTGCTTTTCCTGTCTTTGTACTCATTTGAAGGGCCTTCTTCCCTTTGAACTCAGAGACATATACATTCATCACATGTCTCTCTCTCTCTCTTTTTTATGGTGTTTAACAACTGTTTTTACTACCGAGGCCCACAAGCAGACACCATATCTTATATATAAAGTATGGTGTTTATAGTTTATCAAAAGCATACACAAACAAGTTGTATGGTATAACAAATTATTTACAAGGAATTCACTGAAATTTCACTAGTTTTGTTCCATTTGTACATGTTTCAAAGGCTTTTGCCATTCATCATCAGCATGGTTCCACTGTCAGCTTCCCAGCATGGTGTTAAGGTGTCGCTCTGTGGATTTTATGCTTTGTGATGAGGTTATTGTTGTTTGGAAGATCAATTTTTTTTTCCTTGTTTTCTCCTAGTTTTCGTTTAAGAATATATTTTCCAGCACCGATAATTCTTTGGGTTTTTGAAGAGCTTATAAGAGTTTTGGAATCCGTGAGGTGTGTTTTTTTTTTGTGTGTGTGCGCGTACACGCGCCAGAAATGGTGTTACAATAATTACAATGTATTTATATAATACAATGACCTTTGTAATTTGCTATGTCTTGTTTCTTAAGTAAAGTGTTCATAAGACTATAATTTCAAGTCGATAATGACTTCAACTCAGCAGTACTAATGAACACTATTGTACAGTCATTATTGTCTGTTGGGGTTGTGTCTCATATGCTTATACAGCATCTTACAATGAAAAATAAGATCTATATAGTCAAGATAGATGGCAAGCTTGAAAGTGATTAAATTTGCAGAAGTTCATGGAAATAGAGTCATAGTTCAAGAGTTTACAATCTCCAAGTGCAATATGGATGACTTGCAGAAGCAAAAACAAATACTTTTGGAAACCCCAAACAAATTTGTAAAAATGCATTTTGTGTCTCAAAAAATGGCAAATGTCCATTACTATTGAAAATTGAACAGTTGAAATAATAATTGAATTACATAATAATGGTATCGAAGTTTCACATGAAATGTTGAAATACAAAGCGAGTGAAAGCACAAGAAGTATATGATTAACAGCAATGCTAAACTTATAGTGAATAAGGTAAGAGTAGGTTAATGATATCTACATAATACAGTAATAAATTTTGATAAGGTTACATTGTGCTGCATTATTGCTTCATTCCATCAATTGCTTTACATTCTTTGCATTATATTGGTAACTAGGTAGTTTTACATAGTGCTGCTATCATTTAATGCACATCATTTGGAGACTTCAATGTCTCTGTATTATAGACTTTTATTATTAGTCATATTTTGAAACTACCTCAGAATATACTGTAGAATGTCTGGTATTGGGGGAGGGAACTGAGTGTTCCCAGCTCCATACATTTTTTTTGTGTAAAATATGCACTTAGGAGTTTTTATTTTTAAAAATTGAGTAAAAAAGGGCATCTTTTATTTGAATAAATACACTACATTGTAAAATTAAAATTTATTATTGATCATTTGGGCTTTGTGATGTACTTATGAGGGACAAGATATTCTTCAAACTTGTAGTATCCTATAGTATGTAGTATCAGCATATTTTTGTCTATGTTCTGTACATTTTGTTTGAAGGATGGTGAATATGTCCTTAAAATGTTGACCAAAAAAAATTTCAAAATTAGTATAATATATAAAAAAGAAATGTGGGAAAAAATAAAGAGTATAAGCAGGACAGACATTTTTGGCTCAGTATTTTGTGTGTTTGGGAAACAAATTTTTGCTATTTACTGTATTTATTTTCACTGCTGCCATAGATAGAAATGATTGTTTATAATGGTAAATTATATGTTAAATATAAATATGTCTTATTTAAAGAGAGTTGGAAGGCCCTATCTTGCCATTGTTGAATTGCTAAGTTTAATAATTTGTATTTAGAAGTTGTGCAAGATTCATTTATAATTGTGGTTTATTGGTTACATTACTAAGTTATAGAATTTTGATTGATAATTTGAACAGGAGTCTTCCATTGCTTCCCCCCCCCCCTAGATATAAACCCTTTGACAAAAGAAATGAGTCATCTCTTGAATGCAAAATTCTTTTAAGTACTACTGGTTGCAGTGCGCAGTTCACATGGTAACCAGTAAGGATGTGTAGCCACTGCAGCAGTTGTGTTATATGGCATGCACTAAAGATGCTTTCTAGTATGTGTTCTGTTAGCTCTGTGGCAGAGTGTGCAACAATGTTATGGTGAAGTTAAGAGCACAAGTTCGCCTCCTGGCATGAAGCCCCCCCTTGTTTTTTTAACAAACCTTTATAGTAGCAATTAGTACAAATTAGTTTCATAATATTGTTTACTATATGTAGCAAGTTTAACTTTAACATATATATGTATATATTATAATGAATATTATATTTCCTTCAGTATTTGTTCTATGTAAATTCAATATGTTGCACGTGCATTCCCTGACTTATGGGCACAAATTCTAGAAACCTGGGATGTTGTAACCTCTCGTCTGCACTGCTGTAGAAATCTGATATCATCTATGCCCCAAAGATTGAGGGCAGTTATACATGATGATATTAATTTGTGTTTATTTATATCTGTTTTCACTTCAGAAGATGAATTTTTCTATTCATATATTTAATTAGTTATTTGTAAAGAATTTCATTAGATTGTGTGTGCATAGGTAATGTCATAAAACTCAAATGATACATTAAAATATAATATTAAAGCAACATATTGTTCTACATATACACTTATAAAACAACAATTAAAAAAAAGTTGTGTGGAATTTGAACCCAGGAGCTTATGTAAATGGCTAATGCCTTCTAAACCACTCAGCCATCACTACTTTACACTAACGTTTTCATTCCAGATGGTTATTATGGTGACCATTGTGTTTACAGACAAAGTGTCCACTGCAGTGTACACTACTGCATGCACTTGTGAATACAGTGTTTATAAGTGTCCCTGAAGCTCTCTGGCTGACATGTAGAACCTGCCGATAACTCTCTCTCTCTTTTATTTTGTCAAAGGGTTTACATATATACAAGAACATGTATTATTGAGGAAATGGGGGTTAAAATTATTAAAGATTGCTTATAATTCCATCTGCTCATAATGTGTACATCATATGGTTATGAAAATGCTGTTTCTCTGCTCCCTATCCTTGTTTCCTCACTAACAGCTGTGGCTTTCTATAGTTTGTATAAGATTTTCTCTCTGAGCTTTATTTTTCAGCACAAAGAACAAGTAGATCAAATAGTGTGTTGTTTTTGGCATATTTACTTTCTTTTCATCATGCTAACACATCTGGGCATGTGTGTATATATATATAAGCAATTGTTTATAAGCTTCACGCTTAATTAAAGTTTAGTAAAACCCTTTAATTTACTCTCTTACACTAATATTTGTAAAATACTGGTGTTTATGAACTGTACAATAGTTTCAGAGTTTGAGATGGGTTTTAGACAGACAATTTGAGACAGTGAATTTATGATCTGTCATGTATATGATTTAGAAACCATTGTCAATCAAACAATAATGTTTTAACTTGGATATTCAACTATGTTGATTCATACATACTTTATTTACAAGTTTATAATTCAGGACATGTTTCTGGCAACGTTGTGTTTATCCTAAACTGTTGACTGACAGGTTGTAAATGATGGTTCCTGAAATATGTCCTGTGTTGTGAAGGCTAACATATACAAGTTGAATGGGGTATGCCTGTTCAAATTCAATTACGGGCATTAATAATTAAGCAATTCTATAAAGAATCACTCAAGTTCATTAATGATTATCAACATATATTGAAGGCAACAGCAGTGTAAGCAGTAAATCCATGCTGATGTTGAAGGCAACAACCTTGGAAACATGTCCAAATAAGTTGGTAAAAAAATTAGTAAACTTTAAGTGATTCATCAAAATTGTTTAATTATTCGTTTCCTGTGAGAATGTCCACCATTCAAAATTATATTGTGGCATTAAGTTTCTAAGTTAGGTAGTATGATATTGACATATAGTAAATGCAGATCATTTTGGTCAAGTTTGAGTTTCTCTGTTTGCTTTTTTTAATTTCATATCTTATGTATGCAATATTCAGTATGAAATAGAAAATAAATATACAAACCTAATTTGCAGGACCCAAACCTGTGATCTTTGAACCCATAGTCTTGTTACCTTAACTCTTAGTGGATACCTTCCTCTCACTACATAACAGGATAAAGCAGTTAACCATTAATAAATTGATAGAAGAAAAGCATTTTCATTGGCCAAAGTCAGGATGTGCATGGCATTCTAGTGTCAATAAAGAAGTGCTGTTGAGGATGACTGAAATTAAGTATGAATAAATAAAATAGAATATTTATTTCACTCTTTGTCATTACAAAAAGTTTAACAAATACTTTTATATTTTTTACCATTTCCCCTAGAGTACATATTTTTGGGATCTTATACGCTTGACATCCTGGTTGTGTATGTATTCGATCCTACTTTCCTTAGTTCTTTCTTTAACTCTATAGATGTAGTCTTCCTTAACTTTAATCACTCTTTTCCACCATTTCTCTCTTACCTTCCCTAATGACCAAATTTTCTCAAAAACTCCTTGTTACCAGTTCCTAAAATTTTTAGTATCACAATTGCTGCCTTTAATCCTTATCTGTTCTCTCCATTCTTTTGTTTGTGAACAATGTTCATCTACACCTTGATGAGCATTATAATCCTGGTCTTCAAAATGGTATTCATATTTCAAAAGGAAAAAGTGGAGCTCCATCTGCAAATTTGATTACATGTGTTTTAGTTGATATTTGCTTTGCATCTATTCTGGCAAGCCACGGCTTTGATATTGTAAAAATTGCTCCAGATCTCAACTGTCTTTTGCAACAGAACTTGTAACAGTTGTTATCTTTTATGTTTGGGAGAAGCCTTCCAGAGTTCTTTTATACAGAAAGCAGAAAAGTGTGAGAGATACCATGTCATAATACATGAACAAAGACAATCTCTTATTCAATTCTGCTCAAAGTGGCAAAAATTATGTACATTGTGTGCTTTTCCCCATTCATTCATAAAATTGTTTCATGATATATGCACTTTTAGAATCTCCCTCCCTGAATTTTGGTGGGAAAGTTTTTAAAAAGATACTCATGTTTTTGAATAGAAGGAATGAATTTATTTCTTCCAATTACTGCAGTTATATTTTAACTTATAATAGAAACCAATTTCATGCACTTTTCACAAACAAGTAAACATGTTAAAATCAAAGTAAATTTACAATTTATATTCCTTTTGTACCCCATTACAATTAACACTAGGTTCAGTATGTAATGGGGATATACCAGGTAAATCAACTGCCCCTAATTTTTCCTATCTATGCAACCTGCAGATTAATTTTTGCTTGGAAACATCACCCCTTTTGTCAAACAACAATTTCTTTTGTATTTGTGTTTTTCTAATCCATATAATCATTCTTATGTCTTTCTATTATCAATGATGAAAAGTTGCGGAAATGCTAAGAAGCTGCCAAAAGGTTAAAGATGTTATTTTTTGTTGACTTGAAAACAGTATGACGTGGAAATGTTTTGTTAGAAGTTCAGAAAAGGCTTCCTGTAGTTGATTGGTCTAGCTGAGCTGTCATGAAATCGCTCCGAGTTTCGCAGGTTCAAATCCTGTACAGCATCTCCCCCTTCATTTTTTTGCAAGTTTTGTTTTCTTATTTCTTTTTTTTATTTTTGGTTCATTTGTTTATATCATTAGTTTTAGGTGGTTTATCTTTTATTAACCATAATTACTGTGATGAGTTAGTCTTTGGCTAGGGGAAAAGTAGAAAAACAAATAACTGAAAAAGCATTTAATTAATGAAGCAAATGCTCAAAATGATGCCCTCTTTGGTTAATGCAGATTTGAGTACGCTGTTACAGAGAAGTTCTTGTATGCTGTAACATGCCTGGTATGACATGCCCACATACTTCGCTAATCAGCAGCATAATTAGTTTTGGATAATTTCATACAATTAGGGACCAGTGTGGTGTGCTTCATCTTGCTGAATCTGCATTCTCACTCATTTCATCAACGGCACATTTTGTAAAAAGAGCAGCAGATTTTCTACGAGAAACTGAAAATATAAATTGTCTTTGAAAAAGTGGGGTTTGTATTAGGTGATCATCTAGAATCCCACACCATATGTTGACACTCGAGTAGTGCATATTATGTTGACTCACAGTTCCAGTGTTGTAGAACATGGCTTTGTCACTAAAAAGCATGTGCTTAAGAATCAGCTTCTATCTGTTGCAATAACCATTGCAAAAATACCACCAACTCATGGTAGTCACATTCATAGAGAGCTTCATGTAGTTGTAGATGGTAGGGATGAAATTTATTGTGGTGCAATATTTCCAAACTGATGCCTGGCCAATGTTCATATCCTGTGCTGTTGCCCTAGAGCTGGTACATAGATTATTTGCATTATGCACTATTTCTTCATTATTTCTAGAAGCCACAGAAGCACCCCAAACAGGTGATTTTTTTGACTGACCCTGTTTCATGGAGGCACCCATAAACCCTTCAAAATGTATCTATAGTTCTTCCTGGAAATTGTTCCTCGTACAAGCTTTGCTATAGAGCAACACATGTTCACATATTTGGCATTTGAATACATTCCTGTGTATACCTGAGTAACAATGGAGGCTCACAGAAAGATTAAAAGTACCTACAGCAAAGTACACAGAAGATTGATTCATGCCAGATTTTGGTGCAGCTACCTGGACACTTTCCATTTTTCAGGATTTAAAGCAATGACTGGGCTAAGTGTGTGTAATACCATATTAAAAACTCACCAATGAACTATGAATTTGTTAGTGTTCATTATGTATGTACCAGCAAAAGCCATGGAGCATTCTCTTCCATTTCATGTGATTTATTAATAATGTTTAATGTTTACTTAATTTTTTTTGTAATATTACATTATTGGTCGAAAAAAGTGAATGCCAACTACGAAAGATTTTAACTTGAAATTTCAGAACACAGCAATGAATGAAACTTAGAATTCCACTTGACCACTCAAAGCACCTATTAAACCCCAATGCTAGCTGAGAAATAAAGGAACTCTGCTCTCTCCCTTGAAGCTTTGCTTGGGTATTATTACCCTTTAATGTTGTTTTAAGCTCCTTTTAGAAATTTAACATAATATTAACTTGGTGCAAGCTATTACGCCTTCTATTCAAAATGTTATATGCTATAGATTATGCCAAAATTGAATTATTAACATATTTAACATTTATTGACTGTACATATTATGTGGGTGTGTCTTAAATTTGTTGTAGTCTATCACTTTCTGCTTTGCATAGATGTCATTTATTTCAAACAATTTTGATATTTGATGCTAATGATAGGTGGCTCGTTCAATGGGAGTTTCCATGGAATAAGTAAGAATGTATTTCAATAGGATAAAAGTTTGTAAAATGTATAGAAATTGGTGCAGTTCTCATTGCTTCCATAACCATTTTTGACTTACCTTCCGGATGTATTTTCCATGTTTTTTTATATTTTCTTCTGCTTTTAGATTTAAAATTCTTCTGCATCTTATTTCATATTGCTGAGTTTTCCCACTTATGTAAAAGGAATTGATTCCTCCTAAACTTGGTTTGCTTATCTTCTAAAATATCTGGTTCTTCACATTGGATATTTCCCCTTTATGTATCCATTTCTTATCCAACTTAAATATTGTGAGTGCTACTGAATAGTAAATTACTACAAGTTAAAATATCTGGTTCTTCACATTGGATATTTCCCCTTTATGTATCCATTTCTTATCCAACTTAAATATTGTGAGTGCTACTGAATAGTAAATTACTACAAGTTAAAATATCTGGTTCTTCACATTGGATATTTCCCCTTTATGTATCCATTTCTTATCCAACTTAAATATTGTGAGTGCTACTGAATAGTAAATTACTACAAGTTAAATTGATTGAACTAGGAGAAATTAATTTCTGGTACTGCCGTATGAGTGTGGTTTTTATCTGTACAGGACAATCTTCACCCTAAAAATGATAAACTGCTGACTGTACTTGTAAATCTTTGTATTTCAGGTGCAGCACTTGAGGCCCAATGATCCTTATCCTACAGACTCGAAGGAGAAAGAAGACATGGACAAGGTAACATTTTGGGCCTTCCATTGACATTCAGCTTTTATTCTTTTAGTTATCTCTGCTTCCATTCCAAACCCAGACCTTTTTCATTCAGGCCTTTTAGTTTGTTGGGGTGTAAGATTTTGATGGCAATACTCATTATAGTATGAAATTCATCTAAGGATATGTAACAGAAATCACTTGTGCTAAGCATCCATTTTGATGTAAAATAACAAAACTAACATTTATGTAAACTTCCCTCTTGTTGTGCTTATATTCTCCAGTTTAAATTTTAATTTTGCATTTTCCATTTTATAGAAATATGCATGGGGCTACTATTATTTCCCCAATCTTAACTGCTTCTAGTAGAGGCAATATAAGTGTAACTTTTGTAATAGGTTATTACTGAGGTGTGCAGAATATCAGGGTATTATTGATGCTGGTTATCATGAAAAGCAATCTCATTCTTTTTCCACGTTTCATATCTGCCTCTTGGCAAATTTACATGGTCATTTTTCCCACCTGTGAATGTATTGTAGAAGTGTCTTGTAAAGGAATGATGTAAGATGTGAACAATCTTAAAAGAATGTTTAAAAAAAATTAAATTGCCAAATTATTTTCCTTGGCTATTTCCTAGGATTAGAACAATTACAATGAGATGTTTCATTCTAAGACTTATAATTTCTTTCATAAATAAGGAGTAGGATCATTTAACTTAGAATTTGAAATGGGTGAAAAATTTCAGATGGCACAGAATAAACATGTAAATGGATAAGATTTCTTTAGAGTCTGTCATTTAATGAGGTGTTGTAATACCTCAATTTGTTGAGTCTGAAAGTTCATACTCCATTTCAGAAATCTAAGGTAAGGATCTGCTCTTTAGCTTAAAACAAATTCCTATTAAAATATTGATAAACGGTTGGTTTGGTAACACTAATATTTCACTTATGGCTTCAAATTGGATATATTTTGGGAATGTTCACTCCCATCATTAGCAGAAGACGAACTGATAGAAGCATTTTTTGTAAGCAGTCCGAAAAATTTATCAAACATATTCAATGTCGGTTCATAATGAGGTATGTGTTTGTAAGGAATATTTCTGAAATGTTCTTTAGTATGGGTTTCAAAATTTCTTTTAGTTTTTCCAATGTATAGTCCTTGCAGTTGATTTGGTAGATACCCAACTACCTGTTAGAAGATATAGGATCTTTGCAGGAAGATTGTAATAAATTTTTATTGCTGTGGATGTTTTGAGAGCCAAAATTACTATATTTGCACAAATCTAGTGCTCCATTGAATGTAATGTGCACCCCAAATTTGAAACTTAAAATAATTAAAATTATTTTGGCATATTGTTGTGGCATCTTAGAGATAAACTTATCTGCTTCATAAAACGATCAGAGCATATAATTTAAAAGTGGACTGTTATTACATCTTGGAGCACATAAGACAAAATCCATTACTTATGCTGTTGTCAGTAAAGTTGACATAGGTCACAGAAGAAAAAGTTAATGTCACTAGTCACAGGTTGCTCATTCTTCGTACTCTCATTATGAACCCCAAAACTTTTTTTTCAATATCAGGATGTCTTCCTTTGTGAGGACTAGTGAATTTATTCCTACTTTGCAAATAATAATATCAATTTCTGTTGCCACCACAAGCGAAAGTTGCTCTCCGCTACATTGAATTCTCTTCCTGCCTCTCTATTGCCTTTTTTCAGCATAAAGAATTACTTTATGCTTGAAAGTAGCATCATAAGAGGTTCTCTGCTTTCCCTCCATTTCATGACTACTTACTATTTAAATGCTCTATGCAATAATAGGCCAACAGTGATTTGAGGTCCAGAATTGCAGCAATGTATTATGACATAATAAACAATAAATTTGAATAAAGTTACCGACAAACTACAGAATGGATTTGCACTTGAATCTAACGTGCACCACAATTTTGAATACTGCATTTGGACAAAAAGATATGCATTAGACTCACACAAATACAATTTTTTTTAATAAAATTATTTATCAAACATGCAGGGTACGTGAATTTTTTTAATTGTTTATCTTCTTTCATTTGTAATAGTGAACTTGTGTCTTTGGCATCTTTAATTCTTTAATCATTGTATCTAATAATTTTTTATGGAAACCATTAGGTGGTGCTGTTTTGATGATATGTTGGTATTTTTTTGTGTATCTTTTATACTGAGTGGAACATTAACCATTCTGTATGTGAGCTGTTTAGGGTCACATGTTGGTGTATTTTGAGTAGATTTCCTTTATATTCCAAAGGCCAAATTGTAATTGTCTTAATAATCTTCAAAGTTTAAAAGAAAGTTAGCCATTCTTTTAATTTCTGAAATAAATTATATTCATATTTCCAGTAAATTTAATGATTTTTAAGGCATTGTTTATTAGGTGTTTAGGCTTAATGACAAATATGTCATCCATGTACATATCTATCCCAGGTTTTAAAAATTATAGGGAAGGTTCAAAATCACCCTTAAATAGATATGCCAATAAAGGTGAAAGATAACTAATCCAGAACTTTGTTGGTAAAATTTTCCATTAAAAACTAAAATAATGTTCATTTAATTCAACAAGATTAAAATAATGTAGTTTAATGCATAGTTCTGTTAAACTGATATCATCTATTACTTCAGTATGTGTGGGTGTATGGATAGGAGCCAGTTCTTTAACAATGTAGATATTCTTTGCCTACTTGTAGATTGGTAATCCAGTGTTGTTTATAATGGGTCTCATAGTATTTTTTTTTAAATGAATTGTCTTCTGCTGATGATGATGAGCAATTATTCCCGAAACATGTCTAATTTAAAAACGAGTAACTGAAGTATAAGTGCTGCCAAAACAACTCTATAACAATATTATTTTCTACTTCACTTTTAATAGCTTCAAGAGTTAAGTTCAAATGAAATTCCTACAAATTAGTTTCCATTGTGTCCTTTATATATATCGTAGGACTCAAGATTAATTAGTTTGAATACCTTCAAAATGTGTTTACTGTAAGATGTTTGCTACATTATACACAGTTTTGAGGCAGGACAAGCAAAGCTCATCACCTGTGTTTTTACTTGTTTTGGAGCTTGTATTTCTGTTTTCTTCATTAGCTCACACATTATATTAATTGCATTCTAATTGAAAGGCATGATATATGTAAATGTAGGGGAAATGCACACAACAAGCATTATGAAACCTTTTACCTGACTGGAGATCACTACAGCAAAATAGCAGTGAAAACTAATGATTTTCTTTGGTGTGGGAGTAGAGCTCCAACTAACAGTGATTCAATGTTGTTCATTGTTCTTTAAACTAATAAAAACAGCCCTTTTCCAGAAATAATTGATATCACTAATTTTATATGTAAACTGTTACTTTAGTAATTTAAAGATGATGGCAGGAAAATTGTTTGAACCAATTTTCTCTCTCTTCCAAAATTTAATTAATTTATTGTTTTTATAATTAATTTATTGTTTGTAAATATTTAAACTGAAGCAATTATAAAATTTCTCTTATCACTTCCTTTTTAAAAGAGGTTTAACTATATAGAAATGTTGAATAACAGAATTTTCTTAATTATTTAAAGTGATAAACTTTTAAGGGGATTTTTCAGTTATAGAATTGTATTTTAAGTTCAGCCTTGAATTTGAGGGTGGAATTTAGGACCTTCTTAGAAATGAAACATATAATATGCGAGTGTACTTTGCTAAGTAAGAGGTTTCAGCTTAAGGTGTTTTTATGTGCGTCACTTCTCTGGGGCTGGAGCAATACTGTGTTGTTGTTCATGGTGTCTTTATTTTATTGTGATATGATGAGGGTGTGTTTTGATGTTGCTGCTGCTCTCCTCACAGATTTTATCCCAGGCTGTTGTCAAAGTGGTTATCCCGACCGAAAGGTAATGTACACAGTCACGATACCCCCACTTTGTTCTCTTAACTTTCAGGTAAGTTATTAGATATTTGCTCATTAAAGTAACAGAGGGCATTCTGTAACACAGCTAATCAGGACAGCCTAAAAAGTTTTGTTGTGTTTGTGTAAAAATTTGCTGCAGTGAACTAGCTTAATGGATATAGCATGCATTACATGCCCCAAATGTCATTAGGTTCAGCACTGTGGTTTTGGGTTCTCAAGAGCATTATTTTGCTATTTTTATCTATCTGGATTTGTATGTAATGGAGGTGTGCCAACTACCATTAATAGTTATCTACTTCCCACCATAATTCCAAGCATGATTAATTAACTATTATGAATATTGAAAAATTCTAGGCTTGTGAATACAGTGTAGAAGTGTATTTATTAGTATCATCTGTATTGGAAAATAACAAACCCCTCCATAATTTAAATTAAATGTTGCTTCAACTTTTCAGTAATATGTTTTTAAAAAAGTGAAGTATCAGTTTCATAAATAATGAGCAGACTGAAGAGCACTATGAGAAAAATACAAGAGCCTAAGTACTTGAGAAAATAACATTTCTTTACAATAATAAATGGACCAAAAATTACTTGTATGATGTTCTGATTATATTCAAGTTGTGTTGTTAAGTAGTTGTTGGCTTCAGTGAATTTCAGGTTATTTAAAATTTGAACAGATTGTTTGTTCTCAAGAACAAGTAGTAATATTTGTGAAATTAAAAGTTTTTGCAATTTCAAATTGAACAGGACTAGAGCTAGTTTTATTCCTAGTTCTGTGTCTTACAACTTTCTAATCTTTGGACTGAAAATATGTTTTTTACTTTTGCATCAATAACTTTTTTAAATGTTTCTTTCAAATGCTGATATCCTTTGCCATTTGTCCAAATATTTGCCAAGGATTTGAAAGATCTTATTTTATGTGAAGAGCTGGAAGTTTATCTTGATTAACATGACATTCTTTTCACCTACTGTGAATGAACCTGTTCTAGCATGATAATGTCAGTAACATGCTTACAATTTTGATGGTGAAATAATGGCCATTAGAGCAGTTTAGAAAATCTACTGTGTAGACTTGACAAAATAAAATAATTTTTATCTTAAGTGACTAAAGCATCACTACAAAGTGTAATGAACTATAATTATCTACTACAGAATGCCGTATCATGCAATCCAGATCAGTACAGAAATAGTTTTATGAATTTTAATCCATAATGGATTAAAGGGGAACAAGATTGCTGATACTTAAGGGGAAAAAAAAGGATCCACCATAAAATTTAAGCTAACTTTTGAACTAGAACTTATTGAAATTGAAACTCTAAAAAAATGAATAATTGAACAAGAGCAACATAATATTCAACAAAAACATAAAGGAAAACCATATGAAGAACTTAAGACTTTCAAACATCTATTATTTAAACCGAGAAAAAGTTGAGTTGCCCAGTTCCGCTTAATTTTTCGACATGATAGCTTTTCAGAACATCTGTTCAGAATGAAAGTTTATAGACCCAAGATCGCAGGTTCAAATCTAGCCAAGGCTGATGAATTTTTTAGGGTGTAAAAATCCTAAGTAATGCTTCTTTCAGAAGGGAAGAAAAACCATGAGTCCTGTGTCATAGATTTGAGCTTCTTGATTCTTCAAGCCTGAAAGAAGCCTCTGAGCAAAAAATTTATCAGCGTTTTCATGCCATGAATTGAATGGGATGATGATTGCTTGAGATGTTAAAGAGCATCCTTAAATAAGGATGAAATTAATCAAGAACAGCTACTGCCCATAGTGTGGGGACATGAATACTAATGTAAACAAAGAGCATCTATTGAAATGCAGCCAACTACAAACAAATGAAAAATAAATTGGAAGTTCTAGGTTGGGAAGCTAGTGAAAAATTATAATTATCAGCATCATCCCCAGTGGCCACTAGCAATTAACCAACATTCAGTTTATATTCATAAACTAACTACAACCCTTTTTAAAGTTTCTAATAAAATATAATTTCATATAATTTGTGAACAGAATGAATAAAATCTTCTGAAATAGATTGAAACTTAATATACAGTTTTCACATATTTATTAATTATAGATTAGATATTTTCTTTTAACCTTAAAATACATTTGTAGTAAATAATTTTATCCTTATCATTTTGAATTTGCATGAATGCTGAACAAATTAAAATACTTTAAATGATGCATGGTATAGCTGTGCCTTTAGTATTTAGTTTTTATGCATGTGGCATTTTAGGTCCAACCTTTTTGCTCTTTCAGGTACTTGTTTGCATTTGCTGAAACTAAAAATTTTGCATGTCTTAATGAGTGCCAAAATCATGCCAGTGATGGATACCAACATTTGTAAAAGCTAAAAATAAGAATTTCTCTATTGGGTGAACATTAAATTGTAAGAAAATCTCATTTTTTGAGGCTAGAAACATTTTGTTGATTCCGTACTTCTAACATTTGTTCCCTGAATGATGTACTTAATGGTGAAAAATTTAGGACAATGTTTTTATTTTTGCTGTATTTAAGAAAAAGTTCATTTTTCCCCATTAAGGTTCATTTGTGGCATTTCATGTAATGAGAAAACTAATTGAAACATGTGATGATGTATTTATGCAAAAGCTTATTTTAAAATTAAATGTTTGATTGTGTAATAATATTCATGGCTTACGCTTTACAGGAAGAAATGCACGAAATAATGTGCAGTCATAAAAGGACAAAATAAAGTTCTAATAATTTATATAAAACTATAACCCTATGTTTTAAAATTCACACAAACCTTATCAGGACTATCAGTGTAAAAGGTAAATGAATGAGTAATTAAGCAATTTTTTATAATAATGGTATAATATTAAGTATAAAATATGAAATCAAATTTTCCACCAGAGTATATAAAACCCTTAAATTCTCTGAAACAGTTGTTGAGAGTTTTACCAATTAGATAGATGATTTATATTTATTAGTAATAACACAATAGTATACCACAATAGTATCTTCATATTTGCTTATATACTTTATCCATTACATTTATCTTTAAGCCCACATAATATTGAAATCTTTTCCAGAGGTAACAGTATGATTTTCCAACTTAATAAAGCAAAATGTATTTATTTTTTAACAATAGGTAACTATTTTTTAACTACTAATAAGATTCAAACATTTCGTGCTTTGCAAAAGTCACATACAATGTGCTAAAACAGATAGCTTTACCATTGGAAACTTTCAGAATTGCAGCAATTCCAGGTCTTACTGTGTATTTATAATAAAAAGTTATTTTAATTGGAAATTTATATAGTAAGTTCACCAGAATTACCTTTTGGCATTGTACTTCTTTCTTTGCCTCATAATTTAATATGAAAAAGAGTTAAACTGCTCTTCTCAGCACAAGTTTACATATTGGGGCATAACTGGAAGACAGGATTAGTGAAGAATGAAACATGGACGTAGTGAAATGTGCTAGGTGTGACATCATTATATTCAGAATTGAGAATTTGGTTTGGAAGATTGTGATCTGCAGTGAAGAGGAAAGTTCTCATATTTTTTAAGGATCTCAGAGAGAGATACAGGGTTAATTCAAACTATGGTGCCAATTTGAAACTCATAATTCAAGTTAATAAAATTCAGATACATAAAATTACATATACGGAGTCTTTGACAAATCCTTGTAGAAAAAAAATCGCAAGGCATCAAGTGTCTGGGTAACATGGGACCAACAGAGAGATTTTTATCATTATGACTAGCATGGCCAACAGTGCAGAATATATTGCCTTGGGAAGATTGTGCATATGCTCTAAAGAGACACTAGGGTTTACAGTGCCCCAGATTTTGTGTTTGTTTACTATACCAGAAAGGTGGAAGATTGCTTCTTCACTGAATACTAAGGATTTCACAAAACCATCGATTTCCATCAGAGTTTGCATACTCTTGCAGAAAGAATGTAATTGCAATTTGTCCTTCAGTTTTAGAGCCAGCAGTAGGTGTAATCAGAGAGGCCAGAAGTTAGGCAAAATGTTTTTCATCTGATTGGATACATGTAAGAGTCTGATAGAAATGAACATGTTTCCATACATTTGGTTTTGGTAGGGCCAGGTTTTATTTTGCCTATTTTGACTTCTGTTGCCTATTTTAAGGTTTAAAATTTTTTTTATTGCCTATTTTGGATCATTATGGAAGTTTTTCTGTGATTATTTTTGCATTTTAAAAAGCACAAAAATTTTCTTTATATCAAAATGAAAAAAGTTATAAAAATTAAATGCCATGTTCATTTCTCAAAAATACCTATTGGGAATTGTGTTATACACTTATTTATTTTCAAACGGTTAAAAACTCTTCTAAACCCATTCATTTAAGCTCTTAAATAGCAGAACTTTTATTAGTGAAAGGAACACATGATTACTTCGGACATTGAATACCAGGAAATAGAGAGGATGGGGAAAGTATTGTAGTTTTGCGTAGTCCTGGCAAATGACCTTGTATCAATCTGTGTGAAACAATTCTAAAAATGTGTGGAGCTGTAACTTCTCAGTTGCATAAATGTAATAAACAATTGCAAGCAAGAAAGTTGAGAGTGGTGTGGCTATGCAATAAACCATCCCTACAATGTGTTCAGTATGGAAGTAAAAGAGATACTAATCTGATTCCCCTATAAACACTTAAACAGTAAATGAACTTGACTAGAAATCAGTATGCATATTTTGCTCATTCACTGATACTATTCAAAACTACATTACTTTGTCTTGATCAACATTTCTATGATTTTATGAAAGGTGAATGTTCTATTATAACTTAAATGAGTTCTTTCAAAATGCCATGTTTTAAATGTGCTCCAATCACTTCAACAGAATTAAAAAATTCTTTTTCATGATAAAAAAATGTTCTCTTTGACAGTTCATACCTTGAAAATACTACATCTTATTGTTTCTTGTAGCCAAAAGAAAGTAAGCTTAAGAAATTATCAAGTGTCTTAAATGCCTATTTTCATTATTAATGGCTGATATTAATCTCCGTTTTCACTTTTAATAAATGCCTATTTTAATTATATTACTGCTAATATTCACTATTTTAAGTTTCTTTTTGCTTGCCTATTTTAACCAAGATAAATGCCTGAACTTCCAGGCTCTAGTAATCAGTAAGGATGATATTGCAGTCATTTGTGTAGAATCTTCCATACATCTGTGCATCTTGTATGTGAAATTTGTAAAGAATCGCTCCATTGCTACTACTCTTACTAGTGGCCTGCCAGTTGACTTTCTCTTACAGAATAATTTGAATAATGTTTATGAATTTAATATTCACTGGAAAAATCTGCACCAGATTTTGTTTGGGAATGCCATTGCACACCAAAGCAAACTTTTTTTTTTAAGAGTGTTTAACGCCCATTTTAACTACTGAGTCATCCCATGCAGTAGACACTAATGATACATGAGATGAAATAATAAATTGGGAAAGAAATTTTTTTAAGAAGGTAGCATTCCACTCCTAAGTAATTTGCCATTTTTGAGGACTGGGGAAAATCTTGGAATAAACCTGTCAGGGAGAACAGTCCTGGCAGAAATCAAATCCAGACCTCCCGCTCATAAGTGCATGCCTTAAAGACCTCGGCATGGATGGTGGCAATAACAGACTGGTAAACATAAAAATCTAGCACAGAAAATGCTTTCATGTTTTCAAAAGAAGCCATTTTCATTCATATTGCTCCTAGCAATAAAATTAGCAAAGAATCAATGCAATGGATTTTAACTTGTAATTGATCATATAAATGGTAAATTCTTCTACATTTGTATTCTTTTTACTGAATTTAAGTCTCTTGAACTTAAACATTTTGATAAATTATTACATCGTAAACTGAAAAAAAGAAAAAGTACTAAAAACATATTTGTTGCTAAACTAAGTTAAATAAAGGAAAATAAGGTAATATGAGTATAAGCCAGGTACTCAATATCTACTTAACAAATTATATTGCTGCATTTATTTCCTGAAGATGTATGACAGCAGGTGAGTTGCATCCACCACTACAATTATATGATTTTTCATTGTCATCAGAAGAGTGCTACAATTGTCTCCTAATTATTCAAAATATTCCATTTTATTTGAAATTATTTTATAATGCATGTCAATATCTTTCATTTCATCTGTTTCACTATAAATATCACTAATATCATTGTCTGCATTCAATAATTCAGATACATCTTCCTCAGTTAGTTCTTCCTCCCCCCCTCATAATATATCTTCCTGTGCTTGAAATGAATTCTTTGATACATAAATAATATAACAACAATGACAGCAAAATGCCCTCTGTTAACAAAATGTGTTCCTAATGACATGGGGAATGTAATGCAGTTACCACACATATAAGATTTACAAGCCATTATTTTTAAATTGAAATGTTATGATTGAACCCATATAAGCAACAGGCATGATTAATTTTGGAAGAATCAGAGCCTATGAAATTTACAATGGTGCCTAGAGTGTTAAATCAGCAATATCATTTATACTAACTCTGTGTAACGGAAAAAAGTGAGGGCATTTGTTGGCTTTGTTTAGGTATTTCAGGATATAAGTTAAGGGATATGTTGAGAGAGTATTTTTAGGGAGGCAGAAAATTTTATTAAATTGTTGAAACAGTGTTAATAGATGAATGGAATGAAATATTTGCTAAAAGAGAAAATGACAATTAGAATAATAGTAACTTGTGAACATTGTTTGAATAACAGTTCAAATTTTGCTTGCCTATGAAGAAGAATACAGAACTAGAATATATTGCATGTTTAGGTTTTCATCGTTTCTTTTTATTATTTTGAATATCTATAGTGAGAATAATGACATTCTCGAGTATTTTTTTAAAGCTAAATTTGGTGTTGATCTTTTTTATAAAATGTAGCATGAGAGATGATACATTCTTTTTTTTCTAATTCGCACACCATGAAACAGTTCCATTCTAATCTCCAAAAATTAAATGTTGGTATTTGTTCTTGAGTGATTAATTTTTCTAAATCATAAAAAAAGTATAAAAACTGGTAAAGAATACGTTCATAATGTATGGCCACCTTTGATTTCAGAGTTAATGTCCCTAGTAGTATAGAAATTGGGTAGTGAAACTAATTCAGCATGCATGAGCAAATAAGTAAATTTTCTCGTGTTTGCATGCAATAATTATATTTTTCCCTTTTCTTTCTTTTTTTTCTATTTATCTTAATAGGTTCTTTTAATTATAAAGTTGCATGACTCTTCAGTTAGCAGTAAATTTTATTCAAAAATGTGCATCAATGCAAAGCTGCTCAAAATAACTCATTTTAATTTGTCAGTGTGGTAATCTTTAATACTTCATTCAGGGCTATGTAATTGGTTCTGCAAATTTTAACGCAGGTAGCAATACTGCAAGCATTTTTGTAACATTTGCCTAGCATAAGCATGCAGATTTTGGTAGTTCTGAATGTATTTTATTGTTAAGCAATTCATCTCTTTTTTCTTTACTAACTTTAATGTAAGATTTTAAGCCAACTAAAATGTTACTAGGGGCTGTTTAGTATTAAATAATGCTAACTTGTGAGAGTATATCTGCTAATATTTGTTTTTTTTTTTTTTTTTTTGTTTTTTTTTTTTTTTTGTTTTGGTTTTTTTGTTTTTTTTTTAAAGAGCAAACATTGCTTTCTTAAATAAAAGCTAAGTTACAGAAGTGCCCCTGTTACAGGTTGGAGAACCTTGAAAACTGTATGCTTAAGAGATGAAAATAATTCTTACTTTTTTATATATATATCTTTGTGTGTAAAATGTGTATGTTTATTTAGTTCTCTATCATATGTATTTTTAAAGAAATGTTACACTTATACTTTTTTAATATTAGCAATTGTAGTATTTATGTTCTAGATTCCTTTTAAATCACTTCTCGAGGGGAAGGGCGGATAAAAAAGTAAAAGATTATGAATATTAAATGTTTATATCTAAAATGCTGGTAAGAGTTATGCAGCTTACACTTGGATTTTTGAGACGAATACTTACACTATTTTCCCCTTAATCTCAATGCTCTTTTTAGAAATCCGTATACTCCAAATTTATAGATAGCAGGATTTGGCAAAGGAAGGGAGTATTTGTAAGCATTCAAAAATGGACCACAGCCAATTGACTTTGGCACTGTTGACACATGTTGCTAATTTGCCAATGTCAAAGGCTCCTCTAATGTAAGATCAACCACTGCATTAATTATTATATACATAGTGATTATGTATTTATCTCAACTAAGCAAATAAATACTGATACTGCTTAAGCTCATTTTCTACCTATCTTTTGGTATTTGCTGATAGATTAACCATCACCTGTGTCAGATCTCTGTGAGAAATACACTATCTTGGATGGTTTAAATTTTCAGTACCTCCATGGTGCAAAATTTTTTCTATAGGCTCTTGAATGTTTCTTTTTTATTATTAAAATCCTGGCTGTACAAAATTAATTCACTAACCTATATGATAAAGTTAAAATTTCAGACAATATACAAACTTAACATGTGAACATCTTTAACTCATGAATTATTGTTATAAACAAATATGAATTATGCAAGAAGTATAACTCATACAAATTATACATGAATATGTTTTGTAAAATGGAGTTCTTAAATTAGACCATATTACTATGTGTGTGTAACATTAATGGACTAAATTTAGTCAGTATATGCTGAAACATTTTGAGAAAAGAATTCCATCCAGGCAACTAAAATTTTTATTTGACTTTATCGTTTGCTTCATTGCAAATGAAGATATCTGTGAATTTCATTCATCTCAAACATGTATGATATTAAAGACTTTTAAAGTGGGAAAAAATGGCTTAAAATACTGTCCCTCTCTAGCAGTAAAACAGAGGATGATGATTGTTATAATCCCTTGAAGTGCATCGAAATGATAATAATAATTTTCATTTCTGTTCGGGATTTATCAGATCATCCTGATGACTGTCGATCCTGGTGGTGTAGTGATAACCATACTTGCCTTCTAAACCCAAGATCCCGGGTTCAAACCCATCCAGGATTGATGGATTTTTTTCGGGCGTAAAATCCTAAGTATGGCTTCCTTCGGAAAGGAAGTAGAGCCGTGGGTCCTATGCCATACATATACGGCACGATAAAGAACCTCAAGTCTGAAAGATGAGGCCCCTGAGCAAAATTTATTGACCATTTCATGCCCTGAATTGAATGGGACGCTGATGACCCGAGATGTTAAAGAGCATCCGTAAATAATAATTAATCCTGATGACTAACTTGCATAGGGGACATTCAGCTGATCGGCAGTTACTCATGGTCAACTGGGCTATGCTATAGAGTTAAGGCAATGGGGCAGCACAAGTCAGCATTAGAAATACTATTGTGTGTTCACTCCTATTTTAGGTTGTGAAGCGTGTGTATGAGTAAAAAGTCATTGTTTGGTTGAGCCTGATGTATAGATGAATGCAATGACAGGTGATTACCATGTATCTGGTAATCTAGCACCATAAATCACCTAATTACATCAGCAGCATGTGAAGGAATACATTATGCTAATCCAAGCACAAACAGTGTGACAGTTTAATAAATTCTAATGAACATATAAAGTTATGTACCTATGCATGTCATGTAAGAATAAGCTGCAACTGTTTGCCTTCATTTTGCATTTATTTCTGGCATATAATTATCCATTACCCTTATTAATTTTCTTTGAGAAATTAAATTGATATTTTGATAGATGTTATTCGTTAGTTAATCTAAAGTGTGTATGGATATCACTAATTAATGAAGAGCATTATAACTTATAACTCAGTCACCAGGGAATTTCCCTTCAGGTAGTCTTCTAACAACACAACAGATTCAGTGTGGGCAAACCAATCATAAATACTCATTGTTGAATAGAATAATTGGGCCTAACGTGTGTGTAAAACCTCCTATCTATGACCATCAAAGGCTAAACGGCTCTAGCAATGCATAGGCATGCAGCACTGCCCAGTCAAAACTAGTTCTTCTGTACTGCTAAATATAGTTTATTGCAAGATTCAGTAGATCATCAGGTATACTGAAAATTAATTTGCAAGTTTGTACGGAAAAATGCTGTAATTTTAGCTTGAACTGTTCCCTCTTTATGAAATATTAAAACAATATTTCATAATAATTATAATATATATTTACTTTACCTTGTGAAGTTAAAACCATAAAATCCTCTCTTTCACTTCACCAGAGACAATTATGATTAAAATGTATACAGTGGTATTAACGACTTGAGGACAGTACTTGTTAATAGCTGCATTCTCCAAATAATCTTTGAGCAATATTCTAAATTGTCATTGTGGCTGGTAGTCCTTGATGTGAGGTGGCAAAGAGTTCCAAAGACAGGTCGTGACAATTTTGAAGGATGGTGAAAACTAAGAGGTTTTATAAGGGTGTAGAGGGAATGAAATTGTTATTCGATTTGTTTTAATTATGATAAGAAGATGAGTGAAAATGGATTGAAAGATAATGCAAGAGTTAAGTTGCATGAAATTGAATGCAAAAGAATAAGGGAGTGCAACTTCCATCTAACCTCCATTCAATGCCAGGATAACAGTGCTGGTGCTGCAGTGATATGATCTGATTAGTGTTGCATATATAGTGAATGCAGGCATTGTGAACACATTGTAGTCTTTATTCAAGATTAATTGTGATGTCAATTAACAGAATGTTGCAGTAATCGAAATGTGGCATAATAAATTTTGATACGAGTGGCGCGCGCACATGTGTGTGATTTTCTTTATTTTCTTTTCTCTTCCCTCCCTCTTGCCATGTTAAAAGAGAAAATTCTTAAGCCATTTCAAGAACTGGAATATTGAAAATTAAGTTTTGTAGCTAATGAGTAAGCCAAGGTACATATACAGGGTATATCGGAATAACTATTCCTAATTTTCTGGTGATAGGGGACATGAAAATAAACTCACATTTTTCTTAATAAAATAATGTCCTAAAATGCGTTGTTTTTAAGTTATAGATTATGAAGGAAAAGTGAGCAAATCTCAACTTAGAAAGCTATTTATTTACTTTCTATGGTTACACGGTAATTTTTTTTATATTATACCAGATATTAAGAAAAGATATTGACAAACTATAGGAACAGAACTGCTCATAATTATTGACACAAAGTATAATACTGTATGATTGAATGATGAATTTGTAGAAATATCTGTGGTTGGTTATGAAGAGCATCAAAAGCAAGAATAATTCTAGCAGCTAATACTTCTGTTGTATTGATGGGTGTTTCAAAAACAATTGATTTAATATGACTACATACACAAAAATCTACTGGAGTCATATCTAGGGAATATGCTGGCCAAGCAACTGAATCTGCTTTCCCTATTCAAGATTCGGAAAAGGTGTATTTAACTAATTTTGAGAATTTATACCAAAATGTGCGAGTGCACTATTATGTTGAAAAGTCATGTAAATTTAATCGGGACACCTTCAAGTAGCTCTGGAGCATTTGTGCAAGGAAAATATCATAAATATGTTCATTCAATCATGCAGACATAATATATGGTCCCACTAGAAAGTTATCAACAAATCCATTCCAAATATTTACAGAAAACTTCCATTGATTACAGAGATTTGCCACAACTTTAGCATTTGTGTCACTCCATATGTGACTGTTGTGTAGTATATTAAAAAACCATTTCTTGAAAAACATGCCTCATCTATCCAAATGTGCATCTAGCAAAATCAGACTCATTGTTAACAGTATGTAAATACCATTGATGAAAATTGTTGTCTCTTAGATTAATCATCTGGGATTGATATTTGTGCTTTCTGTTTATGAAATGGATGTTTTTGATACTCACTTAAGACTCTTTGTACAAGCATGTGACTGATATTCACCAAATGGGCAACAGCTCAAGTACTAGTTTGTGGATTATTTTTCAAACCTCTGCAAAACCTCATCTTCAAAGTATAATGTTCTCACAGTTCTATTCGGTCCTGAAGTTATTTCTTTATCAGGAATTGGCCACTATTTCGATGACTTTTGAAAATGTTATATGTAAGGAATATGGCTCTGAGGGGGTTGCTGCTCATAGATTCGCTTTGCCAAATCAGCATTGCGTAAGCTGCTCCAAATACCTTATGCGTGTCTGCAAATTCAATATTTGTTTACCAATATATTTTAATACCCGAAATTAAATAAACTGATCTCACAGAAATATTTTGTGGCATACAACAACAAACTACCTTCAGTTGTTTATTATTTCCATGCTAACGAGAATACCTGAAACATAGAATTTCAATTGTGCGGTAACAGTAATACTTGTAGCATAAATTCACCATAAGGTGAGTGATGAACTCTGTCTTTTATATTGAAAATGAAGCATTTGCAGGCACTGATTATGAATTTATTTTATTATTATGTCCTCTGTCACATCAAAAATTTAGGAATAGTTATTTTGATACATTCTGTATATGGTATCTGCAATGCTGTTAGTGACATTTATATAAATAGAAAATAATACTGATCCCATTACTGGTCCTTGTGGCACTCCACACTGTACTGACCTCCAAGGTGAAAAACAATTTCCAGTTTTATTATAAACATATTTGCTTTAAATGAGGAAAAACAGGTCTGTGTAAGTATAGAACAACTGTTATTTAATGTTTGTATATGATTATTGCTCTCTGTTGTTGTATTTGGTTTGCAAAGAGAATAAGTCACTTTTGTTAATCAAATTTAGTTTAACTGGATGTCTTAAACCACCAAACATACTGCACTTGTTCTGCTTAATTGTGTTATCTGTCTCATTCTCGCAGACCCAGTGATATGGCTGCATTGCAGTGTGCTGCTATTGGCTTTCACTATATGCATGAGATTTGATGCAAATGATAAGCTTTTCCATATAGTATTCTTAGCAGACTTTAGTCTAGGATTAATACATTGTTTCTTTCACCATTCAAAGATGTTAACTGATTGGCACAAGACTAAAGACCAGCAATTTTGTAAACCTTACCAACCCAGGTGACCTTGAATGATTGTTTATTAACTGATGCGGTCCCTTGCAGTCGTGTCAGTCAGTCATCAGATAATTGGATGACCCAAAACAGAGGTTCATTATAAACAATAAATTCCTAAGGAATGTAGATCTTACCTGAAGGTGCAGTTAGTGGATAATATGGAATCAAATTCAGTGAAATGTAAATTTAACAGCTTCACATGGCAAAGTGAAAAAAATGTGTAAAAAGCTGATTGGAAGCAGAAGTTATTACAGTATGTTTCCCATTAAATGGGAATTCAATGAGACATGTTTCTGTACATGTCATTAGATATGAAATAATTATATGCCTCATTTTATAAAAAGGTCTATTAAGTGTATCTCTTCTGTTGCTTAGCAAAAATAATGAATTTAGTAAAATGTTCAACAAATCCAAATTTTAAAAAGAGTTCTATACAGCTACCAAAAATGCTTGCCCTATTCCTACAGGTTTAGAACCTTTGGCTAGCAGAATAATATAATCATAGATTTTGTGTGGTTACTTAAGTCTGATAAATTGTCAAGAGGTAAACTATTTAACTAGAAATTCAAATTTGGCATCTTTAACACTTAAAAGAATGTTTTACTTTTCTACAAGAAAGCATATGCCAAGGTTCTCCAACTATATTTGGTTAATGAAAGTTTTATTACGAGCAAGGTTTGTAAACAAGCATTAAAATGTGGGCAAAGTGAGGATAAAATACTCGTGGCTGAAGAAGAAGAAGAACATAAAGAGAAAGAGCCTACATCGCCCTTCAGCAGATGAAGCCCAGAAACTTCATTTTGTTGCCCATTTGGTCTGACGTCCTGCACACTGAACAGGATTATGAAAAATTGATTTTCATGTAACATTCAATACAAGCATACTTAGCAGTGATATATAAATTAATTGAAATTCAATAGTGTGCTTGAACATTGAATGTTGCATAAAGTATGAGCTCAGAATACAGTTTTTAAGCATCAGCGGAGCACATGGTTTGAATAGTATATGAGATCTAAAACTTTTAATTTAAAAATTATATTATCTTTACAAAGGGAAAGCAATAGCTCTGCAACTAAAATCTGCAGCGTTATAAAGGTTAGATATGAATTGAAATCTTATTCATTAACCAGTAGATTTGAAATAGTTGGAGCATTTAATTCAAGTTCTTTAAATGTGATTCTAGTATATCCATCATCTTCTCAATGTTAATTACTTCTGCTCAGTTTTTTTTTCTTTCATTGAATGATCTTTTTAGAGATCTCAATAAATGCTCTGTATATGAATGTACTTTCAGCACAGAGAATAAAAAAATTAGTGAGCAGTTCACAAAACTAAAAAAAAAAAAAAAAAAAAAAAAAAAAATCCTATTTCATGCTGTTGATATAGTTTAATCATTTTTTTTTGTAAAAAATGAATAATTAAAAAACTTTTTTTTCTAAATTCACTATTTAATACTATTTTTTGTCTTTAATTACGAAGAAACTAAAATAAACCATGTGACTTCACTGTAAATATTTTTTGTAATTTATTTGTATTTATTTTAATTTGGTATTTAGTGCATGACCCATCAATCAGTTTGCACAAGAATCATATGAATAAGTTAAATACATTTGGAAATTTGAAACATCCATTTATAAATAACAAATTATAAAAAAAAAAAATATTAATGTTGTTAGAAGCTTTGGTGGGTTCTGCAGTTTTAGATAAATATTAAATATAGCTCTAAATTATGACTTACACCCACTGTAATCTTAGTTGTATTTCCACTTCATTGAGACAGCATTCTGTTCCATGAATAAACAGTGAATTTTGCAATGAATTAATAGTTTTAATAAATAGTTTTCCTGTTGGCAATATTGCGGTGCATAGCAAATTGTCTTTAACATTCCAATCAAACTACCTCAAAGGTGGAAGTACTAAGTCTTTGAAGCTGAAGGCAAAGAATTTTATTTTGCAAACAATATTGGGTTAACTATAAACATGAAAAAGAAAAGTAACATTAAAATTAAAAAGGATAAAACGGAAGTTAGTTCATTCACTATTGCACTCAGGAAATTTGTGCAGTAGTAGATGAAGCAGTACTTCCTGCTAATGGCACCAAATGCAGGCTGCCTGCAGCAATTGAATTAATTGTTGCATTCATAGAATATTATCTAGGTTCAGTAAAAGTCATTTTTTGCTTACTGTTTAGTACTTTTTCTCATATAGACTTATTTAAAATACAAAGACCTGTAATAAAAGCTTACAGGTATTTGTCAGTGATGATTGTTTGCCCTGCCTGCCCCGTTGGGGAGGGGACAAGGCAATATGTGTGTTGTGTTTCTGTTTGACTTGCAGGAATCTTCTGATGCTGATACACCGAATGATTGAATTTGTGATAAGAGAAGGGCCAATGTTTGAGGCAATGATAATGAACAGGGAGATCAACAATCCAATGTTCCGGTAAGTTATATCTGTATATTTTTAGGATTCCACATCAAAGTAACTGCTGCCCACAATTAAGAAGAATGACTATGTACAGAGCTTATAGATAACATTTTAATAATCTCTAAAACTTAGTAGGTTTTTATATCTTGGAACAAAGGTGTAAATGTAAAAGAAAAGTTCAGTTAAATTATATGTTCATTTGTTTGTACTCACAACTAGGAAAGTTAGTTTAATTTATACTAGGCAATTCATAAAGTTGTTTTACATGCATCTGATTTCAGTGAGTTTTTATATAATTAATCATAACAGTATAATTGCAAATATAATAGATACATTTAACACCTTCCATTCTTGATTTGGCTTCTTACTGGCATGAACCTGCTGGTCATCAGAATATCTGGCATCACAAACTCACAGCATTAGGCTTTTTTAAATTTGGGTACTACAAATTAAATAAGTGAATTCTGCACTCACCCTTCATATAGAAGATGCTGAAAATGTTGCCTGTAAATTAATTCCATTAATGCCAAAAGATGATTGTAATATTATAGTTTCTAAAGAACATTTGGATGCCTAGCTCACTTAACAAGGATTTGCCAGCCCTGTTTCTACTAGTTCTGTTCCCCTCTACTTTCTTGCCTCTCTATGTGCTGTACAGGAGTTGAACGTTGTGAAACTACGTGTTTCAGTGTTATAGTTTGTTAGTGCTGTTATAATGCCAAAATTGTCTGTATACTTTAGCACACACAATCTTTATGTATGATTCCTATGTGACAACAAATTCCTGAAAAGAAGTGAGATGGCGATTTATAAAACAGATTCTCTGCCATTCTTGCACCACATAAAGAAATGGTTCATAATCTTGTGAATGTTCTTGATAAGAAACCTAAAGTAAAAAGCCATGTTCTTATAGAGGAAAAACTTAATAATATCAGAGAAAAGTTAGAATGAAGTGCAAGGAAATCTCTGAGAAGGCTTGCACAGGAATCAGGAATTGCAAACCTCAGCTTGGAATGCCACTAAGCTGTTAAAATTAAATCCTGTAGTTTAGGAATTGGATCTGCGCAATAATGTGAGTACAGTTAATTTCTGCAATTGGGTGTTGGATAAATTTAATGATCACTCAATTAACCCATGTTTAATTTTTGTATAAGGCATAGCAGTATTTTATTTACAAGGCCACACAAAAGCGACACAAAATAATAGATACGGAGTGCAGAAAAACCCAAACTTGTACACAAAATGCCAAAAAAATTGGTATTTGGTATGCTGTAAATGCTTACAGAAATGTATTGACTTGAATTTAAGGGGCTTTGAATATCCAATTATGCCGGCAAACAGCATGCTTCCCGATGCCAAGCATATTATCCTCATTAAGATAGTCACACATCCAAACAAGAGCTGTCACACAAAATGGGCAACACTTTCAGCGTCTTTTATAAGAAGAATGAGTGCTATATTTTATTTCTAGTGTCTTTTAACCGTAACCTCGAAGGAGATGTAAACAAAACCACATAAACTCAGGGCTTTTCATTGGCTGGTGGGCACTACCTTTGCCCTCTGTGTCCTCTTGGCATGAATTTTCTTCCTAAATAGTTCATTTAAAAGTTAAAATGTGCATTGCAGTAGCAACTTTTAAATAACATTTTTGTTGACTCAGGTTTGCCAGTTGGTTAAGAATCAGTGGTAATTTTAATCATTATAATGTAGCTTTACAACAGCACATGTGCTCAATTGTTCGACTGTAGCAATAAGGCATCAGTTTGCACTTGGACATTGTGGTATGTGAGTGAGCAATGTTTCTTGTTAAGCAGTTAACCAGGGGGGAGTGAGTTTGACAGAATTAGGAAAAGTAGTATGAAGGAAAGCCATAAAAGTGGAAAAAATCTGAAAATGTACCACAATGTTTAAAATTAGATATACTAAAAGAATGTCTCATGTACCAAAGAGATGTACTGGGAAGAGAGTTAGTTTGAAAAGGTGAGGAAACTATTAGAAAAAATTGGAATGGGGGATGTGTGGTGACTGGGTGAAAGTAAAGTCAGTGGATTTTGGATAGAAGTGAGACAAAGGGTAGAAGATATGGAAAAGCAAGGGATTTGGGCTAGCTGAGAGGATAAAGGTTCTTTAGACTTATATGAAATAGATCAAAGGAATTGGGGACAGGAGAAATAATATAGATAGTTGTGATCATTTGGAAGAATAGGTCTTGCATGGATGCATGCAGGGGTATTATTTCTAAAAGGACGGAAAAAAAAAATTTTGAAGAGGGATGTATTATGTGTGAGAAAGTGGATAGTGTGTTCCATTGTCTACTAGAATGTGAAATGGTAAAAAGGCGGAGAGATGGTATCTGGGATGGAAAATGGGATAAACCACAACAAGATATAGTGGCAATTGAAATCTTGTCAGATATGAGGGTACGGAAAATAAACAAAATTGGGAAAATCTTAGGAAAAGTAAGGGATAAGTGCAGCAGAAGTATAAAGAAGGAGCTTGAGGGCACACACAGTTCTGAAAATGGTGATATATTGCAGGAGTTCTTTACCATACATCCATACATATAACCAGGTAGTTAAGATATGGGAAAACCTTAGTTTTCATATTGCTAAATTCTTAAATATTTTGTTCTTATAAATTTAACTGTAAAATTGTTTGCTGAAATAAAATTCATTCATTCATTGTTAAGCATAAGTGAGTATTTACTGCTTTCCAGTTGTAAATACTAACAAAAATGACCTTTGGAAAAACCCAGACTGTGATTTTCATGTTTTGTCAGGTATCTTACTACATTTATGCATCTGGTTCACCCTTATAGTGAAAATATAGTATGCAAGTTTTAAAATTGGTAGCAGAACCGTGAGTTCATAATACTAGATGCCAGCGATAGGGGATGCACCGACAAGTGGCTCACTTGCAAATGGAAGGTTTCAAATGGAAATACAGAAACTTAAAAAAATTGCAGTTAAACACTTCTAAGGACTGGATACAAATGCATTATAAGCAGGAAATAGACAAATGCTTATTTTACTCAGGGTACATTTGAAAGTTCGTTTAAAGTGACAACAAAAACTGAATGCTACTGAAATGCTTTTTAATGACATCTTATTCGTCTTCAAATGTTTATATCATTCTCAATGTGTTCATCACCATAACTAGGGTACTTATCAACTGGTTGGTCCAGATTCAGTCCCCAATCAGGAGTTGCCTGGATAAGATTTTTTTGGAGTTTTTTCTGTGCCCTGAAAAGATGAATACAGGAAACATTAGGTGCTAAGGATTCCAAATTCATTTGCTTCATAATGTCATCCATTTCTTTTATCTCAAACCTTGGCAATTGGTGGAGCATTAAATGCTACAGAAAAAAATTCTGAATGTGATGAAGATTAAAAAGAAAATGTTCAAACATAACATAAAATTTTACTTTCAATTTCTTATTGAAAACAGAGTCAAATTTCCTTAAATTGATTTGCAACATTACAAAGAGTGCATGTGAAGTATAGAAACACTAGGCTATTTTCTTACAAAGTGCCATCTCACTTTTCTGCAACAGTTTGGTTCCACAATGAATCATATGTTAAAATTTTCTGTGTTTTAACGCATACTGAGTTTTTGGTATTATCACATCTATTCATTAAGTTACTTCCATTTGCATATAGTGGGTACAGTAATTACCATAGCAATGCAATATTTACACTATTCTATTGCTTGATTCAATTACTTTGAGTAGCGGTAGTGTGAAGTCACACAGCTATTATCGCTAAACTACACTTACGTTAATGTATGTTGCAATCAAGAATCCTGCTGCTTGTAAGATATGCTCTGTAATAAAATTTCTCGTGGCAAAAAACTGTAAAGCAGCTGAAATCCATCTGTAACTTGTGAGGTTTAAGGACCAAACATCATGATTGATGGCAACATAAGACAGTGGTGTGTAATTTCCAAGAATGTTGAACACTATGAAAATATGTCTGAAAGTAGTCAGAAACTTTGTGGAAAAAATAAAACAAAGCTTGCAGTTTCAAACTATTGTAAAAGCAATTTCAAGTGATGCGGCCCTTAACTAACAAATTCTAGACTATTCTTACCTGATAGGGGTGTTGTATGTTAATAACATGTATTCTCATTTCACATCATTGAGAGTATGTAGCCAAACAACAGTCTTTTGAAAGGGTTTTCATATATATAGTTTTGAATAATGGAAATTCTCGCAGTGAAATATAACAATAATTCAGCATTTTGATACGGAATCACTCAAAATTCAGTAAATTTTTACCAACATACTTGAGCAAGTGTTGCCTTCATTATGGGTAGTTTCCTAGCAAGTATGCGAATTCCTCTCTGCAGATATGATTAATTTTGAAATTAGGTCATTATTATTTGTAACATTAAAATTATTTAAATTTTCTTTTATGTAAAGTGATTCTTCCAGATTGTGACGCTGTGGTCAAATGGGATTCTTCTCCATCTTCCCAGACATTTTCATCCACGACTGCAGTGGTGACATCTTCAGTAGTGTGCTGGACATAATCTTCTTGGAGGCTAGGTAGTGACTAACTTGATGGAATTGATGGCATATATATAATGGGGATGCCTGTGGAACTGAGCTTTGGTTAATTTGCTTGGCTATGAGGCTGGATCTAAACTTAAGGTTGTGAGTGTTCCCGGCAGTTGGTTAGCACAGTTTCTTGGTCTTAGTATTTTGTAAAGCCTGATACAATGCTAATACAATTTCAGATCTTCTTTCCTGTTAAAGTTGTATCAATGCTTGTAAAACTAAGAGGAAAGAAGAAGCTCTGAAATTGCATTCATCATGGTTTCTGACTTTAAAAAATACTAAGACAAAAAAACTGCAAACCAATCAGTAACCAACACCCTGCTGGAAACACTAATGAGCTCCAGCTTAAATGCAGCCATAGCCAAGCAAGCCTATCAGAGCTTAGTTCCACATGCACCCCCACTATATGTACTTTCACCAGTTCCATCGAGTCCGTCACTGCCTCGTCTCCAAGAAGATTATGTCAAACACTTCACTGAAGATGTCCACCGTAGTCATGGACGAAACTTCTGGGAAGATAGAAGAGAAGAATCCCATTGGAGCATGGCCTTATAGTTCCGAAGAGTCAGTTACATAATTACACCTACCGTGAAAGCATTTGTTCTACAGTTAAGTTTTCTTTATTTTTTTTTTTTGTATGAATAAATTTTCCCATGTTAATAGTAAACTCAATAAACTAACCCATACAAGTGATTAATTATTATTAAAGTTGAAAATCCCACCAAAATAAGTCTCAAGCATCAGAAACATTTTTTACTTAATGGAAAAAAATCAAATATACCAAACTAGATAAAAGGAATCTGCTGGTTTATTTTAATGTGGTCTCTTTATTCCGAAGCTTTCTCAAAGAAAACATATTCATTATTCTAAGAACAACTGGTTGTACTTCAGTAACTGTACCTGGAGAAATCATAGAAGTTACCTCAGTCTCACAGAAATTTGTGTTAGCCAAGTCTACTTTTGAATGAAAAAGTACACTTGATTAATTTTTATTCATGAAAGAATGTTTTGGCTAATCCAATCTCTGCATTTTAGTGGATATGTAGATGAGCTTTGTAGAAACAAATAGTTGAAGCTTTCCCATATATACAAATACTTTCATTGTTAAGAGATGTCATTTTTGCAATAGTTGACAAAGTATGGAAAGAAGTTGCCGGCAAGTTACTCACACTATAAAGTAGCACAGTAAAATTCACAATGAAATTCACTCTCCCCTAGCACAAACCACACCATACTGGGGTTTAGCATATTCAGAAAAGATACACACACAGATAATTACATTTAAGAACAGCTTTGCATTCAGATTAGTAAATCTACCCTCATAGGTAGATGCAAGACAGAATGCAAATCAGAGTATCTTCAAATCACAGATATAGCACAAAAAAAATGACTGCACTGTATCCTAAAAGTCAGCACAAAGAACATAATCCCCCCAGAAAACCATCAGGTATTTATGAAATCAACTGTAAAGACTGCAACAAATAATGCACAAATAAAAGTAAAAGAAACATTATGTTATGTTTTAAGGAACACATGAGAAATCAGCAATAACAACACTATCTTTTGTTTAAATATTATGAATTCCAAAATTAACAAAGCTATTATGAAACCTGTACAATTAACAGTGTGGGAGAATTTATTCATGCAAAAAATCAAAGAAAATTTAGGTAATTTCATCTTCAGAATTATATTCATCAGATCTACAAGGAAACATCTGCATACTATGCTGGAAAGCTGGTATTGAATCCATGCTGGTGATGAAGGCAACAACCTTTAAAACACGTCAGAGTAAGTTGGTAAAAATTAGTAAAATTTTTAGTGATTTCTTATCAAAAATTTTTAATTGAGTCTTACGTATACTCTTAATTAGCTAGTGAGTCGACTTAATATGCCTGTGCTCCACTTACCATTGAATTATACAGAAACATGCTTTACAGGCTTTTGCCCACATCATCAGCTGTAAGTTGACTGCCGGATTCATTGTTAATTGGATGGACTTGATGTAGCTCTCATGGACATTTTATGAACTTTTGAATTAATATGTCTTCTGCTGGGATCTCAAAATTCATCTTATCTTATGTTTTTTTTTTTTAATTTTTTTTTATTTATTTATTTCCGTAGCTCTTAATGTCTATCTATGAATTTCAATAATTTGATTTCCATTTCTATATCATGTTTATCTCTCCAAAAATTATGTAAACCGTTGATATATCTATCTGATTGTACCTGATGTTTCTCCTGTGTTCCTTTAGCTCAATTCCAATTTTTTGTTTTGCCAATATATCATTGTTGCATTCTGTACAGTTGATTTTATATATATTCCTGACTTCTTCTCATCAGGTATTCTATCATCGCTGGAGTTGAGCAGATTATTTAGGTATAATTTGTTCACTGAGAACAATGTAATCCCAAACTCTCTTAGTCAGTCCTGGTGGTGTAGTGGTAACCATACTTGCCACCTAAACCCAAGATTGCGAGTTAGAACCCGGCCAGGATCGATGAATTTTTTTCGGGCATAAAAATCCTAAGTATGGCATCCTTTGGAAGGGAAGTAAAGCCGTGGGTCCCGTGTTGTACATTTACGGCACGAAAAAGAACCTCAAGCTTGAAAGAAGAGGACTCTGAGCAAAATTTGTCAGCCGTTTCACGCCCTGAATAGAATGGGATGCTGATAACCTAAGATGTTAAAGGGCATCCATAAATAAAACAATTCAACAATCAAACACCCTTAGTATTTTCTGGAATTTCTGGTTTGCCCAAGAATGATAAGTGAATTTCTTGTGAATGGTATTCTTTTCTTTTTTCTTCTCTCTCTCTCCCCTGTCAAAGTTGTAACCTGTTTTAACTCTTCTCTTGTTTGAATTTTTTATTTTCTTATCTAAATTTATTGAGAATACCCATTGACATTTTCCTTTTGTACTATGTGAGAGTACCCTTTGCTGTATTCAAACTCAATCATGGGTATGTTAATGAGTCTTTTATGTGCTAAGCTGTTGTGAACTGCATGTTTGTGTGCAGTGGGATTGAAGCCACTGTCCTTTATGTAATTTTTAGTCTGCATATTCTTTCTATATATTCTATGAGACTTGTTTATCATCCTTGGGCCACCAAAAATTCCAGAAAATTCTCAGGGAGTTTGGGATTACTTCGCCCTCCGTGAATAAATTAAGCTGAAATAATCTGCTCAATTCTGGTGGTATGGTGAATACCTGATGAGAATAAGTCACAAATCTATAAAATCAACTGTTCGGAATGCAGCAAAGATATATTGGCAAAACAAAAAGAAGCATTGGAATTAGGCTAAAGGAACACTGGAGAAACGTCAGGTAAATCATATAGATAAATCAGCTGTTGCACATCACTAATGGAGAGATAAGCATGCTATAGAAATAAATATCAAATTATTGAAATTCATAGATATATTTGGAGCAGAGAATAATGGGGCGGGGAGTATTAAAAAAAATGAAGATAAGGTTATGAACTTCAAGATCCCAAAGAAGACAATTTAATCCAAAAGTTCATGAAATGTTCATGAGACCTACACCAAGTCCATCCAACTAACAACAAATCTGGCAGTCATCTCACAGCTGATGCGCGGGCAAAAGCCAGTGAAACATGTTCTGTGTAATTCAATGGTAAGCTGAGCTTCAGCAACTCACTAGCTAATTAAGAATATATTAAGTTGCTTCACTGTATTAATTCCAACATGAAATTAATTTTAAATTTAAAATTTAGCCTTCCATATTTTTTATTTCAGATTCCTCTTTGAAAACCAAAGCCCAGCTCATGTATATTATCGTTGGAAGTTGTTTTCACTATTACAAGGTGACCTTCAGCTTAAATGGAGGACACTAGAATTCCGTATGTTCAAAGGTAGGAAACTAGAAGTATGCTTAAATAAATGCTGTTCATAATTTTGTTCTCTTTTCCCCTGACAAATTCAAATATGTACTTTTTGAGTTTGAAATTAAATAATTTTAGAAAATAAAAATTAAATTAGCAGTGTATTATAATTTGTTTTATTTTAGGTGGATCAATATGGAAACCACCACCTATGAACCCATATACTCAGGGAATGCCAGATGAGCTGGTAGAAGGAGAGGAAAAGGAACCTCGGAAAGGGAGTTTATCCAATACGTAAGCATTATTCTCACACTTTCTTATGCTGTTCATGAAGTAATTAAAATATCTCAATGGTTGTTAATGTTTAATGCTTAACTTGCTTGTACTGCAGATATTTAAATCATATAAGCATTTTGCAGCCACATAATACACTATCTGATCAAAAGTATTTTGATGACTACATAAAACTTAAGTCAAAATGTGTGTGTGGCATACTCCTCAATAGTGAACATTAATATGGAATGAGTCTACCCTTTGCCTATATCACATCTCTGATTCTGGAAGAGAAATTTGTTATGTAGGAAACATGAGTCTGCAGGTTATATTACAAGTGCTCATTTGGGTTCAGGTTGGAATTCCGAGCTGGCCAATCTACTTCTGGAATCTTATAACCCACAAAACATTCTCGCATAGAGTCTACCTTATGACAAGAAGCGTTTATCATATTAAGAGTAAACAATGGTCATTACTAAAGCTCATATGCCATTGCCAACTCCCTTAGAATTAACAACACTTAAAGCACTAATTTTTCGTTGTTCTATAGAAATAGTATTAGTCATGTTCTTGTAATTTGAAATATTTCTCCGCAAGTGTAGAATTATTGATAACTTTAAATACTAAAACAATTATAAATATTTTTTAATAATTTAGGGAACCAATTGTCCTAATATGTGAAGCATTAGTGTAATGAAAGTAGGAGTATGTATAAAGAAAGAATAAGTCAGTATTTGGGTATAGTAAAAATATTAATATGATTAAAATACCATTTATGACTGATATTGATCTTTCTCTTTCAAATGCAATTTTCAGTCCAGCTTCTTCTTTTTCACTAAATGCCTTGGAGGCAATTTCTTTCATTGCCTATAATTCTCTTTTAGAGAAAATAATTTTGTCTCTTTAGACACCATTTTCACAATTTCTACTTGTAATAAAAATGTGATTGCCAAACGATATAAACAAATTTATATAAATATAAATGATCAACTGGGCTAGTAAACACCAAGTACAATTGGGAAGTGATTCCTCTGTCATCTCTTTACTGAAATTAATGCTGTGACATAACTGTGTGCAACCATCATCTCAAATTTGTCTAATAAATCATTTAAATGATCATTATTTCTGAGAAAATCATTCAATCTATATAGCAAGAATGATGATAATCTGTATTTTAAAAATATGAATTTATTTCTAAGGAATAGACATAATTTAATTCAAAGTATGATGAATGTGGCATACAGCTGTTCCTTCATCTTGCTCTTTTATAATATCACTTGTAACTTTTTATTCATACCTTAAAAGAGTTGTACGTAATTTTGTGGAGCGGAAAGTTACAACTCTGTTTTAAAAATCTTAATATTAATAAATTTGTAAATTGTGAAATAGGGTGTTTAATGTAGGGCAAATCAACTGAAGGTAAAAATTAAAGAATTTGAGTCAGGTAATTAGTTATGTTGCATTATTTAATGTTCAATTGTAATCTCCTATTTAGACAAAGAGATAGATTGGAGGACTTGCTACGCAACATGACACCAGAAAGACTGAAGGTAGCAGAGGCAATGGTGTTCTGTATTGAGCATAGTGAGGCAGCAGAAGAAATTTGTGATTGCATTGCAGAATCACTTTCTATCCTTCAAACTCCTATTCCAAAAAAGGTGAGACTAGTTTATTCTAAGCACATCTCACATCAGTTATAGCTTTAAAAGCTCACGGTTTTTTTGTTTTGTACTTTATGAATTTACTGACTATGCTATCAGCTTTTTCATACCTTTATTAAAAAATAAAAGTTTATTCATTTTACAATTAATATCACTTTTTTATGCTAGAAAACATATTAGATATATATTTTCAAATATTAAACTATCAATTTGTGCCTTATTTTACACAAGTTATCCGAGCAAAAAAAATGTGCAGCATCCTATTCAAGATTGGTGAGTCGCAGTTCTGTAAGCAAGCTGCAACATGAATTGATATGTACACATTCTTATAAATCAGTAACATACAGGTAAATCATAGCAACGGACAAGGCTAAATTAATAGAATAATTTTATTATTTAAACATTTTGAATGTGACTACAAAGCTTATCTTTTCAAAGGCATAATTCCAAATAAATTTTAATTCACCAATTGCAACTCTATTTCCAAAAGTTTGATACCTAATCTAGCCTTAAATACCATCACACACTATTTTATGAATAGGTTAATATTATACTTCCTGCCATATATGTGTAATACATAATATATTATATTACTCATATATGGTACGAATAAAACTTCAAAATGTCCACCTTTTGCCTTCATACAGGCTCAAAGTCTCTCTGGCCAGTGATTTACTGCAGTATGGATGATCCCAATTGGAAAATCTGTTACTACTGCCATCAAGGAACACTTAAAATTTTTTTCAATTGTAGGGTACTTCTTCCTGAAGACCATAGCACTGACCATATTTGAAGTGTAGGGGAATGAGATCAATAGCAAATAGCCTATCAATAGAGTGGAGTTAAAATTGGCTACATTAGTATCCAGTCAATATTAAATCTTTCTCGCCTTATGTTTGTGGCAGAATCCTGCTGGAAGCTCCAGAGTTTAGTTTGGTACAATGGCATCACAAGATAGTCAAGAGCACTTCAAAATACACATTAGCTCTGGTTTTTAAGTCTTTTTCATGAAAACTAATCCTGAACCCTCAAACCCTCATAGACCCCACCAACCAAGAATATAAAGTCTTATCTGAACACTTTCTAGTCAGTGAAGAGATTCCCACAATATCCATTGTTATCATACTAGTACAAGAATCAGCTCAATTAAGTTTCCTCTGTTTCACTTGCGACATCAAGAAATGTACTTTGCTGGTAAGCTCTAATCCAGGGTCTTCATTAAGTACCCTAGACATCAATCATTTTGAAAAATCCAACTCTCATGCCATAATTAACTGTTTCAGATTTTGGTGGATGAAAACTGCCATTGCTGTTCATAATGTAAGGTCAATCAGCTCAGTCAAACTTTCACACTGTCATTCTCAGTGAATCTCTGGATTGTCTGATACACAAATCATTTGCCAATCTTCAGTAGATGACTTTCAAACTATGCAGAGCAATTGTGCCACATTTTTCATATTTGCTTCACTCCATGCTAATACAGGTTGATCTGTATTAGAGGACAAGTGTTGTTTTGACCTTAACAACCGATTGTATAGTGCAAGTTAAAAGATTGTGACAGTTTTTATGGCTAGACCACACATTTCTACTAATGTTTTAGTTCATCTTATGTTTGCAGGTTTCTGCATACAAGGTGATCCAAAAATTACATACAAATTCGAAGGACCATATCTCTTGAACCCTTAGACAAAATATATTGAAACTTGTACCATGCATTCATGAGTTCCAAAATGCTTCTTGATTAAGTTTATGCAATCTCACAGTAAAATTTGAGGCTACTTTTTGACACGCTCTGGTACAATTTCACCAATTTCATCTTGAATTGCTTGCTGTAACTCTACTGTTGCTGTTTGGTTCTGGTACACACTCTCTTTGAGGAGTCTGAAGAAAATCACATCGGTTGATACCTGGAGACATTGCAGGCAATCCAATTCACCGTAGTATCACGGATAATGTAAAGCAAAAGCCCTATTGCCAATGTTTGTGCAATACACTGAAAATAGCATGCAACAGTATGGTGAAGCACTGTTGTGCATAAACATCCGTTGCTCCTTTCTTCATCAAAGAAACCATGGAGAAAAGGAATTATGCTTCTTCAAGTAATGTCACATAATGCTGGGTGTTGATTGTTTCAGCAACAACATAATGCCTGAATACACCATACAGTTATGCATTGCAAATGAAGTGAAGCTGGCACACCAATGTGTGGATGTTCTGTGTCCCAAATGCTCCAATTTTGTTTGTTGACATGACTGTCAACGTGGAAATGTGCTTCATCCAAAAACAGATGAGGGTCAACCTTATTCTCAGTTTTGACTATGCAAAAGCATGTGTGCTTCCATTAAAGATTGATGCACTTGAATCTTGAAAGGAAACTTGTAAAAATCATTATTGAGAATGCACATCATGCTTGAGTGTTACATCCCAGTTGTGATGCTTTTTGTACTGATCTGGTGGGACTGTTCTGAAATTGTCACACACATTCCACATTGTCAACTGTTCTTTTCTTTTTGGTTGGCCATGACCATGGCCATAAACAGCATTTGCAACAGAGTCTGTTAGAACACATTTCGTGACCAGTGTCTGTCAGGATCTTTCTTTGCATAAATTTTGTTTGGCCCATCGAACATGCTCAAGAATCAATTGATTTTTAGTACTCTCTGATGATGAACATATGTCCTAGGATATAACATGCCATGTTTCTACTGTCAACAGATTTGTCATAAATCACCTGAAACAAAATAGCAGAACTCATGAATACATTGTACAAGTTTCAATTTACTTTGTGTAATGGTTCAAGAGATATGGTCCTTCAAACTTGGTAGGTAGTTTTTGCATCACTCTATCGTTGCAAAGTGTAAATAAAAAAATTGGTTTGGACTCATATAAAACCTTGGCACAAACTGTGAATATTGAAAAAGTAAGCCATTGCAATTTTTAGTGCTGTCCATTCATCCATTAATGCTTTGATTTATGTCACATGCCCTTGAATTTGTAAGATATGTGTATATGTATTCAGTTTTGGTGATTGCCAATAGAACTGCAATATACACCAGTCTTGAATGGCCACACTGGGATTATCATGCTTAGGATGTAGCATGCTTATCATGCTACATAAAGCCCAAGTAAATAGATGGCAAGTGCAATTTTTCCCAGAATAAATACTATAATTGCTTTGCATTCCAACATGACACAATATCTATTGTAAAGCCATAGTGTAGATCAGCAGTTCCCAAACTGTGAATTGGGAGTGGTCATTGGATTCTATCTGGGGGGGGGGGGGTCGCATTGGATATGGGGAAAGTACTTTTATTTAAGAACTTATCATGTCTGTTCTTATTAAAAATGTTTAACTAACAGTAGCATTATGATTATTTTGCCCATATATACAGTAGCGCAATAATGGTTACTGTTACTGAACAGATGTCACATTCTTGAAATTATTATTAAGTAGCAAAGAGAACAGAGGGATTTCCAATAATTTCATTCTGAAAAAGGTGATTGTGCATGCAAGAAGTTTGTGAACTGTGGTGTAGATAATTATACAGTTAATTTCTGCCCGAAGGAGCAGATGGTTAGTATTTGTGTGTACTAATGTGACATCTTATGGATTCAATGAAAAAGACAAATGATTGTTGTGGAAAGGATTTTAACTTGTACTGCCTTAGTAATAGCTAGTTTCTCTGTCATGGTGTGCTGATTCCCATTGAAAAATCTTGAAATACAACTAACTGGCTGTTGTTTATCCTATGTCGAATTAGATGACCAGATGACCAGCATGGATACCTTGATGAGTGAAGTTATGGATACCTTGAGTTCAATTTCCAGACTTTCATTTTTCTTCATAGCATGATTAAGAAATTCTAAAGAATGAGTTGGCAGGAGGTCACATTGTATGCTGGTCTTAAAAGGAGCAGAATAATGGAAATAGTGATAAAATAAAATAACAGCCAATTCTTCAATTGGGTAGTGTCATCCTTTGCATTTTTAAGAGTTCCTTCGCTCCTATTGTGCCTTAGCTTCTTACACAGCTCTAGAAATCAGGATACACCCCAATGTTTTAAAAAATTTGAGAATGTGGTGTAAAAATAGTTTTGTAGCTGTTTAAGTTTCATTTGCAGCTACTGGAATCTATTTTGCCCTTCATTTATGAGCTTCAGATTGAACTTCCTGAGATTCAGCATGCTGCTTTGGTCAGTAACTTTGCATCTTAGTGATTTGCTGTAACTATTTTAATGGATCCACTTTATATTGTTGATATATGGGTCATAGTGTTTTTATATTTTGCATTTTTATGTGCTACCTGTTTAGGAATGTTTATTCTTCTTTGCACCAGTTGAATTCATTTCTTCAAAAGGACTTTCTGTAGTGGTTCTTAGTTACTGATATATTATTTATCTTAGATAAAATTACTTTTGATATTGTGTGGACTGCTGTTGCAAAGATTTTGCTTTTCATGTTATTTGCTTCATTTCAAACTTTGTGTTGTGTTTTATCAGAAAAGCATGGTTTCACCGAAATGGTGGAGTGAACACTCACAACATTTGCTATTGGTGTTCTGAAAATCCAAGTTGTATACAAGAAATCCCTCTTTATGATAGGAAAATTGGAGTTTGGTTTGCAATTAGCACAAGATGCATTAGAAGCATAGTCACATTACAGGTGCAGGAGCTGTAGTAGCAGCTCCAAGAAATCATTGAAGACAAAGAGTGTGCAGGTCAGCCTTTGGAGATGCTCACTCCTGAAAACATGGCTCTTGTGGAAGGAGAAATTATGGAAGACTGGTGCTCAAAATCACAGAAAAAGCAGCAAGGTTGGACTTTTCTAAAACAACAATCATTCTAATTATTCATTAACACATAAACATGAATAAGGTTAGTGCAAGATGAGTGCCTAGACTTCTTTCCTCAGTCCAAAAAAGCAGCAACGATTCATCTGTTGTGAGGCATTTTTGGAGCTCTGCTGTGGCAACAAGAGAGAAGTTGTTACAGGAGATGAAACTATGGTTCTCTACTTTGATCACTTGTCCAAAAGAGAATAAATGGAGTGGCATAAATCTGGTGAAGCACCGCCTCTAAAGGCCAAGGCCCTCAGTCAACCAAGAATATCATGACCACAATCTTTTGGGACTGTGAAAGAATACCCTTCACTGACTTCAAGCAGAGGAACACCACAGTAAACAGGGAGTACTATACTGTCCTATTGCACAGACTACGTGCTTCCATCAAAGAGAAAAGGCTAGGAAAACTGAGTGGTGGTATGCGCCTTCACGAAAATGCACCTGTGCACACAGCTTTTGTTGCAAAGGAAGCTGTGAAGAAATGTGGTTTCAAGAGATCAACCATCCACCCTATACCTCAGATCTAGCTCCCAGTGATTATTTCCTCTTCTCAAAACTCAAGAGCTTTCAAGGAAATTGAAGTGTGACGAATTGATGGATGCTGTTTATGTCCATTTTGCAGGCAAGACTTCTGAATATTTGGGAGGGAGGGAATTGAAATGTTAATTCAAAGATATGAGAAATGTATTGCAATAAGGGGTAACTATATTGAAAATTGAAATATAGTTTTTGTCTTTATCATACCTAGAAAATGGTTAGACCAGAAACTTATGAACCTACACTTGTACGTCCAGCTGCCATGCAAAATCCTGTGCAAGCAGTAAGGACATATTCTGGAAGACCTGTACTTCATTAAAATGGAAAAAAAATAAAAACTTGACATTTTTCATGAAGAACAGTTGTAATTTCCATTGTTTTTCTCTCTTTACCTTTCTTCCCTTCCACCTCCTTGTGTTGTAAATTTAACATTCTTTAACTTTTTGAGTTTCGTGTACATCAGAATGCCTTGTATTTCATAATGGTGTTTGTCTCTCCAGCATTTATGTTGATTCTTTCTGCCAAAAGGGCATTCCCTTTCATGAAATTGATGTTAATAGTTTTATTGTGGGGGGGGGGGTTCATTTTAGCATTAACCATTGTAACCATTGCATTACTGCTTTATCGCCTTCCCCCCCTTTCTCTAATACATTTGTTGTGATGAACCAACTGTATCTGAGCTAAATGAAATGTTTATTTTAACATTTTTAAGATTAAATATTTTAGATTAAGGACTATATTGCATATTTATCATTACTCATATTTTTCATTTTTGTTTTTCTTCCAGATAGCTAGATTGTATCTCATTTCTGATATTTTGCACAACTGTGGCGTAAAAATTACCAATGCATCTTATTATAGAAAAGGGTAAGTCATTTGTATCACTATGGATTTGTTTAGAGTTGATCTTTGAAATTAAGCATACTACTGCGGGAGACGTAAGAAGTATGAACAATGATGTGTAATTATGAGAGTACAGTAATATGCAAAAAATCCCTGCATCTAGATTTTTAGGAAGGGAGATTTGAAAAGAAATATATATTTATGAAAGAAATAAACTACAATAAATTATAGTGTAAAATGTTATTGCATTCAAGAAAGTCATTGAACCATAATCTTCATAAACATGTCACGGATACGGAACTAACCGGTATTCTGCAAGAAGAAAATGTGTACCTCTAAATTTTGTTTTATTTAGCATAAATATGATAAAATAAAATGTTATTGCATTCAAGAAAGTCATTGCACCATAATCTTCATAAACATGTCGCGGATACGGAACTAACCGGTATTTTGCAAGTAGAAAATGTGTACCTCTAAATTTTGTTTTATTTAGCATAAATATGATAAAATATCATTATTTTTATAATTATGCAATACTTACCGCTATTCATCATCACTGCAAGGAGAGTCATCATTGTCAACACCACAATCCGAATCCTGCCACAGTACCATCCTCCATTCATCCAGGGAATTCAAAATTCTACACTCTTCAAGCTTCTTTCCACCATTGGTAGAGAAATCAAGTTCCATGCACTTTTCACCCATTTGCAGCTTTGGATCACTTCCTGGTGCTGGACTTTACCAATTAGAGTGAGTTTGCTCTTCCTCAGCCATTCAGCTCTTATAATGTTCTTTTAATGCAACTTTAAATGGTCAATTGAACTAGTCATCCAATGGTCAGGGAATCTATGTAAGTCCTCCAGGAATAATAGCCAAGTTAGCTCTTCCCTCATTCAAAATTTTGTGTACATTGTAGTATGATCAAGTAACTAACCAGAACAAGCATGCTCTTTAATTTGAGCAGCACTACAGGGCAATGTTGCCAAACTTGTGTCACCTAATCACTCACTACAAGCATATTGGCCATATTTAGGATGAGCATGTATGATGATGCCCTTAACATTCACTTTAGAAATAGTTTTTTGTTTCAGGATGATTAATGGTGGTAGCTTTCTTCCACCTGCAGTTACACACAATGTAACAGTACACCTTTGTTTCACACTGGATTCACCCTTTTTATTTATTGTGTAGTCTTACGGCATTTGGTCTGCAATACCAATTTGTGACAGTAAATACTGATTTCTCTGGCGCAGTCTAATGATAAATCTGTGGAACTTCACTGTCTTCTTTTCATAAGTGCCAGGAAGATGTTGAGCAATACTCGTTTTCCTACAAAAACTGAAACCATTACATTGGAAAACTCTTGTGAGACATCCATGACTAGCCTAAAACTTGGCTTTGTCTGTCAAGTAAAACATTACCATTTGCATGTGTATCATCTATTCAAATACTGAATATTTGATCCATTCTCATTGTGTTAATGAACGATCTCTCCAGCTCCCAGCAGTACCTGCCCTCACACACGTACACACTCTTTCTCCCTATCTTTCTAATCTGCTACTATGTCTTTGGAAGAGTCTTTGTAATATTCATAACTAATTGACAGTTTGAGGTGACTTACATTGGCTAAATCTTCCTGAATTTTGCTTCTGATTTTCTGCCATGCTCACTGTGTTTGTGTAATCAAAATGGTTCTTAGTTTGCTTAAGTTAAAATTAGACATAGCCTTGATGCTAAGAACCTATGAAATGGAAAATAAAAATAAACAATAATTTGGTACAGCATATTTATTGCTTTGGACTACACCTATCATATGAAATGAGAGTTTGAGAAAACGAACATAATTAAATAATAAATTAAAACAGTATTTGCACTTTTTAAAATTATTGTTGAACATTCTCTGAATTGATATTAAATATTCAAGATATGTAAATTCATTTCATTTAATATTACAATTGATTTTCAGGCTGGAATCGAGACTTCTTCAGATTTTCCAGGATGTTCATGCAGCATACATGAGTCTAGAAAGCAGACTAAAGGCAGAAGGGTTCAAAGTACGAGTAATGCAGATGTTCAGAGCATGGGAAGAATGGGCTGTTTATCCAAAGGAGTTCCTTATAAAGCTGCAGAACACTTTTCTTGGACTAACAAACTCTGTAAGTTTTACTGAATCTCTCATTTGCCGTTCGTTATCTGCTACATGACATGCAGTTTTTCATTATTAATATTAACACCATAATAATCTTTTTAAGAAAAATGTTATATAAATTTGGAGCAGTAGTACAGGGCTATTCAAAAAGAAGGAACATATTTCAAACATTTATTTCCTCCAAACTACAAAAGATAGAAACACAATTCCAACGTTCCTGGAAAGAGAAATGTTCAATTTTCACTTTTTTATGCATTCAACATGAACACATGACAAATATCAAAATGGTGGCTCATTTCTTGGCACACATGGATCAGCTGGTCTCTAGTTATTGAATTCACAGCTTCAACAATTCGATGTCGCAGACTTTCAACAGTGTCAGGCGTAGAGGGGATAAAAACACGTCTTTTATGTAACCCCACAGATGAAAAGTCACAAGTAGTGAGGTCTAGAGACCTGGGAGGCCACTGGCGATGAAGTTGATCTTCTGCTCCTCCTGTTCCAATCCATCGTCCTGGAATGGTGTCATTCAGGTAACCTTGGACATGCTTACAGAAATGAGGTGGGGCACCATCTTGCATGAAGGTAAAGTCATCTGAATAATCTTCAAGTTAAGGAAATATCCAGTTTTGAAGCATGTGTAGATAGGTTACTCCTGTCAACAGTGTTCTGCATGAAGAAGAAAGGTGCATAAACTTTGTTTACAGATATGGTACAGAAGATGTAATCTTCGGTGAATCTATTTCATGTTCAATAACTGACATAGGATTTTCACTTGCCCAAATTCTAACGTTATGCCGATTAACTTAACTGGAAAGATGAAAAGTGGATTCATGGAAAAAAATTAATTGGTCAGAAAAATTGTCTTCTTCCATATCATCTAGCATGCTAATGCAAAATTTGTACCTTTTGTTGTGGTTGTCAGGATGCAATGCTTGCAATAACTGCAGTTTGTACAGCTTCAGGTGCAGATGGTGTTTCAGAACTTGCCATACCATTGGTTCAGGAAGGTTGAGTTCCTTGCTTGCTCGTGGGGCTCTTTTCGTAAACTGTTGCTAATTTAAAGTTAAATCAGAAATCGTAAACTATTGCTAATTTAAAGTTAAATCAGGAAAATAAGATAATTTGAAAATATCCAGGTACCTAATAAGTATTTTATAAATTATCATGTTGTTCTTCAATGCCACCGTAAGCCCAATTGCAGTTACAAAGTGCATTCACTGCAGGGTGCATGATAAGAGGCGAGTTACACCACCACTCCTATCAGTATATGAGAACCTTTCTTCATTGTCATCACAAGAGTACTACCATATCCCTTGCTCAGAAAATAAAATATTACCTCAATGACATTCTGACTTTAAAAATTATCTGTAATTTAATTTTTTTTTTTTTTTTTTTTTTTTTTTTTTTTTTTTGAGAATTCTACATTTTACTTAAATTATTATTTTATAATGCCAATATCTTCCATTTAATGTATTTCACTTTAAAATCACTAATGTTGTCTGCATTTAAAATGTTTTGATTATTTCTTTCTTTAACTTTTTTTCTTTTTCTTTTTTCTTTTCTCTCTCTCTCCCTCCCTCTCTCTCTCTCTCTCTTAAATAACAGAAATGATTACGTTGCTCTCTGTTAACAAATCTGTCCCTAATGGTAGGGATCATTGCATGTTTGCAGATAATATTTTTAAATGAAATGTACATATAGTGCCTAGAGTGTTTAATGCCCTTGTATTAGTGTTTTCTGATTGTTTAAATGCATATCTGTATTTGTGGTGTTTAACAGTCCGATGGGAAGAGTGAAAGACCAGAAAGTGAAGGTGAAGAGGAACATGTAGGAATTGAAACAGAATTGGATGGCATGCCTATGTCCGGTGGGGAAGGTGAAGGGGAGGATCTAGATGGTGTTCCTCTGGATGGGGCAGCACTTCTTAAAGGAGCAATGAAGCACACAAGGCCATTGCCTCCCCCTGATGAAGATCTGGATGGTGTTCCCAGTAAGTGCAAATTTTCCATTGACTTGTTTATTTATTGCAAAATTTTTATATAATAAGTACAGAAACTAATTAGAAATTGTGTTTTCTCTTTGAAATAGATTTATCGAGATATTACTGTATAATTTATTCTGTGGGTTCAGATTATATGCAAATCAGATTTATATTTGAATATTATCTAATTATAGATGGGAGGGGACCATGTTTGCACAAATTTGGATTATAATAGACATTCTTTATACAATGGAACCTCGATCAATCATTCCCGGATCTATCATTGAATTTATGTGGTCCCAAATATTTTACATTATATCTTATGTAAATAAACCTGCATTCATCATTCTTCGAGGTATTGTTTTCCCACATTAATTCAAAAAGTTCAGTCAAGTTGGAATAATGAAGCAATGATCGTCACACATACAGAGTTCACTTCAAGCTTGATCTGAGAAAGCATGATTCCAGCTCTCTCTAGTACTGATACTTTTGCAGCCGCAGGATGATGATAGCCAATGCAAAGAATGGGCCAGAGTTGCCATCTGTCAGTTTTGACACCTAGAGGCAATGGACAAGGATGCTGTCACATGTGGCATTCAAAGCATTGTGGGAGGAGTCACAAGTGTTTTTGATACAGGAGTGTGGAAGAGGGAAAAGATGATGTAATAACCAAATATGTGCGAATGTTTGCCAAAACTCTGAGAACAAGTGAAACAACAAGCATATTCTATGCATAGACAGACAGTATGGAAGGTAGCAAGCAACAGAATGCGTTGAATGTGGAAAATTCCTTTTGCATGAAAAGAAAAGCAGCAAAGATACAAATGTCAGTTAATGACTTTTTTCAAGGAAAGTGACAAACTTTTTTTTGGCACTAATTTTTCTGGTCATCAGTGACCCATTCAATTCAGGGCTTGAAATGACCTATTAATTTTGGTTAGGTACCTTTGCTTTCAGGCTTGAGGCTCTTTTACGTGCCTTAATGTACAACACGGAACCCTGTTTTACTTTCTTTCCAAAGGAACCACACTTCAGATTTTTATGCCTGAAAAAAAAATCCATCAACCCTGGCTAGGGTTGAACCTGTGATCTTGGGTCTATGAGACAAAGAATATTTATGATTGTTATGTGCAAAAGAAATTGTGCAAGTACTCTAGGAAAATATCTTAAATCTCCAGGAGTTATATCTCCATTGGGAAGTGCAATTTTCAGATTAGTGAACAAAGTTTTAACTGAAGGAATTTTCATTGAAAGGAGCCAAGGCCAAAAACTGGCCTCTAATAGAGGAGAAACTTGATAAAATAAGCTGTGGATTGTAAACTACTTCTTGAAAGTCTGTAACATTAGCCGAGCAAGGTGGTGCATCTGTGGGCAATTTATATAAAACCACTCAGATGCTGTATCTTCTCAATATAAGATTATGCTGTACCTGTAATAAATCGACAAAATATCTTGGAAGCAGTTTACAATATTTAGGAGAATCAATTGTGGTGAGTGTCTCAAAATCTTTTCAAAAGGATTCAAGCTATATCTCAGCAAAGAGGCACTTTGAGCATTTACTATGATAGTGATTAGAATATTAATTACTGTTTACTACTAATAAATAATGAAAGAAACAAAAAAGCTGTGCTGTGAGTTCTGACCAGGTGACTTGATTTCCTTTAGATATGCAAATGTACAATCTTGTTGTTTCATCATTGATCATTATAAATGCATAAAATTGCCAGAATCTCTGAAAACGGGCTAAAATTTGGTGAGGTTGGCATTTTGATTTGCTTTTGATCCTGAGTCAGTAGTAGCAGCATCCATACTGCTGTTAATTTTTTCAAGCACAATTCTTCCCTAAAAATGTAAAATATATATTTCCCTGAAATGCCCAGAGCTTCAGCAATTTCTAGCACCTTTAATCAGCAATCCTCCAGATTGTGTACCTAATCAATAATTTCTGATTGTGTAATGGATTTTCATCTGCTGCGTGGATCATGTGTTCACAGCCATGTATAAACTTTGTAGTCCATGAAATGATTGAAAGTGCAAAGTTCCCCAGAGTGCTTGTTATATCTGTATGAATTTCTGTTGCATTCATACCCTTCTTTACTAAGTACATCGGTCCTGGTGGTGTAGTGGTTATCATACTTGCCTCCTAAACCCAAGATACCAGGTTCGAACCCAGCCAGGACCAATGGATTTTTCCGGGCATAAAAATCCTAAGTATGGCTTCCTTCAGAAGGGAAGTAAAACCGTGGATCCCATGTCGTACATTTATGGCACGAAAAAGAACCTCAAGCCTGAAGGAGAGGCCTCTGAGCAAAATTTGTCGGCCGTTTCACACCCTGAATTGAATGGTACGCTGATGACCTAAGCTGTTAAAGAGTGTCCATAAATAAATCAATCAATTTACCAAGTACTTTATAACTGCACAATGTTCAATATTAGCCATCTTTCCCATATACACCTGTCTACAAACAGCTATAGCTACTACAATTGGTGACCAATCCATGTATTATTACACAAATGTTTCTATGGGTCATTCCATACCCACGTAATTTAATTTTCTTTTGTTTCTTGTAAAAAGTTTGTCCATCATCTGTTTCAGTGGATGATGACCTGGATGGTGAACCTATGACAGAAGATTTAGAACCAGATACCAACTTACCAGGCTCAAGTGGTGCAAAGCCAAAGATGGGAAGCATGCCTGCAGGCTTTGTACCATCACGCTGGGAAACTGTGGATCCTGAGCAGGTTGAAGCACAGGCCATGACAACAAGCAAGTGGGACCTTTTAGAGCAGCAAGAACAGCAGGAGCAAGTAGAGCAAGTAGAAGAGCCTGACAGTGGAGGGGGAGAAGATTCTCAGGAAGGGGATTATCAGAGTTACGAGGCCAGGTAAGAATCCTCTTCAGGCACGAGTTTACTAAGTCATATGTTCTTTTTTGTTCCTACTGAAAAATATGAATGATGAAATTATATGTTTAAAAAATTCAGATATTATAAAGGGAGTGAATAAGTAGGCAATATTAGATTGAGGAAGATGGAAGAACTTCGGACAGATTATACAAGAAGATGAGAACGAATGCTCTTGAATATTGTTCTGAAGAATTAACCAGTTAGTGAAGTTTTAGTGTCACCTAATACTGACTCATTTGTATATGTAACAACTTCACTGTTCCTAACTTCTTTTAAGATTACAATTTCAGACAGATTGTTAAACTTTTATACACTGTTATGTTTTATAACACTTATATAATTGCTCTTCTTCTTTATTTTTTAATCTAGGGATCTAAATGAGGAGCGAAGAGCCAGATTACGGGAAATAGAATTGAAGGCAGTCCAGTATCAGGATGAATTGGAAAGCGGCCAGAGGTCATTGAAGAGTGGCTGGAGTATTCAACAGCAGGTGGAGCACTATAGAAGGAAACTGCTGCGTAAGGTAAGGTAATCGCAGATCTGCATTTTATAAAATGGGGCAGAAACATACTATATAAGCAATTAAACTTTAAGTTATTCATCCAGAATAAAGAGTTCTTATAGTTACGTTTTTGATTTATTTTTTATAAATACTTAGGATACTTTTCATCTTATTAACTTACAAGGGTAAATCAAATAGAAACCGAAATTTTGATTTTACCACTTGTGAATAGAATGGAACAAAAAAAAAATATGTAATATTTTAAACCTAGTCTTTTATCCTCTTTATTTTCTTTTCATACATACACTGTGTGTTACAAAATATTTTTGCTACTAACTACAAGAAAATGAACTAAAATCATGTGCCTAACTAAAATTTTTTCTAACTACAGAATTAATATTTAACCTTTGCAATTACGTATAGTTTCTACTACATTATTATTACAAACATTTACTACTATATCTTTCTAATCCTAATACAGTTGTTAATTGTTAGTAACTACTGCATATTTTAGTTATTATGGATTAATATAATTACATTAATAATAATAATAATCATACAACATACATACATATAGGTACCATTTAATGTTATAATCGGTTTTGGGAGGTGGCTCACTGGAAAATCCCAAAGGACTTTGTCTCTCTGATCTTCAAGAGGTACATCCTGGTATTCCAGCAGGTACATAGTCTCTGGCGCATCAGTAGGCTCATACTCGAAGGTCAAATCTGGGTAAGGCTATCTTCTAACTCTTCAGGGCTTTGTCTGAAAAGAAGCTAGTCATTTAATCCAAGTATGTCCAGGTCTTTCGATTTCTCAAAATTGTGTTTATTCATCGATTTTGATTTCTTTTTTGTGTGTCATGTCTCAAATGTCTGGTCAAGTGACATTCAAAAAGAGCATGTTCTGAACTTTCAATTAGTCCATAGTCACATAAATTGTCAGGTCTTAAACCAAATCTATTGAGGTACTCATGATATGGTCTGTGTCCAGAGAGGTAGTAGACAAGACCATGGGATGGTTGGAGAAATTTCAACTAAATTCATTGTACAACTGATGGGAAAAAGCTATGTTCTCTTACCTGTCATACTAATGACCCGAGTGTCCTGCCACACCTCCATTATTTGTTCTTCTATTTCTATTTCATCATTTATAGCACATTCTGCTAGTTGGGACGCTTGTACTAAATTATCTTACGTTTACGAATATTGTGCCTCTCTATTACATATTTCCAAGTTCAGAGGTAAGATACCCATGATTAAAAATAAGAGATTGGAAGAGATTAGGATTTTTCTTTGGAGACTTCTTAAGGTTTTAATAACACTCTGTTGGAATAACCTATGTGCCCACACACACTAACACCTGTCCTACAATTCAGGATAGAACCACATTATTATATAATTTTGTAGCCTGAAATGGGATTGTGTCATAATCCTTGGATAAATATACAATTTTGTTCATCATCACAAAGGCTTTAGCCAAAATTTCCTAAATGTGAATTTTGAATGATTAGCTTTTCGTCTACATGAATTCCAAGGTATCTCTCACTCTGCTATCTTGGGATGCATGTATTTTCAAATCTCTTAACTGGAGATCTTTGTAAATGTCCTTTAGAATTATTTTGTTTTGGCTAGAGAGATCTTCAATTTTATATTTGCACACTCCACTGACAGCCGAGCCAGAACTATTCTGCATTTAAGCTCTGATTCTTCTGTAGAATGTGCATCTACTAGAATTGTTATGTCATCAGCATAGGCCACCACCGCTAAGGTCTCAGCAAGGTTTGCTAATAATCGACAAGACTTGCTTCCTATAACTCAAAATGCAGGACAGCAAATTCATCCCTGGGTGCAACCTTTTGACAACTGTCTGGAAATATTGTATAATTGTCCTATTTTATAGTTAACGAAGGATTGTTTACAATAATCAATGAATTTAATAACTTTTTGGAGCATACTAATGCCTTAAATTGCTTGAACAGCGCCAGCCACCATAGGTTGTCAAAAGCCCCACTATATCTACAAAAATGCCAATAGCATATTTAGCCTCTGAATCCAAAAAAAGGCCTTAAATAAAGCATGTATCAACAAGTGGAAAAACTAAATCAAAAAATACGAAATCCTAGGTAGTGGTTGATTGCATTCTCCGCAGATTGTACTGCCACAGGTGGCCGAGGTCATTAAGGCATATATTCATGAGTGGGTTCGAATCCCGAAAGGACTGTTCTCCATAACTGAGGTTTTTTGCAGGTTTTCCTCAGTCCTCATAAACGGTAAATGCTGCCATTTAAACTTAAGCCTGGAACGATTCCTTCTTTAAAAATAATTCCTTTCCCAAAATATAATTTTTCATTTAATGTATCATCAGTGTCAATAGCCTGTGGTGCCTCTGTAGCAAAAATGGGCGTTAAACACTATTCATTAATTCTGCAGATTGTGATAGAAAATATAAAGTAGGTGATATGGGGAGGAAATTTTGATTATTGATGGTTATCATAATTGTAGTAGAGATGATGTTGATCTCTTCTCCCACAGATGATCCTCAAAGTATCGCTGTTTGCCTCGGACTAGATCAGTAGAGCTCTGAAATTTTGTGATCTTTCAATCGGAGAGAAAGGATTCTGGAAGTAATCAGGAGATTAACAAGATTTGTGAATTTTACTGGAACATGATTTATGAATGTTTATATCTTCTTCACTGCTATGGGCCACCATTAAGTGGTCGGTCTTGGTGGTACTGGTAATCATACTTGCCGCTTAAACCCAAGATCATGGGTTTGATTCCGGCCAGAACATATGGATTTTTTCAAGCATAAAAATCCTAAGTACGGCTTCCTTCAGAAGGGAAGCAAAGCTGTGGGTCCTGTATCGTACATTTACAACACAAAAAAGAACCTCAAGCCTGAAATAAGAGGCCTCTGAGCAAAATTTGTTGGTCATTTCACACCTGAATTAAATGGGATGCTGATGACCGTAGATGTTAAAGAGCATCCATAAATACACCAAATCAAATCACCATTAAGTCTGGACAATGTAAAGTGTCCCTTATAACACTTTTGTACAGTCTAGACTTAATTATTTACAATAAGGTTTCTTTAGCTATGTGCTATGTCCACTCACAATAAACTACTCACTCCTCGGAATTATTCATGAATATTGTTTCTATTCTCCTACCGTTAACACATGCACCTATTCATTTGGGAGTCACTGTAGCTGAACTGTCCATACATCAAATTCTTGCCAAATAAAATGTATAAGCTGACTTATATACTGTCAATTTTTAAATGAACTAAAACTGCAAACTATAAATGTGGTGCCTGTGGTGTTTCAGGAGTAAAAACAGCTGTTAAACACACACACAAAAAAACCTATAATTTGGAACTAACTGTAATCTGAACTCTTAACTCAGACTGCAAACTACTATGCTATACTCTCACTACTATATTGTGAACTATGAACTGTCGATTCTGAACTATCTATTAACTAACTAGGGCCTCAAAACCATCTTATATGAACATTACCGTTCAGTCAGGACGCTACATTAGACCTTTCAAAGTATGATTTGGGAATAATTTCAAACTTCTTTTCTTTACAGCTTTCTATTGGGCTATTATGCTTGCATATAAGCTTTCTGATTTATCTGATTGGATACGTCGTACTTATATGTCTGTTTCTGTTTTTATCATATGCTGTTACTTTGACCTTGTTGCAGATTATTTGCCTATATTTGCCCATACTTTAGTTGCATAAGAAAATTTTATGATACAGTCCTTTATCTAACAACAAAAGGAAGAAGATTTCTGTTGGCATACAAAGCATATCTCTGACTCTGTCCCTACTTAACAATTCTCAAAAGATAATGGACCTACCCATCTAGCTTCAAGGTTTTCTATACATATTATTCACAAAGAAATTCAGGCTCTTATAGCCATCTTGTTAAGCCAAACATAACAATTCTTTAAAATGCTAAAAACATTTCTGTGGCTTCATTTCCAGTGAACATAGAAGCCTTCTGAGTTAAAAACATCTAACATACTGATACAATGATAAAACACTCTTAACGTTTCACTCTCAAAATTATAAATTTCTGGACATGTTTCTTATACCTTTATTCACATTGTCAACGTTAAACAACTGGTGCATGGTGGATCATAAACGGTAATGGAAATGTTAACAGTAGAAACAGCTGTTTTATTTGTCGGTAATATCAAGCTGAAGAAGAGTACTCTCATCAAATGTGCAATGCATTATTAGCTTTTTGGCACAGGAGGGTGATAATTGGCCAAAATTTTGTAAAGATTAAGGGCACAGTTTGGGATAAGATGCTGTATAAAATGCAAGTTTATAAGTGGCACTAACATTTCACAGGAGGACAAACTGTGGATGGATCTTGTCAAGTGTTTTGGCATTTGACAATTTCTCAAATCACTTCTTAGGTAGAAAATAAGTTATGGAAGTGTTCAGTTCATTATTTCAAATGATTTGGATTAGCAAAAAGTCTCAGCAAGGTGGGCTGCACAAATTCTCCTGAGGATCAAAAGACTGTATGTGTGGAAATGTGTCAGAGGCTTTTGGCTCAATACTGGGATCGAGAAGAAATGTCTCTGCATTGAATCGTGATCTGCAATGACACATAGTACACTCTATTCTTGGGTCGGTCCTGATGTAGTGGAAACCATACTTGCTTCCTAAACCCAATACCCCATGTTCAAACCCAGCCAGGATCAATTTTCAGGTATAAAAATCCTAAGTATGGCTTCCTTTGGAAGGGAAGTAAAGCCGTGGGTCCCATGTCGTACATTTACAGCACAAAAATGAACCTGAAGCCTGAAATAAGAGGCCTCTGAGCAAAATTTGTTGGCAGTTTCATGCCCTGAATTGAATGGGCTGCTGATGACCTGAGATGTTAAATAGTGTCGTAAATAAACCAAATCAATCAAACTCTCTCTATTCTTGGATTGAAGCATGCTAACATGTAGTGGAGGAAAAGAGGAAAATCCTGTCAAAGCAAAAAGTTTACTTTTAAGTTGAGATGGTTCTAATGTGAAATTTACAGGACTCTCAAGGCATTTTGTTCGTCAATATTCTTTATGAATATTGAACAGTCAATGCTGCTTATTACTACTAGCTTTTGGTTGAGCAAAATGTTATTATCAGAGAAAAATATGTCCAATAACAATACTCGAAGTTCTTCTCTTCCAAGACAATGCCCATTTGTATACAGATGCATTGACAAGAGAAAATCTTGAAGTACACCTTTCCTTTAGTCCAGACTTATTACCTTGTGATTTCCATGTTTGGACCATTAAACAAAGCATTAGAAGGTTTACAATTCCTCAGCAACAAAGAAAGCATTTTTTCACAAATGGCTGGGAACCATACCCCAGTTTCATCCATTAATTAACACTTGAAGGACCGCATATGTAATGTGGATGATGTAATGGAGCAGGGGTGAGCACTTCTCATCTTAATCATGCATCAATGAGCCTAACTTTTTTTAATTGTTTGTTTTATAATTGAAATCATTTTATGATATAGTCGAACTACACACTCTTATGCTTCACTTACTTGTCACTATTGTAGACCGGTTTCGAGAACAGTTGTTCTCATCATCAGTTCAAATCTCCGACTGCTGGATAATTCGTTGTGTTGTGGGTATTCTGCTCTGGAGGAGGTGTGATGAACTTAAAGTTTATATTTTCCTCGCCGGAAGTGTCAAAGTTCATTAAACTGTCTCTGTATTTGTAAATGTATATTTTCTCCCATGTTGCCAATTCTGTAGGTCCTTGCACTGATTTTAATAATTTTGCTTTATTCACTATATCGTGGTTTTCTGTCCAAAAGTGAAATGCCACTGCTGATTTCTCAATTTGCTTGTATTTTATGTTCCTGAAATGTTCTTTTAACCTTGTGCCTATGTTTCTCTTTGTTTTTCCTATGTATATTTTTCCACATTCTTCACAACTTATTTTGTAAATGCCTGGTTTTTTCTCCTGTGGAATACTGTCATTAACATTGTCTGTGAGAAGATGTTTAACATTAAACTTGTTAATCGGTGCCAACCTGATATTAAAATCTTTAAGAATTTTCTGAAATTTTTTTGTAGCCCATGGATGATATGTAAATTTTTTAAAAATTTGTTTATCTTTCTTTGCTGAAAGTGTTGTGGTTTCTTTTATAAGCTTTTGCCTCTTGAATTTCTGTACCTTTTTGTATACTAGTTCTTTCTTAAAACCATTTTTAATTGCTGTTTTTTCTATATGTTTGTATTCTTTAAAGAATTCATCCTTGCTAATTTGTAGGTTAACTAGCCTGTGTGTTAAACTATTGATAACTGCATGTTTGTGAGAAGTGGGGTTAAAACTGTCAGCTTTTATGTGATTGTCTGCATGTGTATCTTTTCTGTAAATTCCAAATTCTAGACTTCCTTGATTTTTCATTATTTTTATGTCCAAGAATGGTAATATGTTATCAATTTCTGTTTCGTATGTGAACGATATATTTTTGTCTTGTAAATTCAAAAGTTTTATGGCATCCTCAATGAGCTTATTGCTAACAATGGCAAATATGTCGTCGACATATCTGTACCATGTCTTAAATATGTATGGGAAAGCTGTAGTGATGTGTGTTTCAAATCTGCTCATGAAAAGGTTGGCTAAAAATGGAGATAAGGGGCTGCCCATAGTGAGTCCTGTTTCTTGTTTATAAAATTTGTCCTTGAAAGAAAAATATGATTGGTTTATGCAAATTTTGGTCAGTTTCATGTATTCTTTTATGTGAGCATCATTAATTCCACTTGTTTTTAGCCAATCATGTAAATAAATGAGGAGTTTTTCTTTTGGTATGCTTGGAAACAACGATACTACGTCAAAAGATATTAATGTGTCTGAAGGTTGCAATTGTATGTCTTTGATTTTTTCTATTAATTGAAATGAACTGCTTATGCTTCTGCTATGAAATTTTGGTAGTATCTTGAATCTGTCAACTAGCCATTTTGCCAGGTAGTATGTAGGAGTATTTATATTGTTAATAATTGGTCGCATACCATTTCCAGGTTTGTGAATTTTTGGTAGACCATATATTTTTGCTAATGTAGGGTTGTTTTGTTTAATTTTGTATTTTGTTACTTTTGGGATAACTGTGCAAGTTTTTAGAGCCTCGGTGACTGAAGTAATGCAATGTTTTAGTGGGTTTGATTGGACCTGAACAAATTCATTTTTATTTAATAATTCTCGCATTCTAGTATTATAATCTTGTTTATCTAGTATAACTATTCTGTTTCCTTTGTCAGATTTTGTATAAACCACATCTTTGGCATTTAAGGATTTAATTATGTTCCTATGTGTCTTGTTTAATGATGTTTTCTTTTTATTTATTTCTTTTAAGACTTTTTCAGATTTTATTCTAACTATTTCTTTTTCTTTGCTGTTTAGATCTTCAATAGCTACTTCTAGATCTACCAAGTAGTCTTCTATTTTATTGGAATAATGAACACACGTTTTTAGACCCTTATTTAAAAAAGCTAATTCTTCTTTTTTGAAGCTTTCATTTGATAGATTTTCCACGAAGCTCTGTTTAGGTTCTGGTTTTTTTGATTTTTTTGGTTTATGGTTTAGATTTTTAAACTTTCTTTTTTGATTCCCGACTTTTTTGTTTACTTGTAATTGTATGTGCTCTAAAGCTGTTCTGATTAGGTTATCCCAAACTATGTGACCTAGCTTTTTTGAAATCAGCATGTGTTTGTCATAGAGTTTTAAATCTATATTGGCTATTTTTTGGTAATGTTTTGCCTTTTCTATTTGGATGACTTTTTTCTCGGCAGCTAATTGCTCGCGGCTATTGCGATTGTGTTTAACGGTTTTTCTTACGAAATTTGGACATATTTTATTTTGTAGGCACAGGTTTAAAAAACGAATATCTGCTGAAAGGAATCTGCTTTTTTGCTTTAATTTTATGTACTCTTTTATATCTTTTTTCAAATTTTGAAAGCTGCAGTTGAAGTTATTCAGATTGTTGTATCTTACGTCTATATCCTCCATCTTGTTTTTAACGAATTTTCCGAGTCGTCTGTTCCTAGCGGGCTCGAAGGCCTATTTATTAACTAAAGATGTTAATTGGAACATTCACAGTGAAGCCAATCATATAATTGAAATCATTTTATGATATAGTCGAACTACACACTCTTATGCTTCACTTACTTGTCACTATTGTAGACCGGTTTCGAGAACAGTTGTTCTCATCATCAGTTCAAATCTCCAACTGCTGGATAATTCGTTGTGTTGTGGGTATTCTGCTCTGGAGGAGGTGTGATGAACTTAAAGTTTATATTTTCCTCGCCGGAAGTGTCAAAGTTCATTAAACTGTCTCTGTATTTGTAAATGTATATTTTCTCCCATGTTGCCAATTCTGTAGGTCCTTGCACTGATTTTAATAATTTTGCTTTATTCACTATATCGTGGTTTTCTGTCCAAAAGTGAAATGCCACTGCTGATTTCTCAATTTGCTTGTATTTTATGTTCCTGAAATGTTCTTTTAACCTTGTGCCTATGTTTCTCTTTGTTTTTCCTATGTATATTTTCCACATTCTTCACAACTTATTGTGTTGTTTACACAGCTGTTTGTTTTATGTTTACGGAATTTGGGAATCCACACAGTGAAACTTTTGTTAATCTTATTTTGATTTAATCAGTCGTCGTTTTGGTTGACAATGTGAGGAATGTACCTCACCTCACGAAACATGTACCAAAATTACTTTAATAAGTGTGTTTGTGAAACTTAAAGAGAGTTTTAATGTGACGACATGATTTTTAGTGTTTTACTTTAAATCAAAATAAGATTAATTGTTTGTTTGTTTTTTTTTGGCCAAAGTTTAGGGTATCTTCCCAGCATTTGCCATTTGTACGGACTGAGAAAAACCTTACTCAGGATAGACCTGGTAGGAATTGAACCCCAGACTTTAACAACCTTGATTATCCATGGTTGTTTACTACATGTGGAAGGTTACTTCAAAACCTAGCTCCTAGTGCTCAAAGGTGGCTCATGCAGTGTTTTACAAAAATTAAAAGTAAACAAATTCAAATGCAAATAGTTTACTACAATTTGAAGAGCATAACAGGCATTTATATTAATGATCATGGCAGAAATCAAATAAATTTTTAAAATTACCTCATCATTACCGTCGTCATTTAACACAATATTTTCAAAGTGTACACACCAATAGTAAATGTTCATCGAAGGTCTACACTTTCTTTTGACTTTAGTAAGAATTAGCTGTGAAAAAAATGTTCATAAATGTATTTTGGAACCACTTATAAATTCAATTTCTAAAGCAAATCTATAATGATGCGAATATGATTGTTTGCTTATATCCACACTGACCATGTTTATACATTAACTTCTAATTAAAGTGTCAATTCTGGAGATGAATGAATGTTTGTGCAAGTCCACACTGACCATGTTCATAGGTTTACTTCTAGTAAATGTGTCATTCTGCAGATGAATGATCTCTTAAGTATAATCTAATTTTAGTATCTGAAATCTATGCATATAGTAATTAGAACTCAGTAATTACAAATACAAACTTACTTTGTAGTAGTAGTAACATTTTAATAGTAATTCTCATTAACTAGATGATCATAACTCTAGAAATAAAGTTGTGGTTATCCACTTGCCTTAAATATTGCTGTATTCTTTAAGTAAAGATCAATTTCTGTGAACATATTTTGCCTAAAAAAATGCTTTCATTTAGGCTGAGAAGGGAGAGAAAGAGAGTGAACGTGAAAGGGAACGAGAAAGGATAGAAGCAGAAAAAGAAGCACAACAAGATGTGTCAGATCGAGAAAGGCAGCAGTCATCAGGGTCAGTAGATAGGCGGAGACGAGCTGAGCGAGAGAGCAGTCGAAGTGAACGCAGCAGTAGGCGATCATCCTCTCCAGATGAAAGCTATTATCATCGCAGTGAAAGAGATTCGTGAGTATTTATTGCTTAGGTGTCAAATAAGTATAAAAATGGTGTGATATCTTAATTTATCTGAGATATCTGTTATATACATTGAGAGTATCAGCAAATTTTGCTTTTTCAAGAGCAGCTTGCCAGTTTTCCTTCCTAGGATGATTTCATCTTATTTTTGGATCATTTTGTGTTGCCCAGGATTCATCATGAAAAGGCAATCTACTTTAAATCCCTTTACATCACAATAGATTCACATTAAAGGATAGAACCCAGTTTAACATTTTACAAATTTTAAAGGAAGTCTCTGACTTTGAAGAACACTAGGTGCTCAAAATTTGATGAAATTTATGTGATTTTTTTTTTTAGGTTATCTATTTCTGCTTCTCCAGTTCTTATTATTTTAGCTATATTGTTCCAAGAGCATATATGTGTGTTTGTTGTGTTTGTATATATATATTTGTGTGTGTGTGTAAGGGGAATTCAAGCCAAATCAGGACCTTTGTGTGTATGAAATAAAAAAACAAATCTCAAGAGATGGAACCTGCATGTATTTTTTTATATACCCTCCTGCCACATTATATACTTATCTCACACTTATCTAATACTGGGAAAGCTTCAGTGAAGAAACATTTGTCAGAACCATCTTAGAACAGCCTGCTTTGCTTTTTCATCAGTGCTGAAATTCCATAATGAATGATGCATCCAGATTTCGTCGCATGTAATGATGCAGTCTAAAAATCTAGGTCTTCCCTCTCAAAGCACTTCTTCAGCTTAATGCATACTTGAACTCTTCTATGCCTTTAAGAGTATAAACCCATCTTAGTATTCAGCATGCACACTGAGTAGCTTTCCAAAATTGCAGATGTTTATGGATTATTGTGTTCACCATCACAAAAATGGATTTGTCTCTTTTGCAATTTCATGACAAGTTATTTTTAGTATCCAGGCATTCCACACAGTGAATGTTCATAGGAATGGCCACTGTTGGTTTGGAATACCATGACCATGATTGTTATTTATGAATGATGACCATCAGTGAAACGCTTACCATCAAATGTCTTACTGCAGTTGAATGTCACATCACAATACTTTCTGCCATTTTCATTAACCTCCACGTAATTGACCCATGACTTATCGATAATGTTGCACTTTCCAGTTACCACCACAAGTAGCCTTGCTGTGCTAGCTATCTCTTCCTATACCTGTAAAACTGAAAGTCCTGGATTAGCTTGAATATAAATATATATGCATGTATGCCACCAACACATACACAATTTTCATGTTCCTGAATAAATCTTAGACCTATTCATTGTTCTGTACTTTAAATTCTAAATCCAATGTTTATTTTCTCTAGGATTATGTAACTTAAAGCAGCAAATGTTTCTTAATTTTATTGTATTGTTTTTTTTTAAGGTCTGGCTCAAGATCGAAATCCAAGAGATCTCGTAGTTCATCAGGCAGTCCCACACCTTCTAAGCGTTACAGGTACCTGCATCCATGTAATACCAGTATTAAGGAAATATACAGTGAAACCTTGATGCATAATTTTTAAGGGAATGTAAAACATGTGAACATAAGAAATATATATTTAGGGAAATATTAAAGGTTATAAATAAAAGGAACTAACTTTGTTTTTGGAAGATTCTTAGCAAGAAGATCATATATATTTTGGGTTTGCATTTTTCCCTTTCTCATTCCTGGTTATAATATGGTCTCACAGACAGTGCAGGCTTTAAGTTTCTCCAACTAAAGCATCATCTTCAGGATCAGCAGCTTTTCATTGTCAACATTTTAAAAGCACTAGATTTATCAGAAACAAGTATTCATAGTATAACAAATTATTTACGAGGAATTCACTCAAATTTCATTAGTTTTGTTCCACTTACTTGGACATGATTCGAAGTGAAATTTGAGTGAATTCCTGATAAATAATGTGTTATTATACTATATTTCACTGTGAAAAACCCTGCTAATAAAAGTATTCATAGCTTTTGTAATGAACGGCAGTGATCCTGTTCTAAGTGAGCATAATAGCATATATATGTAAATCCACATTTTTCTAACTTATTGAAAACAATTGAGTTTTACTGCCAGTAATGTCCAAAATAATATTTTCTAAATGTAGCCATATGATAAAACCTTGTTTTTCAAAATAAACATTAGTTTGAGGAATGATGGTAAAGATAAAAATAATGTTACTTGCACAGCACACTTGCTCTGAGATCAAACTAAATCAGTGAAATTGCAATGAAGTAAAAGAAATGGAAACATATCAAGGTTTCAAAATATGTATGTAGTTTTTAAATTTAGTACAATACAAAAATAAATTATATAAAGTTCCATGCAACCTACAAAGACGTGGCTTCCACTCATGGATAACAACATAAACAATTGTATAAAACCATATTTACTTGCAATTATCACCCTTTTCAGTGTAATTTTCTCACCAAAATCAGCCATTTTATAGCTAATATCTAGCCAAGAAGAAAATGGTAGGAGGTGTAGTGACATGGTTGTACTAACAGTGAGAAATGCAGTAATAGCTGCTAACAGCAAGAAGAGAATGAAGGTATTTCTTAAACCACATAATGAAGTAATTGGAAGGTGACTAGGAAGGGATAGCCCATCCAAACATAGTGAATAAGGAGTCAATTCATACACACTAACCTAGACCTAACCTCTGGTGATCCTAGAAAATGGAGATCCCAATGGTTTACTGCAGCTCACTATAGTCAGATGGCCTCTTCTCATCTCTTATTCATATTATATTATATTAAATGATTAAAAACCCTAAAATATAAAAGAGGAACCACCAAAAGTGATGTGCAGAACTGCCTAATGGGGAAAAAATGGTAGACTTGCATGCCAATGTGGAATTTTGCTATACTATATTAATAATGCACCGTCAAATAAGGGCAGATATATGTGGACTCCAAGCTTTCACATCATGCTTTAAAAATTGTCTCCCCTCACTCTCCTGTTATTTTAAGTTTAAAAAAAAATACATGTGCTGCATACTTATATAGAAGATCCACTCTGAAAGTCTAAAAAGACAATGAATGAATGTTTGATGAAATGAGATATAAGAATGAATTTTTATTTCAGCAAACAACTTTACAATTTATATTAACAAAGAAATTATCTAAGAATTTAACAATACCAAACTAAGGTTCTCCCATACTTTAACCAGCAGGTTATATGTATGGTAAAGAATTCCTTAAATAAATTACAATTTCAAAATGAAATAAGTATGTAAATGAGCCCAGAGTTTGCAGCGCTTAAATTGCCTTTTCTGTATAAGGAAAAACTCCAGAAAAAAACTACCAGGCAATTGACCTTAGGGGTTTTAATCTGGGGCCTCCAAATTTGAAGTTAGACACACTAACCAAAACACCATGGAGGTGGTTGGGATTTCTACAGTACTGTTACAGATGATTTAATGTGGCTGTACCAATATGCTCCAAAACTAGACAGTCATGAATTTGTGTTTTGAAGGTTGTTTGTTTGTTTTTTTTTTTTTTTTTTTTTTTTTTTGTTTTTTTTTTTTTTTGGATGCTCTTTAACATCTCAGGTCATCAGTGTCCCATTCAACTCATGGCGTAAAATGGCCAACTAATTTTGCTCAGAGGCCTCTCTTTCAGGCTTGAGGTTCTTTTTCGTACCCTGAATGTACCACACGGGACCCACTGCTTTACTTCCCTTCCGAAGGAAGCCATATTTATGATTTTTACGTTTTGAAGATGAACCACCTACAAAATTATTTAGAAGAGGCTAAAGTGTTGGAAAACAAATGGATGCATCTTTTATTCTCAAAAAAGGATCACATTGTAACAATACATGACAACACAGTTATTGAATAATGGTATATCAAGATCTACCTTCCCAAGTCTTTAAACAATGGAAAGAGCAGCACCCAAGATCATAGAAAGGACATCTGCTGCACCAAGACAAAGTATCTGACCAATTTGCTGCAAGTACTATGAATTTATTGGGTCAGCAGGGTGTTCAAACTACAACATTTCACTCCTTTCTCCAAACTTGGCTCCCTGTGACTTCCCGAGTTTCCAGAAGTGAAGGGCAAGTTCTATGGACATTGGTTTTCATCAGATTGTGAAGCAGTTGCTGCATATCTGGAGGCTATGAACAGGACTGAAGAAAGTGTATGGCTGAAAATTCACTAAGTGATTTCATTGCATAAGTACATAAATCAGGGAACACTTTGAAAAACTATGGAGGTAGGTTTGAAAATTAGTTTTTTTTTTTTTTTTTTTTTTTTTTTTCTCTCTCTCTCTCTTCCCATATCTAAAATCTTTAAGCATGCTCCTCATATTACAACAATCAGTGACATCTGGCAGGTATTCAACTACAATTTGAATGTATGCAGTTACCATTATATTGAAATATAACTTAATGGTTTCTATAGTAGTTTTAAATAGCTGGAATTTTCACAGTGAAATATTTTTGAGAGGAAATCGCTAAAATTTCACTAATTTTGTTCCCATTGGACATATTTCAAAGGCTGTTTATTGCCTTCATCATTAGCATGGTTAGACTGTCAGCTTCCCAGTATGGTATTAAGATGTCGCTATGTAGATTTATCAGTGCTAGCAACATTTCTGGCAAAAAAACACAAATTCCAAAATGAACCAAAGTTCTTAAATGCTCTTCAAGAACCTATAGAATTAAGTTTGGGAAAGTATATTCATAAACAAAAATAAAGAAAATTTAGTTAAGTTTGATCTTCCAAACAACAGTAACCTATTATTAAATTCATAAAATCACCAGAGTGACATCTTAATACCATGCTGGGAAGCTGACAGTGGCTCCATGCTGATGAAGTAAGTGAAACAAAATTAGTGAAATTTGAGTTATTTCCTCGTAAAAAAATTGCAATATTAATAGTTTCTGTTTCATGTCATTTAATTTGTGAATTTGAATTTCATTAAATCTGAAAAAATGATTAGGTGAGTAAGAATTTAATGTGATATTTACAGATCAAGAAGTCGCAGTCCTGGTTCAAGTCGCAAGTCATCACGTCGATCACGTTCACCCCACAGCAGCAGTAGTAGCAAGAAGTCACGGGGCCAATCACCTGTGTCACCCTCACGCATAAAACATAGGGGCCCTTCTCCTCCATCCCCTCCACGACTTAAACATAGGGCTTCATCCCCTCCATCTCCTCCAAGGCTAAAGCGAAGGGCTGGGTCACCATCATCACCGCAGCGAGTGAAACGACGAGGATCTTCATCACCCTCTTCTCCACGTTCAAAACATAGAAATTCTTCTCCTTCAACACCTCCACGGAAACATAAGCATAAGCACAAATACTAATTATACTTATTTTAAGGACATTATAATTACAATGTTTTTAAACCACTTATCAAAAGACTGCCATTCATTGAAAGTAAAGCAAAAACATGAGTCAGATGTTGTCAAGACATTCTCCAACCAATGGTGTTTCGGATAAACCCAGTTATCACCGGTAATGTAATTATGTTCAAGTATAGAAACGTTTGCATTCATCTGCAGCTGGGCTGGAGTCCTTTATTTTAAAACATTTGACAAGTTATAATTCAGGTATAAATTTTTTTCTTTGTGTGTGGTGTAAGTTTCCAGGTTTGGAACTGCTGAGTTGTAACTATAAAATGAAGCTTATGCAGCAAAACAAGTTGTTAAATAAAGTTGTTGATATGAAAAAAAATCAAGAAGGGTTAACAATATTTGTGAAACTGAAGATGTCCTAACATGGCAATGTATACAGTTGCTACTGTAGATAAAATGTGACAATTAGGGATATGTTCAACATTAACAATTGAATTTAACTAAAATGCATCTGATACTAAGAATGATTATGTTCATGATGTGCAAAAGGGTACAAATATGAATTATTGTCTTTGTGTTTATCTATTGCATGTGATATGTGTACGACAAGGAGCAAGAATTTCAAAGTGGTCTCATTTCTGTTTACTGTTTTTTTTCCTTCTTCTTCTTAAGCTATTCTATGTTGCTCTTTGTTTTGTTTTGGTAAGGATTTTGCATCTTCTAAAGGAATAATGACACACAGTGATTGAATGTGCAGTGTTATCTATACAACTCAATTTGTGCTTTTCATTATACAGCCACATAGATTTTTTCTTAAAAAAACTATATCCTTAGTTATCTTTAGTTTTTTTCTCATTGTCTTATGTGGTATATGGATGTTTTAAATTTAACAGGTATCTGACCAAATTTAGCAGTTAATGTTAACATTTTACTGCACTTCAAATAAATGATAAAATCCTGCAGCAAAAAGAGAATAAATATACCTGTTATATGTACAGGAGTTTGGAAAGCTGGTAAAAATGCATGAATTGTGCTAGCCTTTCACCTCCTTTTATCCATACCTTCTCCTGGGCTGCAGAAGTACAGAGTTATTCTAATTAAATGGAACAATCTTGTATATTTATTAGGGAAAACATATGAGATATCGGTGGATAGAATACTTAAACAAAGTTTACTTATAGTACAAATATTATAAATGCTATGTGATATCTATGTACCAGATGGTATATGTCAAGGCAATAATTAAATTTTTGTCATATATGTTGTAGCATGTCAACATCTATGATTCTGTTGGCAATACAATATGCCATTGTAGCTCTGACATGCATACCAAGTAGTTATATAAACTTGAAGAGTTCTATATCCATTGATACATTTTATGCTTTTCCTATAATACAGGATACATTCCTAGAATTTACGTTTTTCCATCATTTACAGTTTTTCTTGGTTCCCTCAGTTTCCCTAAGTTAACAATATGAACTTATCCCTGCTTTTACACTTTCAAATTTTGCATTTTCTGTCATTTACACTGTGAGGGAGTGATTGCAAAAAAAATATGCTTTTGGAAATACATGTCATCAGAATAAATGTTGATGGTTAAGGCATGATCATGACAAGCGAATGCAATCAAAGCTATGCATAAGCAAAGAGCAAGCAGTGTCATTGTTCCATTGGTAGCTGTGTCATTTTCTACATGAATTTTATTTTTGCAAATTGAACTGAATAAAAACTACATGTGCTTCAAACAGCCCCCGTAAGCAGCTTATAGTTAAGTGGCAGATATATTCCATATTGAAAACTTTTCTGCATCAAATGATTCATAAGCATTATAGTGAAGTATATAGGTAAATCTATTTATGTGAAGAAAATAGTGTAAAGAAAGAAATTGTTCTTAAATGACAAAATAATAAATTGAAGAACCTTATATAGCAGTGTGCTCCTAAGGGCATTTTTAATATTCATAAGACTTTTTTTGACATTTAAACTTTCTTTTATCTAATTGGGGCAGTAGGAATAAGATAAGATGAAAAGAGGAGGAAGATGTCTTCATTCCTGCTTGGGAGAAATTGCAAATTGGCCATCTAATAGAAAATTTCCTTCATGTTGACAATGAAGTTGTCATATAGGTGGAAGATGTTTACTTCACATATTCAAAAAGAAGATGAAAGTGATTGTGATGATAATTCTTTTGTCTAGCAGGGCAGATATAACTTCAGCAGTAAATGAAATGAAAACATATTTCTGCTCAAAGGGAGATATCTAAAATTTTGACATCATTAAGAACTGGAAAATGAAATGTGGTGATTTATGAAAATTCCCTGGAAAGTGTAAAAGAGGGGTTTTACTGTAAATAGCTAGTTTATAATAAATGCACAAAGTTGTTCCATTCAATTAAAATAACTTTATATTTGTTAGAAAAAGCAGGATTTGAGCTTAAATAATCTGACGTTCTTTTTTATGTTATATTATCATTTTTATTTTTAATACATGGGTCATCTTATAGTCTTACCATTTTTCCCCCTTCTTTTTCGGAGAGTTTCTGAAGGTCACACATACTGTTCATAGTCTTGGAGAAGGTGGTTAGAAGTACATGTGAAACAAATCATTTTTGCAAACCAGCCTGCAAACATTAGTGCATGTATATTGAATTGAATTAAAATGTTGTGAGAAATAGGGGCAAGCTATGGTTTAAATGCAACAATATTAGTTTTTATCCCTCCCTTTTCATGCATTTGTATATGTATTGTATCAGGTTACTCTAAATGAATGGAACAACTTACATATTTATATAAAGAAACTGTTTTAGAAAAACATTGAGATATCAATGGAAAAGAAAACTCTCCAATTTATATCAGTATTTGTCATGCATTGGACATATATTCTTGTGATTACTAGCCATAGATATTGACATATTCTGCATTATGCATGACAGAAACTTCACTATCTACTCGACATTGCCAGTTATCACATTAAACATTTATAATTTTTGTAATGTAAATAAACTTAAAATACAGGATAATATTAAAATAATGAAATGTCAAGGAAATCTGGAACTTGGAATATACAGAAAGAATACACATGCAGACAATCGCATCAAAGCTGACAGTTTTAACCCCACAGCGCACAAACATGCAGTTATCATGTAAATAAACTTAAAATACAGGATAATATTAAAATAATGAAATGTCAAGGAAATCTGGAATTTGGAATATACAGAAAGAATACACATGCAGATAATCACATCAAAGCTGACAGTTTTAACCCCACAGCACACAAACATGCAGTTATCAACAGTTTTAACACACTGGCTAGTTAACCTACAAATTAGCAAAGGAGAATATTTTAATGAATACAAACAAATAGAAGAAACAGCAGTTAAAAATGGTAAGAACTAGTACACGAAAAGGTGCAGAAATTCAAGAGATGAAAACTTATCAAAGAAACCACAACACTTTCAGCAAGAAAAGATAAGCTAATTTTTAAAAAATTCACATATCATCCATGGGCTACAAAAAATTTCAGAATATTCTTAAAGATTTTAACATCAGGTTGGCACCGACTAATAGATTTAATGTTAAAAACTTACTGATAGACAATGATAATGACAGCATTCCACAAGAAGAAAAAGCAGGTATTTACAAAATAAATTGTGCAGAATGTGAAAAAACCTGCATTGGAAAAACAAAGGGAAACATAGGCGCACAGTTAAAGGAACATAAAGTACAAGCAAATTGAGAAATCAGCAGTAGCATATCATTTTTGGGTGCAAAATCATGACATAATGAATAAAGCAAAATTATTAAAATCAGTACAAGGACCTGCAGAACTAGCAACCTGGGAGAAAATCTACATCTACTAATACAAAAACAGTCTAATGAACTTTGACACTGGCAGAGATGAAAACATAAACTACAAGTTTATCACACCACCACAAGAGCAGAATACACATTCCCACAGCAACAAATGATCCGACAATTGAATTTTAGCTTGGATGATGAGAACTAATTGTTCTTGAAACCAGTTCCATACATTATGACAAATAAGTGAAGCATTAAGAGCATGTAGTTCATCATACAATGATATCAATAAACTAAAAATATTTTTCCTATCTATTAATACCTCATACATTTTTCTGTAATAAATTGTTTCTAGTAAATATGCAAATGATTCTATTCATTTAGAAAAGCCTGTATATTATTTGCCTCTTTTAACTAGTAAACAATTGGTCTTTGCTACTCAGTACAAAAATGGCCCCATTTACATAACTAGTCCAAATTTCTATTTATTTAAGGTTGAATCTAATAAGTTGGGCAGTGCACTGTGGAATATCATACTAATATAATACACAGCACAACCAGTAATTTGAAGAATAGATTATGAGTTATAGTTTACTAGATTGCACATATTAAGCCTAGTTACAAATAACTATGTTATTTAATGTAAAAATATTACTTTGTTTACCTATATATAAAACAATATTTTCCCCCATTTTTAGATTTTGAAAACTGGGGGTGTCTTAAATTTGCATATTAAAAAAGTAAAACCAGGCAGGCCAATGTTTTCATGTACAGAGACTTCGTTTGGATGCGTGGCCAGCTTAATGGGTTTGCATGTCCTGCACTATGCTGCTTTTATCTGTTTCTGTTCCCCCTCCATTTTCCCTTCTCTCCGTAAGCTGGCTAATCAGTTGATGTAAAGTCTTTGTGCTATACAGAAGTGAAACATTGTGAGACCATGTGTTTCAGTGTTATAGTGTGTTAGTTCTGTTATAATGCCAAAAAGTCCGTATATTTTGCACAATCTTCGTGTATGATTCCTATGTGACAACAAACTTGTTTAAAAGTGAGATAGTGATTTATAGACAGATTCCCTGCTTAAGTGAATAAATTGTACAGATAAATTCCCTGTTGTTCATACACCTCACAGAGAAATGGTTTGTAATCTTGTTAACGATATAGGGAAACAGGATTTATTCTTGTTAAGAAACTGAAAGTAAAATGCCATGTTCTTACAGAGGAAAAACTCGATAACATTGGAGAAAAGTTGGGACGAAGTCCAAAGAAATCTCTGAGAAAGCTTACACAAATAATTTTGCAAACTTGGAATGCTACTAAACTTTTAAAATGAAAACCCCATAAGGTAACTAATTCAGGAATTGTAACCACGCAATTATGTGAGTATAATTTCTGCAATTCTGTGTTGGGTAATATTAATAATTGCTATATTGACCCATGTTTAAACCATGTAAAATACAAAACAGTAGATACTGGAGTGCAGAAAAACCCGATCTTGTATAAGAAATGCCATTGCATGACCAAAAAATTGGTGTTTTGTGTGAATGCTTACAGAATTATAGGATTTATAAGAAGAGAAATGGTTAAAATTTCAGAAGAATTAATGAGTATTAATACAAATTTTCTTAACCAGATATGAGAGATTTGTTGCTGCACAAGGACATTTCCAACATACTCTATGACGAAGGTATGTGGCGATTGTAGTATAATTTGAATGAGAAATCTGTGCTCTTGAATTTAAGGGGCTATGAATATCCAACTCCACCAGCAAACAGTGTGTTTCCCAGTGCCAAGCAAATCCCCATTAAGCCAATCATGGATCCATAGTACTTGCTCTGTAGTACTTGTACATTTATTAGTCAATCATAGCTCATTCCTTTGCCATTGTGAGGTCATAGTAGCAGAAAAAGCAAGAAAATATGAGAATAAGGTTGGCCAACAAAAAAATAATTTTGAACAATATATTTTTACTGCAATACATATTACAACAAAATTATTTTTACTGTTGACAAGAACAGAATGGCTAAATAAATGCCATCTTCATGTTTTAACAAGATCTTCGCCAGATCTTTCTCCATTGTGATAAATTTTGTTGCATTACATAAAACCATTTCTAATATTGATTTGTTTTATTCTGTACAACTGCTACAGAATGAACTGAGGAAATATAGGAAATGTCTTTCGTCTTTCTTCAGTATATTCATTGAAGAATGTAATGCCTTCTAAGCTTTTCTTGCAACAATTTCAGTTTGTTCTTCCCATTCTACCAGGTCTTTTATGGTGTTGTAGCCTGTTTCACAGCAGCTACAGGTCATCAGTCTGAGAAGTAATTCCCAGGAAGGCAGAAGTAATATCTTCTCAACTGATTCAAGTTCTTGCAATTGAAACTACAATAATAATAATGATAATTAGCACATGCCATATGACGGAAATGTTGGAAATATTTTCCTGCTACATCCACACATTTCTTGCATCTTTTTAAGAAAATTTTCACTTGCATCAGTTCATCTTCCAAAATTGTATCAATTTAAATTTGAAAACATACAATGTTGTGACATATTAATGGTGAGAGTAATTAATGCACATTTAAAATTCCTTACTGATGAAACATGGTTCCATTTATGTTGCCATATTTCAAAGCAAAATATCAGGTGTTTGTGTACAGAAAAAAACCACTTGTACATGGAACTCCCTTGCATGACAAGAAATTGGTGTATGGTTGCAATAAATCCATACAGAGTAAGGGACCTATCATTGTTGAGAATAGCATAAATGTAGAAAGATACAGAAATGACACTGACATATGTAATTTTTATTTATGGGGGAAGTTTAAATTTATATGGAACATATCCCATACATTACAATTGAAAGCAAATATAAAATAATAAATTGACTCTTATTTCGGAAGAAGAACCGATGCTCATGAATACAGTTTATATAGATGCAAGAAATTTGTGGATGTAGTAGGACATTTCCAATTCTCCTGGCATAAGGTACACACTATTTCCATTTTAATTGGAATAACTTGAATCATTTGTGCTGATATTACATCTGCTTCAACTGTTCTGACTGCCAACCTGCCAGTTGTTGTGAAATGGGCAACAAAACCAGGAAAGACCCTGCAGATTCATGTTTAAATATACTCTTTAGTACTTGCAGCCATCTTGTGCAAAATTAAACGTGTTCCAACATGATTACATAATTCAGTTCTAAACTGGAACTAAAATTAATGAAATCGTTATATAATAGATGAGACATTATTAACAATACAACACAAAATCAATATTGTGCTAGTGAAACTATCATTCATTCATTGTTGTGCAGTTCTGTTTCTTCTGATGTTAGTGTATGATTACTTAATACTGCACTGCCCAACTCAGTGAACTCAAAAGTGAACATACAAGCAAGAACCAAGAATATTAAATCTAAATGAAAAAATAAAAACATAAAAAAACTGGAGGAAACAGATTCAACAGAAAATAGTTGAAAAAATGTATTTCAATAAGATCAGGTTCAAGTAAATTGAGAATAGTTGGAATAAGATAAGACAGGCAGGAAACCTGCAGTGCCATAATCCCTTGCTGTTTATGATGGGCACATCACAAGAAGTACAAATGGTATTTTGAGTCTGAAAATGTTTTACTTATGGCCAAAGCAATAATTCTAAATAGAGGTTATCAAAACATGAAAGCAGCTATTATGCCTATTAGATCCAATTACTGTGGTCTTAGATAATGTGAATTTCAAGTAAACCAGTTAATTTGCTAAAAAGACAAAATCAGAGTAGAAAATAGTATATATGAAGACTGCATCAAAACAAGTTGTTTAAACCTCAACTTTGGTATTCATTTTTTATGCATTCACTTACACACAAGTTTAAAGTTTGAATAAAGCTGACATTTGCTTAAGACTTTAGTAGGCAATACATGACAATTAATGTATTACCTTTTAATGTCTCAAGCAATTGTGAGATTTATTCTTAATTAGCTGGTGAGTCGATTTAATACTCTAATGCTACACTTACCATTGAATTATACAGAACATGTTTCACAGACCTTTGCCCGTATCATCAGCAGTAAGTCAAGTGCCTGATTCATTGCTAGTTGAATGTACTTGGTGTAGATCTCATGGACATTTAATGAACTTTTGGATTAATTTATCTTCTGTTAGGATCTCAAAGTTTTTAACCTTATTTTATAAAAAAATTCCCATATTCCAGAGTCTATCTACGAATTTCAATAATTTGACTTCCATATCTATATCATGTTTATCTGTCCAAAAGTGATGTGCAACCTCTGATTTATACATCTGATTGTACATGATGTTTCTCCACTGTTCGTTTAGCCTAATTCCAATGCTTCGTTTTGTTTTGCCAATATATAGTTTGTTATATTCCAAACATTTGAGTTAGCTTCTTCTCATCAGGTATTCTATCATTATTACTGGAGTTGAGCAGATTATTTAGGCTGAATTTGTTCACTGGGGACAAAGTAATCCCAAACTCTCAGAGTATTTTTGCAATTTTTGGTGGCACAAGGATGAAAAGTAAATTTCTCATGAATGGTAGTTTCTTTTTTTGCTAACGAAGTTGTAACCTGTTTTAACCGCTTCTCTTTTTTGAATTTCTGTATTTTCTTGTCTACAATTTCTTGGCCATATCCAATGATTTTTGCCATTTGTATTTTGTGAGAATACTAATTGCTGTATTCAAACTCATTCATGGGTACGTTCATGAGTCTAATGCTAAGCTGTTGAGAACTGCATGTATGTGTAATGTGAGATTGAAGTCATAGGCTTTTATGTAATTTTCAATCTGAGTATCCTTTTTGTATATTTCAAATTATTGCCTGTTCTTATAATCTTTAAGTCAAAGAAAGGAATCATATTGTCTTGTTCTGTTTCAGAAGTGAATTTAATTTCCCTGTCTTGTAGATTTAGCAATTTCAAAACACTATCCTAGTGTTTCTTATTAACTTTCTCAAAGATAGATGTGAGATTTGTGTTGAACTTGAAATAAGGGGTTTTGCATGCAAAGTTTTCCTATAATAGTATATATTGCTAAGAAATGGGAGATTTTGGTTTAAATGGGAGTCAAAGCCTGGGTTTTAATTTTTAGAAGCTTGTAGTAATTATCATTAGACATAATAATAGTATGCATGTAGAAAAACTGTTTTTTGTATCCGTAATAGTGTTGCAAATTTAATGTGCCATACTTCAATTTTCTGTCTTTCTTCCTTCTTTCTTCCTTTCTCTGAATATTTTTCATTCTGTGCAAAATATTTCAACTCTCTTGTATTTCCTTTCATTGGTTAAACACAATGAAAGAGTAAATTTAATTTTAAAAACAGAAGAAAAATAATTAAAACAGCATTACCAAAGATTTTTTTAAATATTTCTAAGGCTGTCACAGTCAACATTTATATTATTAAGTTTTAAAATATGTGGGCAGCAATGCTGGGGTTTTATATTTGTTCAAAACCAAAGCTTTTTGCTGACATCTGTGATCAACATCATGTGTAGAATGCTAAATAACGGGTTACTACTCATATAATGGTCAAGTTTAAGTGATGTAAACACCTAGTATGATGAAGGTCGCGAGTTCGAACCCGGCCAGGATCGATGGATTTTTTCGGGCGTAAAAATCGTAAGTATGGCTTCCTTCGGAAGGGAAGTAAAGCCGTGGGTCCCGTGTCGTACATTTATGGCACGAAAAAGAACCGCAAGCATGAAAGAAGAGGCCTCTGAGCAAAATTTGTCAGCCGTTTCACGCCCTGAATTGAATGGGACGATGATGACCTCCGATGTTAAAGAGCGTCCTTAAATAAACAAATAAAAAAACCTAGTATGATAAATTAAATACTCTTTATTTCTGCATTTATTGGCAGAAAATGTTTCATGATTCGTTGTCATCTGATCTCTAGATTAGTAGTCGCAAACACTACCACTAACTCATTCAGTATTCCATTGACGATGCTGACTCTCCTTGTCAGCAAAAACTTTAGTATTGAGCAATTCTGACAGGCATAACAGTCTGGAGGTTTTGAAATGTATAACTTTCAAGTTACTAATTATATGGTGTGAAGCTACCAAAAATTTTAATTCATAATCTCCTAGCTGCAATGGTGGTCTTAGAATTGGGCCGTTTTTTCATTTATCCATTCTATCATTGACATAACATGCAAATTGATATAATGAAAATTGGAATCTAGTATTTTTAAGGTCCAGTTTTCCTTACTAAGAGAATGTACACTTTGAGTTTTTAGTTTAGGAACGATGAGGAGGGTTTTCACAAAATATGTGTCATATTTAAAATCAGAATTAAAGTGAAGCATTGCTTTATATAAACCTGATTATACTCTTGTCATATATACTTCTGTATCATAGAATTTTATATCCATGTTCTTTAATACTTGGTGTCCAAGTGACACATTGTTGCTTCCTCAATCACCCAGTATTTGAGCTTTTTCCCAGGCTCACCAGAAATTCAAGCTACAATCTTACAGGACAGTGCCTTTGTTGAAGTATTTTTCAATCAAAAACATTTTGCATTTAAAAGTTTTCAATTTCCAAAGCTACTTCTCGCCATTTTAACTGTACCTTGAATACTAATAATGATGCTTAGCAAGTGTGGTCATGGTATTGTTGAATTATTTCTTTGTTTTGAAATCAGAAATAAAATCCATTGCAACTGACTTGAGGGTTCACGGCCATCTACCAATTTCCATTCTTTAATCATAGCCATTTGGAGTGATATAATATCAACTTATAGCTATTTAGAATGAAAAATTGCTACTAAATATAGATAGCTATTCAATTTCCCTTGTTGCTGAGCAAATATCAGGTCTACAATGATTTTATCCACTTTTCACACAAAATTTAAATCCACACCTGACACGGCAAGTTTCAAACTCAAACAACTTGGTTTATTTCATGTTGTACATTTTGTATAACAAAATTTAGAGTATTGGTAAGGACATAACAATGGAAATGTTGGGTCATGATTTCCTTACATAAGGCATTAATAGATCTTTGCTACCATAAGGACTCATTTGGGGGTACTGATAGCATGCTGTTTGTGTTGCTCATAGAGGTAATTTGAACATCTTACTTGAGGGAGTTTGAAACTTTACTCATAAAACTGACTGAAATATATTAAAGGCTGTGGATCACAAATAAGAAATGTGTCATATAAATTTCAGAATCAGTGCAGGAAGTAAAGATTAACAAAAATATAGATTTTAATAGGAGAACCTATGTTAACACACAAAGTTGACATTCAAAACTTTCAGAAGACCCAGAACACTTAATATTACATTGTGTATAGATATTGTTGTAAAAGCATCAGATAATTATATAAATCTGTCTTTAAGGAACTAAACACATGATAGCATGGGATAATGATTATAGGTTGCAAATGAAATGTCAATTGTTGCAACTGCGATAACAGCTGTAAATGTCATAGAAAGCAAATCACTGATATTGCTTATACTGCAGAAGCTAATACTTCATAATTGAAAAGTAAAATTACTTACCTTTAAACATAAATTTATTGATATATTTTGTCTTATTTGACACTGCAGTTATTAAATAAAGAATGAAAAGAAATATAATTTCATTGCCCAAATAGGATGTTTAATAGAAAAATCTTAATATTCTTGCTTAACATGTTCTTAGAAGAGCAGAATCTAAACAAAATAAGAGGTGTTAAAAACTAATGTTTCCTAAAAAGAAGTTAGCCGCTTATATAAAAAAGAAAAAAGAGGGGGCGGGAAGAAGTACTAAAAAGCTTGATCACAAACATTATTCATCTACTTTCAAATACCATAATATGAGATCTGTCTGAAAAGTATTAACTTGTGTGATTCACCGCCTAATACCCTCACAGTAGATCCATTACTTTCACACACTTGGATCAATGAAGTCCTCCATTGCTGGAACCTTTGAAATGCCTCTGTTGAAATAGCTGTCAAATCCATCAGCATGAACTTTCATTGGAGATAGCTTGGGAACAATCAAAATTACCCACAGCACCAAGTCCAGAGAGCGAAGAGCCTGACAAAAAATCGCAATACCTTGCATAGGAAATCAGAATCAGACTTAAAAATTTGGGTCAGGGCTGGAATTCAAACCATGAATCTTCAACCTTCCAAGCTAGCTCTATAACTGAGCTGCCGTGTTAAGTACAGAAGCATGAACCTCTCTCATCTGATTCTATATACCCCGAAGACCTCCCTAAGATTTCTCTACTATGAGAGATTCATTCCTTAAGAGGCAACTCATAATGCTATGAGTACTTATGACCCAGGCCAACTATATAGGGGTTAATTTCCATGTGTAAGTCACCGCTATATAGTTGATGGTTAAACTAGAAACATGAATCATAATATTATGAGTTCCCTTTTAAGGAATTAATCTCTCATAGAAAAAACTTGGGAAGGTCTCTGAAGTATACAGAATCAGATGAGAGCAATTTGCAGTTCAATGCTTGGAGGAGGAATATGGTAGTCCAGTTGGTACAGCATTAGACCAGAAGGTCTAATGGTTCAAATTTCAGCAGTGACTAATTTTTCAAGTCTAATTCTTCATTTCCAACTTAAGTCTTACACATGACTAGTGTGAAAGTACAATTTTCATGTATAAATGCCTTGCTTTGTTTCAAAATTGTGGATATATATCTCAGTTCATGTGTTCTATCATCCCAGACAAATGAAAATGTGACTTCATGTAACACTATCTCAGTTATCAGCAGCTGCTCAGGGACTTAAGGGTTCAGCAAGCTTAGCAAAATTCATGCTTTGACAAGAAGGTTAACTACACCTTTATGCATAGAGTTGCCATCCTAAGTTATTTTCCATGAAAAAAATAAGATTGAATACTTTTCAGACAGACCTCATATACAAGATGTCTCCAAATTATACTACATAATTTCTCAATTCACTTTCTCATAAATACACAATAAAACTAGTTGATACCAACATAAATATGCATATGTTTAATTAATGTCTAACATTATCTTAAAGCAATTGTTCAAAATGATACTTCCTGCCTGAATATTTTGGCTTATTACCCCACAAAGACAATCCAAATTCTTAGCAGGCCGGTATTTTCTGACAACCGCCCAACATTTTATTGCAGAAATGTTTATATCACCCACCAAAAACAAGTAGACTAATGATTTTAATTGGTAGCATAAGTAAAAAAGCCAGTAGTTTTAATGAGAGGCCAGGCAATTGATCAACTTTACCAGTCCCTGTAGGGATCACCTTTGCAGAGCAATCAGATGTGGAAGTGAAGCCTATATTCAGGCAGTATATTTTGAAGATCATATGAATAGCTAGACCTGAAAAATTTAGAAAGCAAACATTCCTGAACTCATGGTATTGTATTATCCATATAAGAGAAAAAATTCCTGAAATTATGCCTAGTATTTTTGGAACACTGTGAACACACTCTTCTTGCTAAACTGTCTTGGTAGAACGTATCTGTCTGTACTGGAGTTATGTGAGGTGCATGCTTACAGTGTTTTCCTTTCAGATTATGTCACAGAGTTGTTGCTTTACATAAGGTGTGTCCATGTGTAGATTTGAATGCAGATGTTTATCTCAGGATTATACAGTTTTGCAATTGTAAAGTTACTAGGATTAATTATACACTTCTATTTTATAAATAGTACACACATCATGTAGCCATATTTTCATACCCAAGGAAGATGATGCATCGCATCTCTACAATTTTCATTATTAAAGAGCCTTAAAGATAAAGTGCCTTACAGCATGTGAGAACTAAAGCCTCCCTATTGTTGCAATATGAGCAGTGTTCAATAACTTATCTACCTGAGTATTAAAATGCAACCTGATGATAAAACTCATCCCACACACACTTTGCCTCCAATGATTTAATCCCTTCATAACTTAAGTTAATCTTCAAACCAATTTATTATTACGCCTTCATGACATCATCAGAACATCTCCATTCACAAAGGAATTTCTTTTAGTTTCAAAAGAAAAAATAACCATTGGGGGCCAGCCTAAACTATCGTACAGATGAATAAACTCCAGGTACCCATAATCCTTGATAACAGCTCTTGCTTTTTGGATTTGTGGCAAGGTACATTATCTTGAAGTAGCAACTTTCCATGCCATTTCTCCTTCATGGCCTCATATAGCTACTTCACTGTGGAAGCATAGGTTTCTCCAGTGAAAATGGACTTATTTGACATGAATTCCAACAGCAGAATATCGTAAAAAGTTGGTCATCATGACTTTTCTGGTTGACTGATGTACATGAAATAGCTTGGAGATGGTAAGCCCCTTATCTGTATGGTTTGCAGGTCATAGTGATGAATTCATGTTTCATCTCTAGTGATGGATTTTTGAGAAAAAAAATTCTTGTAGAAGATGCAGATTCTTCTAACTGAATTCCTGGCAATATCTTTCTGCTGTAGTGTCAGCACTTGGCTACCTCTCAGGAATTGATCTCCATGGGTATGAATAACTATAAAATCATTTCAGTTGAAACACTTAGTTTACAGACTTTTACATTATCCTTGGTCATCTTGCATGACCATGGCTTCCACTTTTTCACACATTTTTAATGAAGTTACTTTCATAGGATGGGTGATGGTCATTTTCACTGAACACCTGGCCCCCTAAGTTAATTCGGTAGTTAGAAGGTGTATCATTTATATATACAGCATTTATTGCCACTTGATTTTCATTAGACTTCTTTCCCATCTTTGTGAGGAATGTAATCATGAAATGAAGCTCCAAATCACTCAGGTACTTTTGCTGTAGACATACTCAGCAATCCACTTGTCATCCTCACAGATCCAGTGCTTACTGCAGATTTGTATCAATGTTTGTTTACAATAATAATAATAAATTTATTGCTGTCAACAGACTCGTGTACACAAGTTTCAGACATTATCAAAATCTAAAATTGACAAAGTGTGTAAAAGTGTAAACATTAGTTGAAATAATTCATAATATAATTATAAAGTACAGCATAAGAATAGCAAAGTTTGACAGAATCAATACATCCCAACCTGCTCAGCTCTCCAACAATGATAGAACATACCAAGGTAGATAACTACTGAATGCCCCTCAAATATATTACAGTATCTAAATATTTATGAGGCAGATTGTTCAACTTGGAAAATCTTCTTAGAGTGGTCTTAATACATTAATTTTATTCATATACCAGCTGTTAGCATCATAATAACTGAAAGATAATGTTGCTAATGATTTTTCAAAAGCAATATAGTGCAGTGAAAAGCTTTTGTTCAGCAAGTACATGCCATTAAAAGAATTGCAATTACACCATTATTTTCAGATGTTCAAATTTTAGTGTTTTATACTTAATACCAGTTTTTACTTATAATAAAATGCACATTTTGAACTATCATTTAAAATTCTAAGTGAAAATATTATTGTCCTTATTAGGCTAAGAAAGCTGAGAAGGGGAAAGGGCAAGACATTGAATAAGGAAGGCAGAACTTACAGATGTACTCAGTATGGTCTCTATATATTTCTTTTGTAAGAATTTACCCAATAAATTTACTTTTCTCTCCTCCATCTCTGTGTTTTATATGTTTTAATCCCTTATATACTGAAAGTTTCTTGGACCAGCATAGGACAATATATAATATGATAAAATCTGCAATATAATAAGTGTGATAACTTTTCTGAACTTGTCTCTTACTGTGTACTGCATTCCTATATTTTAACTCTGAATACTTAACAACATATATGTTTTCAATTCATTTATATGAGCAGAGTATATATGACTATCAAATTACTAATAGAGTTACCTAAATTTGTTCACTTCATTATGTTTCAACCACCCGAGCACAGCTATGTCAGAGAAGTTGCCAAAAAATCAGGCGTAGGATTTAAATACATGGTTATTAAAGCAAAGTTATTGTTGCATATGTTTTAGTAAACAGACTTTACTTTGTACAGTATGCACCATTGTTATTAACAGCATAGTGCCATTTGCCTGAAAGCTTATAAATTAACACAAGATCATATGTAAGCATAGTATTCTAAAGTCGAATTTGATGCAACCAAGGTCAATCCAAAATATGTACTGAACTTGAAATGATAATTGGAATTTGTACATTGAAGTTAATCATATAATTAAGATCATTGTATGATTGAATCAAACTACATACTCTTATTGGCTCCACTTACTTGTAAATAATTAAGGTTAATGTATCTTATGTCAGTATTGTATATCTTAGAATAATTACTAGTAAATTTTATCCATGTCATTTGTTCCTTGTGGGCTCGAAGACCGCTTATTAACTTGAAATGCTAATTGAACTTGCAGTAAGTAAATGGAGCCAATAAGAGTGTGTAGTCTCAATCATACAATGATCTTAATTATATATACTGATCTGTTTAACAGCTGCTATGTTGCAAGGATGTATAGCCAACCAAGATATCTTAGTTGTACACAAGATATATTGTCTTTAAGTGATTAAAATAATTTAAATCAACGGAACTTGATAAAAACCAAACAAATGTGAAAAGCCATATATTCGTTACTATTTAGCCTATCCCATCCTCACTGTTCAAACAGCATTCAAGTTGCCAAGTTTTTCTATATTCAGTGCAAAACAATTAATTGAGCATTGACTTTCTGCATAATCATTAAAAACTGCCTACAGGAAATTAATCTCCAATGTTTTGCTACATAATAATGCAAAACTTTAAATGACATAGAGAGTAGCTAATACCTTGCAAAGTTTCCACTGGTTAATGTTTTTCTATTACCCAAGAGTATCACTTTTTCAGAAAAGAGATGTTTTCTGACTACAGTGAAATCTGCCCTAGAAGACTCATATAATTGATATCTCATGCTGAAGATTTTTAGTAGCACATCCAAAAAATTGAAAATATCTTCAAGATTAACTTAAAATAAGCTTTATGAGCATTTTAGTATTAGGATATAGTTATTGCAAACAGAAATAATTAAAAGAGCTAAAGTGTGCAAGTTCCTATCCATCAACTGGCAATATTCACTGGAAATTTTCTGTGTTTTTCTAGTTGATTAATATTAGTTTAGGATTTTTAATCACAAAGAGCAATGATTTGTTGTAAGACAGACTTCTGTTAGTTTGCACCTAGATATTACTGCAAAAGGTTGCACTCAGGAATTTTGGGAAATTGTTTCCATTACAATGAATTGCTTTCATGTCCCAAGTTTCAGCAACAGTTTTCATATCCCATTTACTGTCATGCATTGGGTAGCACCATGGCCAAGTGGTTAAGACTGCTAGCCTCTTACCTCTTGACTTTCTTAACTAACATCTCCATTCCTCTAGTCCTCTGCTTTTCTTCTCAAGCATTTAATGCCCAAATTTCTGATATCCTCTATGTTGTCTACTCATCTTTTCAAGGGTCTACCTCTTCTTCATCAAGTTTTCCTATATTCTCTTTATTATCTGAGTTTTTGGCATTCTTGGAACATTTCCAGCCCATCTTATAGAATCATTATTTAATTTTTTTTAACTATGTACACTGTCCAAGCAATTCTTGTATTTATTTGTTAGTTCTTGCTCTCCAAACTTCTTTTTCACATACTACTCCAAATATTTGCCTCAAAATACTCCTTTCCTATCTTAATAACCTTCCTTCTTCTCTAGTGGTCCTCACCCAACTTTCAAAGCCATTCATTACAGTACCTTTATATATTTCTTTTTTGTTTTCCTGCTTACATTTTTGGACTTAAATACATTTTTAAAGTTTGTTCCCTCTTGCTTTCCTTCCCTGTATCTTTCTTTGTATTTTGTTCTCTGCTGTCATCAGTGAACCTAGGTAATTAAAATTCTCCACTTTTTGGCATTCCTTTACATTTAAACTTGCACAAACCTTCTTTCTGGTTCCTTTAGCACTTTCCATCTTCATGTATCATGGAGCTTTTTCTTCTCACATAATAAAGTTCCCTTCAAGTGCTCTTTTATTCCTAGCAATAATTGCTACATCATCAGCATGTGCTATCACTTGCATCAATCTTTAAAATTATTCCTTCTAGAATAAAGGAGACTTGTATTATTATTTTCTCTACTGATACATTAAAGAGCAGATTAAGAGCAGTTCCGTCATCTTAAAGCTCTCTTGAATAAATAAATACAAACATGAAATATGTAATATGACAAATTATTCTTACGAAATCACTCATATTTCACTAATTTTGTTCCACTTACTTGGACATGTTTCAAAAGTGTTTGCCTCCATCTTCAGATTGGTCTCACTGGCTGCTTCCCAATGTGTTATTAAGATGTCACTCTGTGGCTTTAATGAACTTATTGATGAGGTAACTGTTGTTTGGGAGATCAAAGTTAACCAAAAAATGTTTGTTTTTATTTATAAATATATTTTTCCATACTGTTAATTCTTTGGGTTTTTGAAGAACTTTTAGTAGTTTTGGTTCCTTTTGGAATTCATGGATTTTTTTTGCCAAAAATGGTCTGCCACTGCTGATTTTTCTGTGTATTTATATTTTACATTTCTCATGTGTTCCTTAAAACATATGGTAATATTTCTGTTTATTTTGCCTATATATTTCATGTCACAGTCTTTGCAACCGATTTCGTAAATGCCTGATTGCTTTCCTGGTGGAATTTTGTCTTTTGTGTTGGTGTTTAAGTGGTTTTTTAAACTAAATTTATTTACTGGGGCCAAAATGATGTTTATCTCTTTAAAAATCTTCTGCCTGAAGATGGAGACAAATGCCTTTGAAACATGTCCAAGTAAGTGGAACAAAATTAGTGAAATTTGAGTTATTTCATAAGAATAATTTGTCATATTATCTATATTTCACTATGAAAATCCCCGGTACAATAAAACTACTTAATGAAATATATAATTGCTTCCTTTGACAGAAGACAAAGTAGAAATGTAACATTTGTTTATTAGCAGAACAAACTGAGCAGCTTCTTGTGCAAGTGCAGACAAAGGAGTGTTTAAAATTTATACACGTATAGAAGTAAATTTTGAAATTGGATTATATCATAGGTTAACATACATTGTTACAACAAAATTATAATTGCCTGCAAAAATGTAATAAACTCTCCAAATAATTTATGGCAGTTAATAACATACCATATATTGGAAATGAAAATTATTTAAAATATCCTAGTAAACTACATATACATATTTTATCAATTCATTACAAAATAAAATCTAAAAAATATGCAAAAAATAACACTAAACTTATGTATTAGATATTTTCTTCCTAGAGTTGCTTGTTAGCATTTTGATATCAATAAACACAACTCCAGGCTATTAGTGTATTCATGACCATCATATTGCCGTATTATTGTATCCTTGTTTATACTTATCTGATCTACTTGTACTTCTAAGGTTATACTTTCTCTATCTCACTCTTAATCATTTCTTATCCATTTCTCTCTAACTTTGCCCAAATAGTTCATCATTTTTATATTCTTCTCTTTTACAGTTAAAATCTTTCTAATTAATATTTCTCCATCTAAATTCCTCCATTTTTTTTGCCAAGTGTGTTCTCTCCATAATTTTGTTTGCTTACAGTTTAATAAACAATGAAAATCTCCTTACATTGGACATTTTTTTACTTCTTTATTATATCCTAATCATTTTAAGCCCATAACTCCAGTTCTATCTCATGCAAACACTTCCCAACCTGCCTTATCACATTGTTCTATATACTTTTTCCCTTCCCTATACTATTCCTATAATTTCCCTATAAAATCTCAATGAATTCTTTTCTCCCATACTACCAAATATTTCTTATTCATTGTCTTCCAATCTTAGGGTTATTTCCGTGATCTTTTCACTTACATTTCTGTTGTATGCTGAAACATTCTTTAATAATATCACTCTCTTCCAATGTGCTAATTCTGAATAAATATTTCATAATTTTTATAATAATTTTTATCTTGATAGAATACCTACCTAATTCTCACTAATTGGGAATACTGTTGGTAAACCAAGATCAGTTTACAAACACTTCTATTTATTTTATCAACATCTTTCCACGCATCCTCTACACCCCAAATTTCTGCCCCATATAACATTTTTTGCTTCAACTTTGGTTGTGTAATTTCTTTTCAGCCAATTCTCTTTTATATCTGGAATTTTTCTTAAACCTACTCCTATAACACTCATAATTGCTTTTCTTTTTGCAATTGCCATTTTTTTTCTGTTCATTCCAACTTTCATGAGAACTTAATCTTGTCCCTAGATAATTAAATTTCCTTACTACTTCTGTTTCTCTCATTTAACTGCCTTTTTCATCTTTTCTGAACTTTTAAAACCATGATCTTTGATTCTTTTCATTTATTTGAAATCCCCATTCTTTAAAAAAAGTGTTCATTACTTCAATTGCTTTTCTCAATCCCCCACTAGGTATAGATGCTACTAAATCATCTGCAAAAAGTAACCCTGATATTTCTTTATTATTTATTACTGGTAGATGTATTTTATATCTTTTGAGTCTTATCAAGAATGTCATCAATATAGAGATTTAATGATATTGGACTTATTTACAGCTTTGTCTTATTCCTGTTTTACTCTGCATATAATTCGTTACTTTATCATCTGAAAATTTGATACAAAATAGGTTCTCACTATATATCTTTTATAATAGTTTCGTAAACATATTGCTTACTCCTTTCATTTTTAATTTAAGGTTATGCTTTTCTATTAATGGTATAATATGCCATCTCAAAGTCTATAAACACCAAGTAAACCCTTCCTCTTTCATTGCTTAAATATTTATCCACAATTGTCTTTATTATGGAAACATTATCCAATGTTCTCCCTGCTCTGAAACCTGCTTGAAACTCAGATAACTTCTTCTCTTTCTCTACCCATTTCTATAATCTACTTGCTAGAATTTCGATAAAAACCTTTTCTAAAATGGAAAGAAGACTTATACCCCTATAATTAGCTGGATTATTTACATCACCCTTTCATTTATGCATACCATGTATTTTACGATCAATAGCAACAAGTTTAGAAACTCATAGTGATGCTATACTTAAATCTACAAAGAAGTAAATCTCACTTAGACAGTGTGAGTGATTACATAGCAGGTGTACTTCAGTGTGCTTCAGTGCCTCTCACTTGAAATGGCACTAAAAATCTAATCATTCTGAAAGGTACATTATTACCCATTCCAATGCAAAATGCTTATACTGAGATTATCAAGCAATGTAAAAGGCAGAGTTTCACCATCTCTTAGAAATACAGCTTATGTATGCTTAACAAAAATGGTAAGGTAAGAATAGGACTAGAAACAGCCAAATTCACGACCAGCCACCCACCACCTGTGGTGCCTCAGTAGTTAAAACAAGCATTAAACAAAAAAAAAAAAAAAAAAACAAGCTGTACCCCCAGGATAATTCAGAAGGTTAAGATATTCTTGTCTCTGGCTGGAACCCAGCAACACAGAAATCCTTTATATTCAAGTTATAGATTCTCAGTTACAACTGTGAACACTATTATGAACCATATTTTAGCCCGGATTCAAGCCCTATGGCTGCTTCAACCTACCATTTTTAGAGAAATAGGAAATATTTCATCCCACATTCCTGTTAAATAACCTGATGCATTACCAATTGATTTCAGTGCATTTGATTTAATGAATAGGGCCTTTGGAAACAGATAGTTGTGAGCTGCAGATGGTCCTTGGAAAGCCTGCCATGAAAAGTGTAATAAAATGGATATCACTGTACTTTGCATGAGTTTGCTGCAGTGGAAACTTCAATGCAGAATGACAGCTCATGCTCGAGGCCACCATATAGAACATCAGCACTAATGAAGGCATGGTTATTCTTAAGTTACAGCTATTTGAATTTATTACCATAGACTGCAAACAACTCTCATTATTGAGGAAATATGAAGATAATGAGTAAAAGGCATTTAGTACATAAAAAGTACAACCAAGAATTCAACTAGACAGGAATTTTAGCTCTTATGATGTAGCTCTCTGCTAGGTATTTTTAATGGGTGGTTGAAAATACATTTTTTTCCTTAAGAATTATTCAATCTGAGATCTTGAAAATATTATACAAATTGTAAACTAAACTTTCATTAATTAAAATGTAAATTGGAACTTGCACAGTGAAGCTTATTATATTAATTGATATTGTACGATTCAGTTGAACTACATGAAAAGTAAGTGAAGTGAAGCTTTAAGAGTGTGTAGTTTAACTGATCATGCAATAATATAAACTTACTTTATTTTTCTCCATCCAATTTTATAGCTTTCTTACAGCATTGAATGAGTGAATACAGCCCTTGTGGACTTAGAGTGAAGTACCTGTTTTACATAAGCATGTTAAACATTTCATGCATTTCTGGTAAGACCCAACAGACTTTAAACTAAGCACTTATTTTTTTTATTCCAAACTTTTTCTGGAAAAAAAGCACACGTTGCTGTTTAGTAAAGAATGATCATAATATTTATGCAGGCATAATTTCTTGAGCTAAAATTTAACTTCTCAACATTTTTCTAGTTTAATGCATAATGTAAACATGATAATAATTTCATTATTTTCACTTCCATTTCCAGCCTATGAGAGGTGTGCAAGTTCAGACATGTTCATTTCTGCCAACAGAAAAATGAAGGTAACACACAACGGGCAATATGCTACTCTGAAATTCTGCTTTCATCTCAACAAATCTTTAGCTGAGGTCTATGGAGAATTTGTTCTTCCCTATAGTATAGCTCAAAGATGGTTTAAAATGTTTAAAGATGGAAGGCAAATAATTTCAAGGGAAGATGGACTCTGTGCTCCACTTTGTATTATTAAAACATGTTGTCGATCCTGGTGACCTAGTGGTAAGCATGAGACTTAAGGTTGCAGGTTCAAACCTGGCCAGTACTGATGGATTTTTAGGAAAAAAATATCCTAAGTGTGGCTTCCTTCAGAAGGGAAGTAAAGCCATAATTCCTGTGTTGTAGATTTAGGGCACATAAAAAATTCTTAAGCCTGAAAGAAGAGGCCTTTGAGCAAAACTTATCGGCCGTATTACGCTATTTTAAATATTTATGCAAGTGCTGAATTGCGGCTAAAAGTCACAGCGCGTTGAAATTAATAGCTTATTCATTTTCTGATTAATTTATAAGATAAAAAAAGGACCTTTGAAGGGAAAATAGTAAAAATATAATTGCAATGAATAAAGCAAACTTAAATTAAATCTAAAGTCATGTTCAATAAAATTAAGTTAGCATGCGACGCATTTTTTTCTCAAATTCAACTCTTACGAGTGCAATAAAATATGTCAGTAGCCTTAATTAGGATCCATCTAGTGTTTAAAATTTCACCGCCCCACACGGGCTGATAGTTCCGTCTCAGATTACAGAGTGCGCTAGCGTGAGTCGCACCGTAGTCTCACCTCAGCATGAAGCCTGGGGTGAATTTGGGTTCATTCTCCCGCTAAACTCCGTCTGGGAAAGTGCGGACAGGGTTAATGTGAGTTAACCGATCGAACGCTTTTTGTCAGTTTCGCACCAGTTTCTACTTTCGCTTTGAAAATGAGTGGTAAGTAAAATTTTGATTACATAAAGCATTTTACACACTTGCGGTGTTGTACTAATTAAGCCTCTCACATTAGAATCCGCTTTAAATAAAAACGCACTTAATGCTACACGTGACTGTACTAGTAAAAGGGCACGCCCATTTTTAATTTTAACTATGTTACCGTGTTAAACTCGTGTCTCGTTTTTGCTAACGGTGCATTTTTTGTAGTAAGAAAGGATTATCATAGGAAGACACTCTAATATCGGTCACCAGGATCGCGTACTGACGTAGGACGTGATCATGGGGTCAATTTATGGGACCGACCTTGTCCCTCTTAACCTTCAGACGGCGTCACTAGCTTTATAGTTTAGCCATTCAGGGATTGTGTCGCAGGCGAGATTTGTTATTGGATGAGCGCCAAATGTGATTTAGGCTGAAAGAATGCAACCAGCATCGCGCACACGATCTTTTTTATTTCCTCTTTACCGTTCATGTTCACTATGCGCATATAAAAAAATGATTGGATTCTGGGCTTTAAGCGTTTTCTGAGCTTACGAGCCACCACATTTAAATAGGTGAGCCGGAAGATTCTGCGTGAACGCTGAAGGAAGGATTGAAAATCCCAAATCTTGTATGCTATTAATCGGTTTTTACGCAGTTCTTCTACGATATTAGCCATTTCTATGAAAGTTCTGCACTGGCAGTACCCAATTCGACTCAATTCAAAAACACGTTTTATTTTTGTAGTGTATTGTCGACAAATGTGACCATTTGTCTAATGTTCTAAAATGCTTGGCATCACAAGCAAAATTCAAGGACAATCCTCTAAAGAAACAGACATTAACTCGAAATTTACCTTTATAATTCTGATACTATGTTTAAAGCGAAGCTGAAAGTGTTTTATTTCCTTAGTAACATTATTATTAATTAATCCTGGCAATATTTAATAGGTTGATTTCTGGAAGGTTTAAATTTAATATAAAACCCAATAAAAGTTCCCATACTTTTTGTAATTACTTCATAAATGTCTTCTTATATTTTAAGTTCGTAAAGGTAATGTTTTGTATTGTTGATTATTTGATTATAAAGTATTACCTCTTCATTTTTTCCCGATAATGTCGTATCGAACACCGTCAAAGCAGCTTTTATTCATATAAAGATAGAATTTGCGTAAAATGTTCAAATAAATTAATTCTATTTTAAAAACAAAATTGTATAAACCAAGCCGAAACCCCAAGACACCAAAGATTTTCCATTCCTTGTAAATAGTTTGCAACACTTGTTATCATAAACAAAAAGTACAAAAGAAAACAAAATTAAGTGCGTGACCTTAAAAAAACTATTTGTTGCGTCCATGCTTAAAGGTGCAGAAAATGTACGATATTTTCATTTCGCCTAGTAATTATTCATTAAAACATTTCTATTGATTTGAAAAATTGTCTGTAGCAAAATTGCAAAAATTATCTATAAAATTAGCGTTTTAAACTCAATTACTCGTGCCAAAATTACTAGTTACTAGTAAAAGACTTTGTGTTATAACATCCACTTTAATAGTTATTATTTTTTTTTCCCATGATAATGAGTAAAGTTTCAATTCGCCCTATATTTGTTAGTTCTAAAGGTGAGTCTTTGAAAAACTTGTCTCTAAAGAAATCAATTAGTTAACATTGCGCACGGTTATTCGGTTTACTCACCGAAAAAGAATTGCCATTACAATGTACAAACTTCGTGCAGTAAGAAATTAATGATTTACTTCGATCTTCCAAGAGGTATTTGTTACACGTGACACAAATAAATAACAAATTTAACATTTATTTTCACATTTTAGTCTGTATTATTCTCTAGCTGGTACTCGTACTTGTGGTACTCGTTGCTTGTATGTAGCATTAAACTTTTCCTAATTGCTTTGTTGACTATGGTTGGTTTAGACTGCCATGAAATCGTGACCTTGTAACCTTTACATCTTGAAATATTTATTTCCTGTAAATATTGTGCTGTCATAGAAAAAGGCATTTGGTGATATGCATTCTAAATTATTTTTAGGAAGCTTCTTAATTTCACACTCGTCCAAAAAAGAATGACAATTTAGAAACTTGTATCATCAATAACCGTTCTCCTACTGGAATTACAAATAATATCAATATGAGTTGCTCTGTGGAAAGTTTAATGATAGAAGTTCCAGCAAACAGACGCGTGCTAGAGTAATTAATTTCAGCACCAGTATATGGATGGTAGTTGGCATAGGAAGTAAACATTCTGTGAATAGCTGTCTTAACATATCATGTTACACGTAACAGTGGTAGCATGTGTCAAAGGTAATGCCATCACTCATGTTGTACGACTGTCACGGTTAATGTCTTCCGTTCGTGCTGTGTTTAGAATGTGAAGACTGTAAAGCCTTTTTATAAAAGCACATAAAATTAGCGAAAGAATCTGGGCATAATGAAATATACCAAAATAACTAGTTTTTCTTATAGATAAATGTTGTGTGACTTAATAAAATAAATGTCGCAGAATGTTTTATAGTGTGGGAAGATATAGAATGACTAGTCTAAATAAATTGCTTAACGTAATATTGCTGTAGGTTATGGAACAGTATTAGATGAATTATAATATACAGCAAAAATTATATTTTTTTAAATACCAGTGCTTTCAGTAAAGTCTTTCTTTCTCTTTCTTTTTCTTAAGGTAGTAAAGAATGTAGTACATTGTGTCGCGGTTTTACTATATTTATGATTTTGTTATTAACCCAATGGATTGGTTGTCTTACCTCGTAAGCTACAGTATTAGTTTCGTAAGTATTCGTGCCGATATGAAGTGTCAAGTTTGGAACAAGAATCTAAATTTACATCTGTCCTTGAAAGGGTATCAGCATCACGATTGTCATCTAACACACTAAAGAGCCTGAGACTATATTGGGAGCAAGATCTGCAACACAGACGCGGAACCGTTAGGGTTCTACTTTGAAGTAAACTGGATACAACGTCCACATATCATTAGGGGTTCTCGTCTTGACCTTCCCCACCACACTTTGCACAAAGATGGGAAGATTAAAGAACCCGGGAAGTGAAGAAAAATATAGGTAAAGAATAAAAATAAAAAAAAACATTAAAAAGCGGAAAAAAAAAGGATGTGTCATGAAAAAAGAAAAAAAAACAATAATTATCAAGATAGAGAAAAGAAAAAATGGAAGATTCCGCATAGCTCTCATAGAAAATTAATGCGCTGGATATTTAACCGAGATATTATGACCTTTAATTATAGGGTTCATGCACATGACAATTATCATTTCTGCAAGCTATGGTTTTGCACAGCTATTAGTTACAAGCAGTTTTTCTCACTGGGATACTATTAGTAATAATGAATAGCAATGACTTGGCAGTCTATCTTATTATCGCTACGGGTGGCAGAGGCCATTAAGGCGTGGACTCGTGAGCGGGAGGTCTGGTGTTCCAATCCTCCCAGGGCCGTCAAATGCCGGGGAGGTACTCTAAACTTAGACCTGAACGTTTCTTCCCTTAAAAAAATTATCCTTTCCCAATATATCATTTCATTTCATGTATCAACAGTACCCACCGCCTGTGGTGCCTCAGTAGTAAAAACGGGCGTTAAACACTATTAAAAAAAGTATATCTTATTAATTTCTTAATGATCTGGGATAAACGTGTCTATTCTTCCAGATATTGCTGTCAACTCGTGACAACTTTGAAAATATAAGAAAAACTTTTCAAATGAAAAATTTGAATTACTTGGGATTTCATTCTAATGAATATTATATTTTTGAGTTCTGGATTTTTCATTCGCCTTTTAAAATATATTTTAAGGGACACTGCGACTGAATTTTCAAAGTTCCACATTTTTGTATTGATTTTTCCGAAACTTTTACTGTCAATGCATTACTGTTAAGTTAATGTGTATACCAAATTTCATTTAAATTGGATAAATAATTTGCAAGCTACAAATTATTGCAAAATACGTAAATATAACAATCGAAGTGCCTCACATGGCTCATGAGTTGAGAAAATTGGTTGACATTTTAGCAATTGGAGCTTTAAACCCCATAAAACTGTACAGAAAGATATTTTGAATTAAATGAGTGAGTCTGATAATTTTTTAAATCTATAATTTTAATCTTTAAAAATGAACAGCTTTTAATAGAAAATATTTTTTTAATTCTTTTTGCACCATAGAATAATTTTTGCACTATAGAATGTTAACAATGGATACTGCTGCACATTCCGGTAAATTTTAATTGAATTTAAACAAAAACTGTGACGTATGGGACATTTTGAGTGTGTGAGAACGAAATTTTGTGAAAAACGTTGTTTTATAAAAACATTTGCTGGGAAGCATGTGGTTTATAAGGACACTTGGCGGTCTTTAAATGACTGTAGAACTCAAATAGAGGGGGACATGCAAATGTAGACTCTCTGTGGAGGCCCAAAGATTCCAGGAACCATTTGAAAAAAGAAAAAAAAAACTTTTGGCAGATTTTGGCTAAAAACTCGCCCCACGTGTTCCTTAAGAGATAACAAACAGAATTAGTTACATTTGATTTGCTAATGCCCCATTCTAATTCTGAGACAGAGAAGGTGTTTTTTTTTTTTTTTTATCTCAGATGATAAAGTTAAATGAGATATTGGGAGCTCATTTACTCAGTGCATTTGTGTCGCAAGAAATGCTTTACAATTCACACAGGTAGCATTTGAAAATGTATAACAGAAATGCGTACTCTATTGATAATAAAGATGTAAGAACTGAAACAAAATTTGATGCTTTTCTGTTTGTGCATCGAGCGGAAGCTATACTTCTAAAACTCTGCCACTGTTTGTGACATGATTATTATAAGGGATGTCTGACATAAAATAATAAAGTGTATGTTATGTATAGGTATATATAAATTAAGGAACATGCACATTCATGATCCATATTTTCATTCACTTTCTAAGGTTAATTCAAGTATTTCAGAATTCCACAAAATTCATCTCCCACTACCAGCAATTGAACTAGGAACTGTAACAAAAATAATTACTGCTTTCTAACCAATTTCCTATTTTGTAACACTCTGTACCATAACATTTAATGTATTCTAGAATTGAAATTGTGAATGGTATCAAATATTTTAATTATTCCCAGAGCACAAAACACCTTATATTTACTTAACTTGTATTACTCTGCTAAAATCGGCAAAGAGAACTATGCTCAAGCTCAAGCCAAAAGAAAGCAAATGAGCCTGTACAAAAACTTAACATAACTGAAGACGTCACTTCAACTGTTTGTAACTGAAATGTGTAAACAATGTTTTATGATAGTAACCTATACGTTTCATGTGTAAGATGTTGTATAAAGAAATAGCTGTAAAATGCAAATTACGTAACTGATAAATACCATAGCAACAGCCTGTGACAGATATGGTTAAATACATGCTCCGTTCGGCACGTTAACAGAAAAGTGCTCAATACATAGAGTGAGGTAATATGAGTTTTGGGCCGCCTAAAGTGCAGCCGCCGCAATAAGTAAAAAAGAGATTGGGAGTCGAGGCGGTTAAGTTGGTATTTTAGTTTTAGTATTTATACGAGGACTGTTCATAAAGTTACTTCCGCTTTATTTTAACAAAAACATCAATGAAGTTACACAATTTATTTTATATTAGTTTGAAACTATACAAACTTTATTTTTGTTTTTGTACGTAGTTTCCGGCTACAGTTATGCATTGTCATCCATTTCAACGAGCTTAAAATTTTCGGTGTGATAAAATGATGCCGTCTGTCACAGCAGCCAACCTAAAACGCTGGACTGCAACCATAAGAGTCTAAATTTTGCTATGCAAGTCACTTCATCACGAAGACACCATCGTCTTACGCCCCCATCACTCTTGATGTTTGGTCCGTAAACTTCACAAATTTATCAATGGATTTTGGCCTCTTAGCAGTTTTTTACTACAAGGAATCGAATCACAGAGTGTCGTGACTTTTGCACTCCCGCTAATAGAAGCGTATTGCATAAAGCTGCACACCATGTAAACATGGTGTTGATATGGTGATTACAGTGCCCATTATTTGAAAACAGAAGTCAGTTTATGAACAGGCCTCGTATTTTTACCTAATGCATAAAAATCGACTGTATTTCAAATTGATAATAAGCACTAACGTATGTTATAAGAGATGTTGAAAATGATGCTCCTTAGCGGCAATAGATTGCCGGCATCTGCATAAGAAATGCTTGTATTTTATCTTTCTTGTGTAAAAAAATGGGCGGTACGGAATACGTTTCTTGTCATTGAAAGATGCTGTCTCTCGTAACCTTTTAAGTTCATGTAACAAGGATATGTTCTTGCCAATTATTTAACCACTTCTTTTCAAGAATCCATTTTCACATATGTACCGTACATAAAAACCCGTCCAAACTTTATTTATGTAGTGTTATAACTAGGTCTAGTATTTTTAGGTTTTTATAAATTAAGAATTAGCTTTTTTTTAAACACTTTTTTTAAAGTTTTGCTTCGTTGAAATAGAATAAATACATTGAAGCCAATATATGATCATATAAATTTATTTTAATTTAATTTTCTTGTGTTTTCCATTGTTCTGAAACATAAAACTATACGAACGCTCAATATTTCCAAGTCTTTATAATATCAGGGCACTGCATTTTTTAAAGTTGTAAAGCACTAAACTTGCTTAATATTTCTAAGTTTTTATAATGCAGTTTTGCATCTGTGGTAAAATTGGGATCCTTGCTGACACATCTAATCAACCGACTTTTAAAAACTTTCCTTTTGGCATCTTGCTATAACTGTTAATAAACTGGAAGTGTACGCTTCTTAATGTTTTCAGTGTGCTTCTAAATAACAGTTACATCCGTTACTTTGAGAAAAAATAGCATTTAAACGTGACTGGCAACAATGATATTACGAAATTAAATTCAGTTTGCTTGTAAAAATAAGACAATTTCGACTATGCTTTCAACACATGACAATTATGGTATTACAAAATTAAATGCAATGATTTGTCTTTGAAGTTCATCAAGACAAACATTGTTGGCTAATATTTTAAAAGTAATTTTATCGTAAATATTATTAAATTTAATTTTAGTATTTTAAAATTAATTCGAATTTAGTTTTTTTAAACTATAGTTTTAGCCATTTTTAGGTTCAACGTCTATTTAGCCATTTTTAGGTTAATAAGTTTCAACTATGTGACTCCCATGATAAAGAAAGGGATAATTATGTTAAAATATCACGGTTAGCTAGCAAGGAACAAAATAGTTTAAAACCCAGGAATCCAGGCCGTAGTTATAACTAACGAACAATTAGCACAAAATGGAAGCACAAGTAAAACACAAACACAGTCACTCACTGCCTCTCTTAACTACAAACTGTTATATGAACATGCATTAAAGGCCATGACGACTGACTTCTTCCAGTGCGGAGCCGCGCTCTGCTGACCCATACATCCATTAAACTCTTTGTAATGTCGTTGTTTCTTATACAAATATTTGTTAATTTCTACTGTGCATGTTATTTCTATTAATAGTATAAGTACTTCTATATGAATTAATACTAATTTATTTGTGAAAGTATGTATTTATGTACATTTAACGGCTAGTATTAATTCGAAAATTAGGAATTTCTCTCGGACAATTTAGGTAAATTTGTAGAAATGTTTGTCCATATTTGTTCTCAGGCGTTGCTGATTAAGGTTGGCAAGTTAGCAAAATGGCCAGAGAAGCAGTTGTCTCGGGGATAATTATTTTGAATAAAAATATTTGGTATGAACCCTTTTTAAAAATATTTTAATTAAAAAGTATATTCGTATAATGATGATGATGATGATGATGATGATGATGATGATGATGATAAGAATAATAGTCTAATAAGAACCTGCTCGCTCTTACTGTAGCACAGTAAACTTATTCCCAGATGCTGGTCGAGTTATCAGAAAGAGTATTGATAGAGTACAGAGGAGCTGTGCAGAGAGGGTAGTGTGCAGGTCATTGCCTTGAACAACAACGTGCTTACCTGCTTTTGTTTTGTCTCGCCTATTCATCTCCCCCTCTCTCTCCCCCAAGCCACTTCACGTTTAGCAAATAATTCTCCATACTTAATGCACAGTAAACTGCTTTCATTGGGTACCCAGTTTGGAAGTCTTAGTTACTATACGTAATACAACTGTAATATTAAAAGGGGTTTATTTAATTTTTGCTAATGTCTTTTCTCTTTGCCTTTCTACATTTATACAAGAGACCACAAAGTATCTTGTATAAATATTTTTACTACACAAGATATTAATATATCAGGAACTTTGTACATTTTAATAATATAAAAGAACATGTGAATGTCTGTGCTAATTTCCTTTAATAATGCGATCTCGTTGTTCTTTCCGGCTTTGTCGCACAAAACCTTTAAACTCTTCTAATCGGGCTTATCTCATATGTCAACTTGACCCTTCTTCGTCTGCAGGAGGAGTCACCCTAGCAGTAAACTACAGTTAAGATGTAAAATCCAAGCCACACCTCTTCTATTAGAAGCACAAGTGTCATAGGAAAAGATTTACATATTTGTCCATGTCGTGATATTAATCCAGACATTACCCCTCGATACACATACCTTTTCTTTAGTGATTCCTTTATCTTGTTCCTTGCTCCTACTCATTCCATTTCGCTATTTTCATTTCTCTTCTGTACTGCAATTTCTTTTTATTTTGTTTTATGTTCCCTTCCTTTGTTTCAAAGGCAGCCTAAGCAAAAGAAACATCTGTCACCGAGATAATCCATAAATGTATGAATTAAATATACAGTTTTACTTGGGTGGGGGAGAGTAAGTTATCGGTTGAGCTTTGGCAGCTTCAGAGGAGACAAGAATGGCAAAGTACCTCGAGTTTGAAAACAATAAGCTTGCAATAATAAATGCCTATATATGTTAATTTATCAAGAACATATAGTTGTGTTAAGAAGATTTTAGGACCTCATAGGTATATTATTATTATTATTATTAAACTCTTCATAATATGCTGTATAAAATATTACTTATGTAGGAATTTTCAAAAGTAATGTTAAAGTCAGTTAAAATTAAAATGAACACTTTTAGGATACTTTTTAAGTTGGTAATACTGAACATCACATTGCACGTAACAATCTTGTTGCAAATCAATTTTCATTACTAAGCATTTTCCATTTTAAAATTACTACTACAAAAATAAACTAAAAACTGCGTTTAAACCTTAAATTTATAGCCAATTAAATGTTCGAAACATTTCCCTTTACAATCTGACAATGACTAAGGCGCAAAATGAACTCGTGTTCTACTTTAGTAGCATTTATCCACTCACTTATTGTCTACGTTTTCTGTCACCACATCCCACCATAACCAGAATTTCAGATTCTTTAAATATCTTTAAACATTTTATATGACCTCCTTCGTAGTGTAGTGGTAGCGTTTGTCAGTACTAATTCGGAGGGCCTGGGTTCGATTCCCGATCAGGTTAAGCTCTCTGAGTAAGGTTTTCTCGGAGCTTTTCTTTACCCTGAGAAGGCGAATGCCAGATAGCTTTAAGGCGCCAAGGACAGAGTTCAATTGCGCCATCATTAATTCATTACATTCATCTATTGGTTTAAGCCCCCCCCCCCCTTCGTTCACCATAACCATACTGCCACGAGTGGTAGAGATCGTTGAAGCACGGACTCGTCTGGGGTTAGATTCCCATAGAACCGTCCTCTCTGAATGAGATTTTATTCAGGATTTCCTTAGTCCTCATAAATGGCAAATGCCTAGGAGGTACCCTAAACTTAGCCAGGAACGTTTCCTTAAAAAAAATCCTTTCCCAATTTATCATTTCATCTCATGTATCACAAGTGCCTCGGTAGTTAAAACGGGTGTTAAACACCATTTAAAAAAGTATATTTTCATCTCCACGGGAAAAACTTATCGGCGCCCTATGGGCGTCTCTACTTCAGAAATCCGCTACAAAAACCCCAGGCTAAGGAAAAAAGCTCACAGCTTGAGGGACAATGTGCTGGCATCGTAACAAAAGAAAAAGAAAATATGTTGATTTTAAGAGCAAAATTATGTATATATTAAATTGATGATAATACAAACCCTGATTTAACTATTAATAATATAAGTGTTGAAAGGCACGTAATGCTTGTGATTACTGATTAGTTGTATTTCACGCGAGGATCGCAATGAGCCTTTCAACATGTGTGTTAAATACTATTTTTATATTCCCATATCGTAATGTAACTTATTTTTAATTTATTATAATTTGTTTTAATTTTGAAAGTTAAAAACGAGAACTGGAAATACCGAATCGATTAGTGTTTGTTCATATATTTGTATAGTTACGCGTTAGTGTTTTGTTAGTTAATGTTGATTTTATTGAAACATTTAGTAGCTCGATGATATGAAGGTCAATTGAAAAATCATAATGGAATTTGACGAAAGTGATAAACGATTTTGAAGAAACTCCGCCCGAAGTGGTTGAAGCGGCGACTAATATAAGGAATGATTTGCTGCCTGAGAAATCTTTAAAACAGTGTGAGTATGAGCATTTGGTGTAAAAAGAAAAATGTAAGAACAATCAGTGAAAATTCTTTGTTGGCGTATATTCTGGAGAAATCGAAGGCAATGAAATCTTCAACGTTATGTCTATTTATTCCATGTTAAAGTCTTTGTTATATCTGAGACAAGGTGGTGATATATAGAAGTTTGGAAGTTTGATCGCCTTCTTGAAAAGAAAATCTGTTCATATGTAGCAAAAAAGTTCAGTGTTTTCACAAGAGAGAGACATTTTTGTTGGAAGCTCCTGATGCAGAATATTTTACGTGCTTTTGTTTCATATCCTACTATTGTTAGTAAAGTGCCAGATTAATTTTACCTAGTGTATCTCGTGTGGTGTAACTATTCATATTAACAGCAAGTAATTTGCATTGCTTGAATAATTTCTTAATTTTATTGTATTAAATTGAATGATTACTGCTACTTTCAGTTGTAATTTATAAAACAGTGGCTTAAAGTAGTGGTATAAAGTTATTTTGCATCACATCTTAAAATGTTTTATTCAGTGTCGCTAGACTGCTACTCTCGGCTCTAAAATTAGGTAGGCATTAGTTACATTACGATACGGTAGTATGAAAACATTATTACACATGACTTTTTTTTCCTCCTTTCTTTTTTATTTTTGTGATCATGGTACCGGAACCTGAAGATATTGTGCCAGATGAAAAATGGTAGGTTATAACTTGGCAGAATGAGTTTAGGACACTTTTATGTCTGTTTTCTGTGCATTCGCCTAAAGAATTTAGAGGAGAAACTGCTGATAAACCTTATTTGGGAAATTAACCCAACCAGGACACGAACATGGGCCCGTCGATGGAAAGTACAAACGCTACATCTAGACTACGGTGGTGGTCATTGCAAATGTTTACTAATGACAGGTATCATGTTTATTGCTCTTGACTGGAGTATGCTTATCTTTCACGGATATTTTGTAGGCATCAGGGTTGGCAACACTGCCCTCAGTTGCAATGGGTCTTTTCTGAATGGAACTTTCTAAATAAAGTGCAAATAGCGATCAGCGAAATACGGCAGTTTAAGGCAGAACAAGTGTTTCAAGCGAGGAAACTTGATCCTGACTGTAAAGATATCATTTGTACCTTGCGGTGTGTGTAACCTGAGACAGTGTAAGGTACCCGTACGCTGGAAGGACACGCGCCCAGGTGTGAACTGCAGCATGCTTGCCGGCTGGGGTGCCTCTCAAGGTTGGGACATGAAACCTGCCTTCAGGTCTGCAGCGGGCCGTTAGGGGCGTCGAACTGTTTTGAACCCCCTGCCGAAGGACAGTTAGACGTTCGTTCCCCTGGAAGCTATTTACTTTTCGTTTCGTAAGACGAAGGTATATAAATTTAGCCTATGCTTGAAGTGACATGGCAACGCCCAGAAGCTTGTTTCACAAAAGTATAAAGTACTACTTTAGAAAAGAGCTTATAATAAAAGTTACAATTTACAGGCCTTTTAATGAATGCATTGTTGTACTTTGAACGTGCAAAGAAACCTATGTGCATTGTCAAATAAATTATTGGACACTTAACAGTAAACATAACTTAAGAAACGCGTTAATAAGTTCGGAGAATTGTGCTGGATGCATGAAAACATAGGTTTTATATGGAACTGTTAGTTTTATTTTCAATTAGTTAAAATTGTGGATTTCGATAAATGAAATGCTTCGCTCTAATAAAAGAAGAAACTGTAGGGAGCCCGACTCAATGGCTACTGTTCGATTTACTAATACCAACTGAGAAAAACAAAACAGAAAATGTTTTACCGTTCAGAAGTACGTGCTTAACAATATTTATTGTTACTTAGGCAGGCATTGTTACGTAATTTACAAAATGATTTCAGACTGTTTGGCTGAATACGCAAAAAACAATTGCTTGAGTGAATGTACATTAGTTAAATTTACATTTACTGAAAATATAGAAAAATGGTCAGTGATGCGTGTTCAGGAATTATGTAGTGGAAGTATAGAGTTGTCTACACAGACAAGACAAATGTGCGTCGCGTGATAAAAGTATTTTATATTTTTTTCGATAATTTCACTGCGATGTCCAGCTGTGATTGATTACTTGTGATAATTGTTAAGTATCGTCCTTTAGATGGAGCGCTGTGAAGTTTCATAGCGTAATTAGTAGCGATTTGGTTGTGACGATCGTGTAAACAAACTAGTGTTAACATTTTCTACAAAATAGATACAACTGAAATACAAGCTGTGATAAAGTACTTCGTTTTTAATAGTTTAACCCCAATAGAAATACAAAAGGAGTTAAATCCCACATTAAAGAAGTATTTCCGTTCGTTTTCGACGGTTAAAAAGTGGGCATGGTCATTTAAGTTGAAGAGCACTGGGGGCATCCCAAAACTGTTAAGACCGACGAGGTTGTGACAAAAATTCACAATGCCTTACTCAATGGTCGGCAAAATTCTCGGGGTCGCGGTTTTACCCCAGGTTTACTTATTTTAACCAATCATTTAGGATTGATTGGATATTTGAATTATGTTCGGTTATTTTATTCATTTTTACTTCTTTTTGGCCGATTGAAGGTATACGAGTTGTCTGGCATAGCTAAGAACGATAGGCTGTGTCCACTACATTTTACTTAAGTTTAGGTATGAGAAAGTTTCCGCTTGATGGAAGTTCATAATTAGCGTTGCTCACTTTTTTAATTTAACTTAGCACCAATTCTATAACAATATTAAGCACAGTAATGCCAAAACTAATTTTGCAAACCCAATTTTTTCACATAAAAGTTTTAGGTGAATTTACGTCAAAAAACTTCTATTTCTGTTTGCCTACCCATAATTATAATCGGTATATATGAATATTTACGCATTAATTCATTGCAACACATCCAAGATAAAGCACAATTTTTTAAAGTTTTATTTATTATTTAAGATGTTAACATTTAAAATGGCATCAGAAAGTTTTTATCAATTTATAGCTTGGAGTAACTCTTTAAAGCATCACTGAGCTCCCTTCCATTTTGTAAAGATCCTTTAGAATTTTGTGTGCCTTTTAAACGTGAACATTGCGACCTATTGAATTAAGAACCTGCAAACTACCATTTGAAGACAGCGCCTTAAGCTTACTAAAGTTAGACTCAAGGTCAGCTATTCCGGTTGTTCATTCAAAGCTGTCTGCATAATTCATAAATGGCGAGAATAAATAAACCTAACACTTTGCAGTGGAATCTTTATCTATAAAACATTTTACAAGTATTTGTGCAAACTATGTCCATGGATTACAATGAGAAAAAATTGTTGTTTATTTTTAATAGTGTTTAGTGCCCATTTTTACTGCTGAGGCACCGCCTGTGGTGCCTCAGTAGTAAAAACGGGCGTTAAACACTACTCAAAAAAAAAAACTGCTGAGGCATCACAGGCAGTAGACAGTGATAAGACGTGAGATGAAATGATATATTGGGAAAGCATTTATTTTAAGATAGGAAACATTGCAGATAAATTTAGGGAACCTTCCCCCGACATTTGCCATTTATGAGGATTGAGAAAACCTGGAAAAAACCTCAGTAAGGGAGGATGGTCCTGACGGGAATCAACGCCAGACTTTCGCTCACAAGTACTTGCCTTAACGACTTCAGTCACCCGTAGAAATTTTCAAAAAATTAAGTTCATGGCAGATCCTTTATAGTCCGAATGGATAATGCACTGTACATAAATCATTTTTACACCTAACTCGCTTATAGACAGATTTGGAGGTGTCAGTCGTATCGGGGGCAGGCCAGGAATGAAACCACAATTTTCTTCAGAAAAGTTACTCGAATTCCATCTAATAAATTTAATGAGAGGTTATGTTTGAAATTAGGATAACATTTTTAACTTTTACAATTTTTATTAGGTTTAAAGTTTATATTCAAATACATTATAATAAAAAATTTTATTACTTCCTTAGGTTATGATTTTTGAATAATGGCACAAAAGAGTTCCATTTTTTAATGTTTATCACGTTTTTTCAGGATATATAACCGTATTTTGTAGTTTTTCACCAGTCAGTCAATCCTGGTGGTCTAGTGGAAAATCAAACTTGCCTCATAGACCCAAGATCACTGGTACAGTTCCAGCCAAGGTCGATGCATTGTTTTCAGGCGTGAAAATCTCAAGTATGGCTTCCTTCGAAGGGTAGTAAAGCCGTGGGTCCCCTTGTCGTAACTTACTGCAAACCTACAAAAAGAGACTCTGAGCAATGTTTATTTATTTTTGCTCACAGATTGTGGCAAAAAATTGACGCTGAGAAAAATGCAAGTTTATGTGTGAAATGAATACGATAAATTTACAGCGATATGGGGTTATAATTGCTTGAAATTCAAAATTTCGTTATATTTCATTGATAGAAAACATGTCGCATCAAGACCTGTTATATAATTATGTAATGGAATGAATTGTTCGTTGTTTACAGTCCAGACATCAGCGTCTCATTCAATTCAGGGCATGAAACGGCCGATAAATTTTGCTCAGAGACTTCTTTTTTCATGCTTGAAGTTCTTTTAGTGCCGTAAATGTACGACAAGGGACCTAGGCTTTACTTCTCTTCGAAAGGAACCCATACTTAAGATTTTTACGCCCGAAAAAATCCATCGATCATTGAACCAGCCATGAATTGTAAAAATAGAAAAATTTAAATTTTAGATATCACTACTTTGATTGTACAGATCGAATTGAGCATTCATTAGATTGTGATGATATAGTTCATTCTTCTGCAGAAAATTCAAGCTTGCAATTGATAGAGCTCATTAATGTGGTCTTGTTGAAATCACTGATGTATTTCGCTCGGATAGTGTTCCTTTTTCAGCTGGTTTTATATTCCGAATGCTGTAGTGACCTAGATATCTTTCTTCCTGAAATCCAATAAGATCCTAAGCGAGTTTTCACCTTGTAACCATCTTTACCGAAAATAGACTTGCGCTCGTGAACCATAAATATCATGTTTCAGACTTTTGTCAGAAACCTTCCTACAATATTCTTTCTTTATAAAGTAGGTCTAAAATAATATTGGTGTGAATTTTCGGATGCGATATTAAATTTTCTAACTTCCAAATGCAAAATCAGATCTGAATAATCGTTTTATAGATATAAACGATATGTTGTAAAACAGACGTGTCAATTTTCATTAAGATAGATAAAATTTTGAAAAATTTTGAAAATATATCTTAATTATAAAGATATTATATTACTTGCTCAAAATGTAAGTTAATGAACATTTTTAATGTTAATATGTAGCATTCTATGGAACTGTGAATTGGTTTAGTGAGTGCTTCAGGTGTAAGTAAAAAAAATTTAATTAAATGTATATTTTTTACCCAAAACTACAGTCCAAAAAGTTCGAACGGCTTAAGAGAAAAACTATTTCTAGTACGTGAAATTGTTTAAAAAAAAAAAAAAAAAAAAAAAAAAAAGAGATAAATTAGTGGCTAATTGAAATCAAAGTTATGTAATGTGATGAGATAAAAAATGTTCTAATTATCCTAAAATTCCCCAGTTGCGTCCTTTCCTTTGTAGTCTGATGATTTTTTCCCTCAATTTTGCTAATTTAACTCCACATCTGTATATATGACAGATGATCGTCATTGGCTGTCAGCAGCTCGCTTTTTTTTTTTTTTTTTTTTTTTTTTCACGATTATGTCCAACGTTCAACTGCCAGGGTCTTATTCTTTGATACAAATGCTTCTGCGGGGCACTTTTTCCATTCATGTTATGGAGGTACCCGTTAGACCGTTTTAACTACAGAGGCACCACAGACGGTAAACACTGGTGATACATGAGCTGAAATGATATATTGAGAAAGGAAATTTTTTAAAGGAAGGAAGCGTTCCAGGCCTAAGTTTAGGGTACCTCCACGGCATGCCAGTTATGAGGACTGTGAAAAACCTGAAAAAAAAAAAACCCCAGACCGGGAGGACGGTCCTGGCGGGAATCGAACCCCAGGCCTCCCGCTCACGAGTCCGCGTCTTAACGACCTCGGCCACCCGTGGCGGTATTTTATGTTAGTTTTTTTTTTCCAAATACCTTTATTTATCCTCATAATTTTGATTATCTTTCTCATAGTTGAATGCAATGCACTTGATCCAGCGTTTCTGCCAGTCTTCAAAGACATGCTGGTAGCCAATTTTGACAGGTCCTTCAGAATCGCTTTCACCACTTCTTCTGATAACGGAAAGTGCTTCCCAGAGGTTAATTCTGAACTATGGAGAGGGTGAGGGACACACACTTAACATAGATTATTGTGAGATATTTTAGCAACAACATTTGCCATGTGTAGCCGTGCATTATTGAAGTGCAAAATCCAGCTAGTTGCATGGAAATAGGGTCTTTTGAATGTGATATTGCCTTGCAGAATTTTCACAACATTAGTGGTAGTATTGCTCAGTTACAGTTATGTGTGTATAGGTATGGCATGCTGGTAAACCATTTTTGACTATCCAAAAATGACATGGCCACAACTTTCCCAGCAGAAGAACCAAGTTTACCTTTTGGGGGGGGGGGGCGCTTGTGATGATGGAGATTTCGACACCTAACTTTGCTTTTTGGTCTCAGGATCGAAACGATGTAGTACAGTTTTATCAGCAGTGATTATCTTTGAAAGAAACTGCTGATCTTCCTGTAATATCATCTTCACTTGTATGCCAACCTGAAGCGAACGTCCTTTTGTTGCGGAAACAGTAGTCCCTCTCACAGGCGGTTACCGGAAGTGTCAACAGTGAAACTAATACCACGTGTACATTACACATTATGCTCTGAAAATATTGTAAAGTTACATTTTAGTGCCATAAATTATGCTTGTAAAAAGTATGATCATTTTTTATTGAATGGGTCTCTTACTATCTTGGGAAGCAGAAATTTGCAAAACATTGTTTTATACCGTTCAAATTAGGAAATAACCTGTACAATACGCTCAAAATATATTTGAAGCTGGGAAGAACGAACTCTTTCCAATACAAAGTTCAGTTTTAGTTCCTTCAGTTTCGTATTGTAGTTTTGAACGCGTTGAAGGTGAGAAAATTCATGGACGTGCAAGTGCTCGTCAAACTGTTAAAATATTTCCAAGAAACGCAAGCTTGCACCTTAAACAATTTTTTTGTCATCTAGAGAAAATAGGAAAAGTTGAGGAAAAACCATAAATGGATTTCAAATAAATCAAATGAGTATCAGAAGCTTCATCGGTACGAAGTATGCTTTTCAGAAACAGAAAAGGCTGTATCGTAATCTGTGGTGCAAAGTGAATTCTTTAGTCCGCAAACGATGGCATTATGACTTGATCGTGATGAAACACATTCGTAAATTGTACCAAAGAATCGCTCTGATGGTTTCCAGTCGTTTTAATTTATTATAATTGTTTTAAAACCTGGCGAAACAAACATTCCTGCGGAAAATCTGTATCATTATCTTGATAAATGTATTGGGCGCTGCAAGAAAAAAACCTCCAGCACACAACAGGAAAGGATCAATACTGCTTCATAACAATGCCCGGCCGTGTTCCAAGAGCTGATTAAATTAAAGTCACACTAAAGAACAAAGTCTTCAATAACGAAGCAGGAACTGAGGCAACTTTTGGCTAGTTTTATTTACGGACGCTTTTTAACATCTCAGATCATCAGCATCCCATTCAATTCAGGGCGTGTAACGGCCGACAAATTTTGCTCAGAGGCCTCTTTTATCACGCTTGAGGTTCTTTATCGTGCCGTAAATGTACGACACGGGACCCATGAATTTACTTCCCTTCCGAAGGAAGCCATACTTAGGAATTTTACGCTCAAAAAAAAAAACATCGATCCTGGCTGGGATTGAACCCAAGATCTTTGGTTTATGGGGCACTAGATCACCAAGATGAACTCTGAGACAACATTTAAAGATATTTTCTCTTTCTATAACTACGATTTTTATCCAAATAACCTAAAACTGTAAATGCCTGCGGTGGTACTTTGAAGTTTAAACTATTAATTGCAGTAATTAAGTTTTAAAATTATAGTCACTATTGACAAGATGTTCAAATGAGGCTTGTTGTCTAGCATAAGTTGAAACACGCATGATGCGATTCTATCATAGCTACCTCAGATTAACTTGTGTATTGTGAATTTTTGTTACCTCAATTTGTGTTTATCTGCATTCTTTGTATTTCTCGTGAAAGATAGTGAAACTTTGTGGTGTTTAGAAGTTAGTAGAAATGGTAAACTTCTTTTTTGAATAAACCACCTGAATAATTTTTCTTACGTGTGCTGGAAATTTACTCCAAAAACTCAAAGAAAGTCTATCACTTTAATAAGATGGATAAGAAAGCATTATAAACTTTATTTTGATTGCCCTCTTAGTGATCAAAAATAAAAATTTGTACATGTTCCACTGCTCAATGGTTGAAAGGAAAGCGTCGAGACAGACCATTCGCTGTTCCAATGGTATGGGGTGCTGTGGTGTGGTACTGTGCTTGTTCCTTTTCAAAGAAATTGTTAATGGCTTTCTGAGTCAACAGAAAAGATAACTATGTTTCCTTAATGAATGAAATGCTGGTGAACTACAAGAATATGGCGTGTGGAATGTTGCTTAAAATTGAATTTTTACATTCACACCTTGACTTCTTTCCGGAAATTTTGGGCGCCATAAATGATAAGCAGAGTGAGAGTTTTGGCCAAGACATCCTTACAAAGAGCACTAGAACCCTTCAATGATGGGCGACTATTTTTTTTTTTTTGTGTGTCTTCTTAAGGAGTGTGATGAAACACGATACAAAATAAGGGCACCACCGGCGTTTTCAAAACAAAATAAAAAGTAAAATTGCAACTATATTGTGAACTATATTTAAGATCTTTCTGCATCGTATCCACACATACAGGATGTAACAGATATTTCAAAAAATTAGGGAAACATTCCTCACATATACAGGATAAAAAACTATATGAACATGGGTCCGGAATTATTTCTTGTTAGTCTTTTTTCTACATCTATACCACATAGCAGAATACTCAAAAACAGAACTGTGGGAAACAGAATAGCATATAAATGTCCAAAATGTCCTTTAGCATGGATACATCCATCAACCCTCCGTCGCATGGACTCCCTGATGTGCTGATGTATTCCTGGAGTGTCTCGTATTGTCTGACAGCCTTGCAGAATACAAGCACGAAGACTCTACAACTTCATCTAACCAATACATCATATGAGCAACTGCCAACTCCGCATTCAAATATCTCATTTTATTGTACCTGGAGTTATCCCTGTAACTAACCCTGGTTAGTTACAGGATCGAAAAGTGCCAGAGGGAAATGGCGAGGAAGGGATGAAGGGAGGGAGACAACGGGCGGTGAGGTACGGACGTAGACGGAATCATTGACATGTTTCCAGATACAACACCCCGACGCCGGCGGAGTTCCTTCTCCAAGAGTTTGAGGGCCCCCTCCCCCAACAGGCTGCTTCCATAACAGGTACCGGGTATAAAAGCAAGTCGTTTCAACACTGCACCAACCCACCTCTCCTGGCACGTTCAACCCTGTAATGGAACTAGCGGAATGAAATGGGAAAGAGTAAATTCATAGAAAGGTAAAATACATCCCAACAAAAGTCAGGTTGGCCTGCCCCAAGGAATTTGAACCGGGACCTCCCATATGCGCATTCCAAACTTTACCACCTGAGCTATCCCTCAGTGACTTAGCCCCTGATGTAACCCCCAAGAAAGTTAAGTCTGGTGAAAGAGGTAGCCGAGTCAGGAGCATCTAATATGGAGAATTATTGATTGATTAATTGATTTGGTTTATCTAAGGAATCTTATAAAGACATATCATCAGCGTCCCATTCGGTTGAGGGCGAGAAGCGGTCGATAAATTTTGCTCAGAGATTTGCTTGAGGTTATTTTACGTGCCATAAATCTATGACATGGGATCATTGACACGGAGAGAAGTCCTTTCCCCCCTCCCTTCCCTTTATATAAGCAACCTGTCTTCATAAATAGTGAACAAAAATCGCGGCAGCTAAAGTTTTAACTCACACACACACGTACGTAAAAAACACATAAATGTTTAACCGTCTTGTTGGGGCGTGAAAGTAGAATCGATGGAGATTTGAAGAATATTTTTACATAATATTTTCATGGTTACAACCACAATAGCTACATTCTTTTGTAATTCGCTAAAACGAAAGCAAATCTAGGAATCGTTCATCGGATGTTTCAAGCCCATAGCCAAAGGTCAAGACAGACTAGTAGCAAGACTCAGTGGAAAAACCTCCAAAAAGTTTGATTAAGGTCTAATCTAATGTCATATGTTAGGCCAGGCGCAGAGACTGTGCATGCATAGCTTTAAATGTTAATTTTAATCTTAGCTTTCTCCTTGGATTGGCGCACCAAGAGATATCTTTAGATTCATCTGTACCTTGAGTAAAAGTCTTTGACTTCAATGGAGGGTTTACAGCTTTAGTAATTAATTTTAAATTTAAAATTACACCGATAGCTTTAGCAGTTATCTAAACCATTACATTTTCATATGTTTGTACTTTCGTACACAAGAAGTACGGCACCATATCTGTAAATCTTTTTACGGTAACCAGGAAGTGTATATCTAGCAAATAATGTATAAATTTTCACTGTATCTCAAATGTTTAAAGCTATCAATATGAAATTTTGTGAGATATTAAAAAAAACTTAACTAAAGATGCTAGTAAACTTTAATTTTCTAATGCATATAAAAATGTTTTTTAAAAAAATACTTTGAACAAAAAATTGATAAAAAAACTGAAAACACTACGACATAAACATGCATTTTTCTTATAAAATATTGGTGGAATTGGAATGAATTTTTATACATAAACTGCAAGCAATATGCTATCCTGGGAACTAGAATAATATATTTATGCTAGTTACATAAAAATGCTTTTAATTTAAAATTTAAAAAAATATATTTTCATTTATTGAGGTGGATTTTTATCAACTAATGGTGATATTTAAATACTTCTAATTGCCACACGTCACATGTGCATGCATTATGTGTGTGTGCGTGCGTGCAAATTTTCAAGATTGGTCAGGTCAATCCTGAGAAAAATGCATGTTTATGTCAAAGTTTTAAGTTATAGGAAAATAAGATTTATTTTTGGTTTAAAATTTTTAAAAAAAGTATGCGCATTAGAGAAGTATAATTTACAGAGCATTTTTAGTTATGTTTTCTTAATATTTCACAAAATTTTCATATTAATTGGTTTAAATTTTCTGAGATACAGTGCAAAATGTATACTACTGCATTATTTGCTAGATTTACACTTCCTGGTTACCTGTATCCACATCTTTAAAGTTTTAAATACATTCCCCTCCATGAATAGTATACTTTGCATTTTTTTAGTAGAAAAGAATTTAAACTATAATTTAAATTTAGGAAAATATGTGGTAAAACACCAATATATAGAATAAAAACAATAGCACATGAAAATCGAAGAATATCTATGTGAATTTAGGAAAGGAAGGTCTTTTACAGATTGTATATTTGCTTGAGCACAATTAGATAAAAAATATTAATATAATCTCCCAACCTACATTGGCTAAACCACTTACTAGAATAACTAAAAGTACATTAATGAAAAATATGGAAACATAGTTTGTCATTCTTTGTGGTAACCTGATAAGCAAGCCAGACATACGTTTCTTCTCTATTCAGAACGTTACTGATTTATATATATATATATATATATATATATATATATATATATATTCAAAGCCACCATAGCAGAATAAACTTGCCAACCATTGCATTCACGAGGCATTACAACTAGTGATCGCAATATATTACTCAAATAAAGTCTGTATGAAAACTTAAAACTCAATGTGGTCCCTGCAGGATGGGACACCGCCTCATTTTGCTCTTGCTACTAAAAGGAATTTTAAATAAGCGATTATTAAATAAATGGGAAACCAGCATCCTGGTCTGTTCGTTCTCTTAACTTCAGTTCGTTGGAGTTTTACTTATGGAGTTATTTAATAGCCATTGTGTATTCAAGAACTGTTCGTAACATGGAAATTCTTTGCCAGCGGCAGGAGACGGATGTCAGCAGGTTTGAAAGACCTCTGGAATTTGCGAGAGTAACACAATCGATGGTGTGGCGCTTAAAGCGTGTATTAGAACTCGCGGAGTTCATTTTGAGCAATTTCTGTAGAAGTTAAAAGTTTCTATACAGGAAGAAGGTGTGTACCTTGTCAATTAAACTTTATTATCGTTAGGGAGCGGAAAACTGAAATATCATATTTTAACTTAGCCCATACATTGCAAATTAATACTTGTGATGTGTAGTTAGGCAATCTGCACAGCGATTTATTATCCTTATGCTGCTGTGCCGGTTGCCGAACCATGAGCCGCAGGGGAGATTGCCCATGTCTGTAATAGAACATCAGTCGCAGAATACTGCAAAACAAAAAGTTTGTTTTAGCATGCGCAGAATCCCATAAACTCAATTTCATTTTTAATATTCCTTAATATTTAGTCATTTTTTTTTTCTTCTTCATATTTTGAATATATCTTAATATTGTGCAAAATTATACAGGCTGAGTCAAAGTACAACGAATAACTCTAAGACGTGGTTCAGGGGATCTGTGTGAATATTTTCTTACATGGAATGTATGCCCGTAAATGTCTTGTTATCGAGCTAGAGGGCATTAAGGGTTTTCAAAAGAACCGTCGGGTTAGATGAAATTCTGCTGAAAAGTTTGCTACGCATCTTTTGCTACAAGGCATTGGGAGAGTTTTGGAATAAGAATAGCGGCGTTTCTTAAATTTTAAACAATGCAAAACGTTCTTAATTTGCCTTAGCAACTTGTGAATATTTATTTAATTTAATTATACGACACTACAAGAATAGCAAAAGTGCATAAGTGATTTCAAAATGATGGCATACCAGTACTTTCTAATTTTAATCCCTGAATGTGGGGTATGAAGTGGCGTTTCACTTATGCAAGGTGTGTTCTGCGTTATCCAAACGATTTCTTACTTTCTTTTACAGTATGAGGCAAAACAAACGACACAAATGTGTACCATCACGTGCCACGTATTGTGTGTATAACGTTTCTCAAGATTATTGAACAAAGTTTGGTAAGGACACAAAAAACGACCTTTTATCTTCTCCTCGCGCAGTTCGTGAATATTTGTAGGTGGGTCATCTGTCTTGAAAACTAAGTAGGCATCAGGGACCGTGATATCCGGGGAGCAGATAGGACACGGGAATGGAGTTTCGTGTAAAGATGTCAAAGGTTCAGTTCATACACGTGGTTACATTTAAAAGTGTTTAAAAATACTCGCACAGTATACCTTTGTTTATCAATTAATTTTTGTGGTTTATCTCAATAATAATAATAATAATAATAATAATAATAATAATAATAATAATGATAATTCTAAAAATGTGGTTTCTTTTTTATGATACTTATAGATTGCAAGAATTTTAATTTGGTTACCCAAATACCACACAATAATGCCATAACTTATTTCATTTTAGTAATTAATAAGGCCATAATTTGGATTTAATACTCTTTTTTAAAGTTACTCCAATAAGTGAGAAATTTGCTTAGTTTACGCAGCTCCTGCGTGACAAGCTTTTATGCTTATTATATCGTATAATAAAAAGGAAAATGTTTAAAAATGTTAAATATGTTTGTTTATGCATTTAAATTGTGTAAACCAGTGTTGAACACTTTATTTATATATAAAATGCAAATTTAGCATTTTAAACTTTGTCTTAGGGGTTCGTGATTAAGTAAAGTTTGAGAACGCTCCTAGGGAATGTTAAAATTACAAAGCATGAGTTATATCAACTTTTGAAGTGTTTCAGCATTTATAAAGCTAAAAATTATAAAGGCACGGGTATATTAATATTTAATATTCACCACAGGAGTAAATTTCATGGAATAAAAAGTGGAGAAGTAAAGCTTAAAACGAAGAAGCGATGAAAACGTTTTACGTCATAATTAGGGCGGTTGGAAAGTTGCCTGGGAGATCTTGAGATATATTGAAGTAAAAGGCTTGAACACGCCAGATAAAATGTCGCCAGTCAGCAGTCTATCCATCTAACCACAAAAACAATCGGCATCGCCTTTTGTTTGCGTTAGTAGAACGTTAATTTGTTTCAATCAGACTTACTGGACGAGAATAGAAAACATGGCTACTTCAGAACGCACCTTTCACCTTTGATGCACCGGCACGTTCATTCCTGAACAGCCTTTCAGATTCTACACTGGAAGAGATCAAACTGATAATGTAATCTCTAGAAGAATTTGGTATTGAAAGACTACAGGAGAAAATCACACATTGGATGTACAACCATTCTTTGCATTAAATATTATTATTATTAATATGAGCAATGTTTAATGGAAAAAGTGAGGTCTGCAAGGGAAGAGTATAAAGTATTTATAATGATTCCTGTTTAAATTTTTCCGTGAAGTATGTTATAACTAAGTGAATTCCCCAGCAAGTTGAATTTGTGAAGATATTACAGAGCTCTAGAGCAGAGAGAGTGTTGTAAAAAAACAAGTAAAACCAACTGAAGATACATATGTATTTATTAAAAAACATAATTCTCAGACTTAAAAGTATATGCTTTTCCTGAATAATTATTATTTAATTACGTGTTATATTGTTAGCTTAACGTTTCCAATTGCACATGACTGTATAACAATTAAAACGGAATGTGATTAACATTTAAGCTACATAGTTAATTTTAGGAGTACGATTGCTCGTTTTTGTGTATTCTGAAACCGTTTTGTACTCTCTGCCTGCATTAATTATACACTTTACACTACCAAGATTGATAGAGTACATACACTACCGCTTATGATTTGTAAATCCCTCCGTATCGCTCTAGCATTCCCTGGAATTCGGCTTTTTCCGCTGCCGTTCGATACTGACGCCGCCGGACGGCCGCTGTCTGTAAGTCGGATTATTCGTCCATGCGCATGTGAAGACTATTCCTCCATTCTCTTTCATATAACACCAACGAGTTTATCGCTTGGAGGGAATATCCAATTGTTAATGCTAACAATATCAATTCCCCAGTCTCCCCCTGGAGTTCTTAATCGGAGTTCTCAGCTATTACAAAAAGTCAGTTTTCGGGCATACTCCCACTCCTAATGGTCCGATTTACCTGCTTTTCAGAAACTATTTGTCTTATTTTATTTAAATGGCATATACAGAGTTTCTTGCAATTTTTATATTTTTTATTTATTTATTTATTTATTTATTTTAATTTTGGGTTCAGTCACTTATAATAGTCTGGTTTTGCTGATTTTCAGCAACTATTTTTCTCATTTTATTTCAATGATATATACCGAGTTTCATTAGGGGAAACAAATTGCCGCCGCTAGAGCGATTTTTTAATTTTCGCTTTAAGTTAACCCACATCCCCCATTGGTCCTATTATGCCGGTTAACGAACTCTATTATTCCCTTATTACTTGATCGTCATAAGCCGAGTTCCGTTGAGGAAAATGCTGCCGCTAGAGCGTTAACAAGCATATATATATATATATATATATATATATATATATATATATATATATATATATATATATATATATATAGTCATCTTTGGAGCCTAGGTAGTAGGATCGATGGAAATTTGAAGAATTTTTTCAAAAAAAATTCATAGGTACAACAGGATTCGCTAAAAGTTTATTTTGCAACAGTTCTTTCAAGAAAGAACTAAAATAAATGATTGGATTATACGGTTAGAGGACATTTCGATACCTCGGCCACACACAAGCACTGGCCGTTTGTGCCTAATGGAGGCACCTGCGAGAGGAAGAAATGAGGCCAGTGAGACGCAGAGCGACAAGGATCCAGGAGTACTGAGGCACGGACATATACGGGTCTCTAACAATGTTGCCAGATAGAAAACCCCGATACCAGAAGAGGCCCCCCCCCCAAGGATTTAGCGCTCCTCTGAAGGGCCGTTTCTATACCAGGCGCTGGGGCAGAAATATTTCTAAAGCGCAAGCCCTCGCACACCGCATCAGCCATTTCGATCTGGCACTTTTCGATCCTGTAACTAACCAGCGGAATGAAACTATATGAACTGAAAGAGCGGAAAAATTTGAATGGAACGATCCATCCCAGTATACACCTAGCGACCAGGAATCTCGAAGGGAAGAGAAGGGGGGGGGGGGGTCAGGATGGCCGGCCCCAAGGAATTTCAAACCGGATCTTCTGAATGCAAGTTCCAAGTGTTATCGCCTAAGCCATCCCACTGGGTTATTTATTTAATAAATGCCCATACAAATGAAAGAATAGCTCATATACGTATTATAGATCAATTGTATATCTAAAATATTTTTTAATTGGCTCGTAAAATTTCTTAGCAGATAATAATTATAATTTAACTAAAAGGACTAAATATTTTAGTTATCTGAAAATTCGATGTTGTTGTAAATATTAATTATTATATAAACATAACTTCTGACAAATGATTGATGCATGTAAAACAAGTTATAAGAGCAGTAAATAAAAAACTTTGTTTTAATACATAATAATTAAAAATATGCAAATACCTGAGTTGTTTTAAAAACGGTGGATTCATCTCATACTGTATTTTTCCATTAATTATTGAGAAACTTCGTAAATTTAATGTTCTAACAAATGTCGTTAATTTAAATAAATAGTACGTTAATATTAAAAAATAAAATCAATACGCAAATGATTTTATTTCTTCTTTATTCCATTTATAAAATTTCCTGACCGCCTGCGTGGTCTAGTAATAGCATTTGCGACTATCAATCCGGAGGCCCTGGGTTCGGTTCTCAGTCAGGTCAAGTTGTCTGGGTAAGTTTTATTTATTTTTTCCGGAGACTTTTCCTTGCCCTGAGAAGGTAAATGCCGGATAGCTTTAAGGCACCGAGGACTCCGAGCTATTAATTCATTTCATTCATAATTACAGACTATAATCAATGCAGCCAAAGCAACGATAATTAACGCTTTTTATCCGAGCTAATTGATTCGACACCATAGTGTTTTTCTTATTCTGTAGATGCGAATATCAACCAAGTGGAACACAGGAAGTGGACGAGTTATACATATTTGAGAGTTTTCGAGTCACCCTATTGGAATAAAGCAGCAGGAGTATACGCGTAATGTCTAACCTATGCTCATATAGAAGGACAGTAGTGTGAGTTACCTATTTCTGTAGCGACTAAAATTACATTTCGATGGGAGTGAAGCTCGTTAGCGTGAACATTTCTTATGCTTCACCGCGTGGGTCCCGCCTGCTGTTCTGTTCCCAAATCCTGAGATCGTGTTCCGACCTCCTGGAGGAAAATTCAAATCCTGTTAATAGGGTCCCCTCAGAATCTCTCCTTATTCGTGGTACAAATCGTTATCCTGAGTCAGAAACCCTGGATAGGTTTCCATGATATATTTGCAATTAAAATTAAACAAAACCCTTTGTGTGAAAAGTTTCAGATAATTTTTAAAAGTTTATTTTAAAGAGAGTATATTTTTCTCTGAATCGCTGTGCGAGCTTCACTTGTTTAACAGAAACGTAATTTACCATGATAACAAAATTTGTTAATCACTTAAAATACTGTTAAGTTATGAAGACAGTTTGATGACTAAAAATCGATATAAATTACACACCAATAGTAATAGAAAATGTACTGAAGCTATTGGTGCCAAATTTTCGAACGTTCATTTAAGTAGAGATTTAATGTTTAAGCTTACAGACTATTTTTATGCAGAAGTTAGCAGACATTTAATAATTAAACAATACACTTATATTTTCACCAAATAATATATAATGTGTCTCACTCAGAACTTAAATTTAGATAAATGCCAAATTCGTTTAAAATAGAGAAATGTACCATAGATATACCATTAAAGATACAACGAAAAAAGAATGTTATTATTTAAAAATAAAAATAACATTACAAGTTTGATAATTTTAAAGATGTTTCACTTAGTTTTTAAAGTAGGTAGACAAAGTTTGTCTCGCGGCCTTATACAAATGTAGAAAGAATCTTTTTAATGGAAAGCTATTAATGATTAATCTTAAGCATTGAATCACTGAAGTTTATTATTAATTAAGTACATTTTGAAATAAATTGAACGTATAGATTTTTTAAAATGTTTGTAAAATAGGCGGGAATTAAATGCAGAAGTCATCACGGAAATAGGAATACAGCATGAAGAATAAATTTGTTTGCACATTCTTGTGTGGTGTTATACAGTCCACATTAGACCCTACAAATAATTCTGTAGAGAAAAATGACATATAATGCAATTGGAGGACAACTTTATTTTGTTAATGCCTTTTTTTAACTTATTTTGTTTTATTTTATTTTAATGGACGGGTTGTCCTACATTTCAGGTCATCGTCCTCTTTTTGACCAGCTGCCATAGCTCATCCTATTTATGGCATTATTATAATAGTGTACAGACATAACTTATTAAATAGGTGTATTTTCACTTTATAGGAATACAGTTTTTTGTTATTCTTAGAGACACGGTATTTAGCAATGACTGAAGTTTGAATTAGGAATTTTCAACTGTTAATCCCTTTTCTGAAAAACCGCATAGAAATTCCGAAAGTCTAACATATTCGTTTGTGGCAGTTTGCTATGTGCGTCTACGCTAGTCGGCGAGATCGAGCCTGAGAGGGCGTGGCTTCTATGCCCATGAAAGGCGCGCTTGAAGACTGCCTGCCGCCTTCGAGCTCATAGCTTGATATCGAGACTTCCGCATCATTCAAAAGTTCAGATAAAATTAAGATAAAACTGCGATCAAGCACCTATGGATTGGAAATAAATTAACCTGCCAGTTACATTTATGATCAGTTTAACTAGGATTAAAAAGATAAACAGAATAACCCATATAAAGTGTTACAAACCAAAATGTTCTTAAATAGATCAATAAAATAAAATGACTACTTTTTATAAATTCATTGTTGGAAGGAGTCTTCATATTAGCGGCAAGAGTAAAATACAATTAGGCCTCCCCTTAAAGAGCTGAGGAGAGGGAGGGTAACTGTAGAATTTTAAATATAACGATGGTAATTTTTTTATATTTCACTGAATTAAAAATGTTTAAAACTTTTTTCTGAAATTAAATATTATAATTAATGCTTTGTTTGAAACACCACCTAATTCAGTTTGTTAATCCGAAAAAGATCATTGAAAATAAAGGGTAATACTACAATTCTGGTAAATATTAGAAATGAATTATCTACATTCTTGGAAAATGTTCCTCTAAGTGTACGAAAAATAGCGTTGTACCATCAAGATGGATCACCGCCACCTTTCGCAATACGCGTGTATTATTAAACAGCAAAGTCCATGATAAATGGATTGCACATGTTCGGCTTGTTGTATGGTTACCCCACTCACCTGACCAAATACCCTAAGATTACTATTTATTGGGTCACGATAAAGAAAAACTGATGTCTACATCTTCAACTAAAGACAATACGGGAAGCTTGTACCACTATAATTCATGCATGTCAGGAAATGTTAAAGAAAATCTCCGAAAAAGAATTGTTAAATGTTTAGATGTTTATGGATCTTATTTTGAGCCTGTAATAATATTATGTAAACTAACTGCTTGATTTATTAATATTTATCTTTTATCTAAAAAGTATTTCAACGCCGTATAACTTCTCAAGATTTAATTTAAATGTCTAAAAGTATACCATTGTTCTATTTAAAATTTTGAAGTTACCTCCCGGAGTCCCTTAAGAAGCCGACTTAAGTTTTGCCCTTTTAGCTATTATGAAGGCCCTGCAGTGAGTTTAGAAAAGGTCGGCGTTTGATTTATTGATCCAATTAAAAGATGGTGGCTTGTAACACTTTATATGGGTCACTCTGTATAGAGGGTATTAATATTTTCACTCTGAATAGAGTGCTAGGTTAGACGCGTAATTTGAGACTGTCTACGTTTCCAAACTTCCATGTTAGAGCATAAAATCTCCAAAGGGTATACATGTCATTCACTTATATCAAATTATATTTTGAAATGGTCTTAAACAATGGCTGTGTTTTCAGTGATTTTGATTCTTGTATACTTATGTGCCTTTTTATAACAATAGACATGATAGAGTGAATTAAAAGAAAAGCATAGTAGGATATTTGTTTTATTTTTGTTATTAAATTGTTATTGTTATAATTATCGTAATTCGTGGTTATAATAATTGAAAATTATTCACTCTTTTGGTGTACGATGATTAGAATAAACTACAGTATGCAGCTACATTTTAAAGTCGAAGACACTTAAAATAGAATACACTAAAATATTGTAAATAAAGATTAAACAAAAAAAAATTAAAGTATGAAGATTTTACAGAAATTGCTATAACTCTTTAATATCTTATGGTCACAAGATGATAAACTATTACATAAAACAATTAACTATAGATATCTCGCAACACTAGTAAAAAGGTAGAATCTAACTTTGTTATAATAATTAAATTTCTATTACTGAACATATGTAATGACATGCAATCAGTCTAATTTTTTCAAATTGTGTTAATGCTGTTGATAAATTGTTAACAATTAGTTTCTTTTGATCACTAAGAAGGCCTGAAGTCAATACACTGTACTATTAATTTCCGAATATCAAAATTGCAATTACTTCAATGCCCCATACCTTCGATGATTCTGTCGGCGCCTTGCATTGCCTATCTCAAATCATGTTCTAAGATCCCTTTTTACATTCATTAAACTAATATTTTCTAAAGGAACAAGGACATTCTTTGCTCTTTTACCAATTTTCACCAGTGTTGATACATCGTTAGGGCATTAGAGATTCCCTGACCAGGAGCAACTCCACTAGAGGTTCTGGTTTGCGCTACCTCCGGAAAGCAGCAGCATTGTCTGTGCAACGGTTTTAAATAAAGAAAGGGGGCTTAATTATATATGTAGAGTGGAGGGAAAGATTTTGGAAGGATTTGATATGATTGTTTTGGATTCTCAGGGATAATGATGTTTCTTCCTCTCTGATGATTCGTTTCCGCTGGATTATATTTTGCCACGACTGTTGTCTCTCTGCTACTGAATACTTTTATGGTTTTGTGACCATAGGGAAAGGAGTATATGGATATTATAAGATTTCTCGTTATGGGAGATGAAACACAATTTATTGTTCATAAACTGTTTCATATAAAATGTATTGCCGTTATTTCCTGGAGAATGTGCCACTTTTGCCTAATTATGGCGACCACTCTGACGTTAACGCACTTTAATACCTCTAAAAATCTGCTCTTCAACTCCACTAAATTCAACTAATTCTGAGATACAACTGCCTTCTCTTCACTGATAGTTTTCCACAAACGATACTCTTCTACTGAACTATATAAAAACAGATAATTAGAGTGTCCCTTGGCTGCAAAATGGCAAGACTAAATAAACATGGCAGTCTGCCGGTCTCACGAAGCTATCTTTATTCTTTCAATTTTGTTTTTAGAAAAATCTAGAATATTTCCTCCCATCTTTATTGGATAATCTGTTCCTTCCGATTTTTTCTGCTATTTTAGTCGGATGGCGTACGTGACTACTTGCATGTCACCCCACAACATCTCTTACGCATTAAATGGAACCGTTAGGACCTCCCTTCGAGGTTATTCCCTGTTTTTTTACGTAATTCGTCATGTTCTTTATTACGACTTCCTTGCTTTACAATTCCCTAAGAGTATACAAATAAACATCTTACTCAAGGATTCTCCTTTGAAAACTTATCCAGAAAACACCGGCCTTGCCTGGGTCATCTTTACAAATATTGCTGCAATAGGCAACAGAAATTCCCTGGTCAGATTTTATGGCTGGAGTAGCTTTCTGCGTTCTTGCAAGGAAGTAACATTCCAGCACTTGTAGAAATGAAACTACACCCATGCTTAAAATTACTTACTATAATCACACTAATTAAATTTTGGGATGGCAGTTCACAAATACTGTTTCATCTGTAGGGGACTTCTATCTTGCGCCTGATAATCTGTAGAGGGCTGGTTTGTAGACGAATGGCTTGGCGAATTTGTGCAATGTTTGACTAAGGGAGGAGAGAGGAAGGGGTAGGAGGAGCCTTTCGCCCATAAGAGGTATTAAGTGCATCACTAGAAACGTCACTTCTCGTTACGTGCTTTCCCAGGAAAGCCTCCAGTTTTATACAGACTGGTTATGATATTTTATAATTACAGCGAAACGGTGCATTAAAGACGACAGTTATACCTATATATTAAACATGGGAAAATCTGCAGTTATTTGAATATCAAACAACATTACATTTGAAGTGATAATCTTACACAGGCGCTCTCCAGCTGCGATAGTCAATCGCTTGGTCAAAGTATGAGCACCCCCTTATACTGCGGTTAAGTAGGAGACCAGATGTTTTCTTTTGTCCAGATGTGTATGTATTTTTACATCTTTGTCCTCGGGGGGTGGGGACCTCAAAGATATCGGAATGTTCTATCTGGAACCATGTTTGGAACCCCATCTACATCCTTGCCTCGCTACCCGTGGATCCTGGCTGACTGGTGTCTCCCTCTCTTCATCCCTTTCTCCCGAAGGTGCCCCCATTGGAAGCGTAAGCACAAACGGCCAGCCGTTGAGCAAAACTGAAGTACCAAAGTATTCTCCTCCGACTCTAACCATTCAATGCTTCAAAATGTTACAAGAACTTAATCATCCCCAGAATGAGGAAACAGGTTGATTCACCATTGTAAAAAAATTTGACTGCAGAGATATCTTAGGTGATAGTGTTATCTGCTGGAGATTTGCGTCCACAATATCCAATTATTAACCTGGCTGAATTTTCAGGCACTCTTAACAACCCTTAAGGTGCTGAAGGATACAATTTTACAAGAAATTTCGAATAAAAATGCTGCACATTAAAGAATGGTCTTTCCCTCTATCTATTGTGTTATATTTTACGTCTGAAATTATTTTAATAAGCTTACACAATAAAAGTAATCGGTAATAATGTACGCTTTTACGCAGTTTTTTGTTAATCATAAGCACCAAACACTACTAGATGGTACTATGTAAACATCACTAGTTTGTGCAGCCTCCGCCTGCATGGCAATTTTGTCTGAAATCAACAGGCGAAATAGAATTGGCTCGGTAAGCAAACGCGCTTGAAACAATATTTCGCAAGAAAGCGAAGGACGTGTATTTCTAATTTTACTGGATTACTCTCCGTCCTCACCCAACTTTGTTTTCTGAATGCTGGCGGTGTACCAGCTTCTGCAGAGATCAACCACTCACGTGAGTGCATACCGGTATTTCTTATACCTGTTTTGTTTCAGTTTTCTGGTCGTGTCACGGATGCGTGCTTGTAAACAAGGGAAATGAGCACATGGACGTCTTCTGTATACGGTAAAGTTAGGAATGAACGGGCATGTCTACAACGAAGGCTAAAAGTTCCCTCAGGCAATGAAATGCCATTCTTCAGAATGAGCTTGTGTGCTTTTCAATAAACGACTGACAAAACAAGTTTGAGGAATCAGCAATCTTTGTGACAATGTAGGAAGGAAAACCTGTTGGAAACCTACCAAAAATTTTCATTCCTGTCTTACAGTTGCGGAATTCTTCTTGTCCATCTTTGTACGCGGGAAGAGATTCCAATTTTGGAAATGTTTTTGAGCCTAGGATCTAATTATCTAAAACATCTGAAGTACTGAATATCTTAATAAAATTACGTACTTTTTTAAAAGTGTTTAACGCCCGTTTTAACTATTGAGGCAACACAGGCTGTGGACACTGATAATATATGAAATGAATTGGTAAACTGAGAAAAAAAATTTAAGGAAGGAAGATTTCCAGATCTAAATTTAGGGTACCTCCCCGGCATTTGTCATTTATGAGGACTGAGGAAAACCTGGGGGAAAAAAGCTCATTCAAGGAGGACGGTCCTTATGGGAATCGAATCCCAGACCTACTCAAGTTTGGGCTTTAACGACCTCGGCCACCCGTGATGGTAATTACATGATTAAATAGTATTAAAACGTTATCCTCATGATGAAGAAAGGTCCTGCAAAAAAAGCACCTAGAGAGTAAAATCTAATTCATATTTAAACACACCAAAAGCTAAACTACAAATACAGCAAGACATTTGTATATTCAAGAAAATCAAACATTATAAATACATTTGCATCTATCATAATCGTGGAATCTCCCTATTCTGCTAATTGATACTCGAGCATGACTGCAGGTCCTAAAAATTGAAAATAGGCAGCCAAAAAGGTAGTAAAAATTCCTAAAATAGGCATTTATGTAGGTACTAAGTTTCAAAAATAGTCTTTTTAAAAGACACTTATTTTAATTTAACAATTGATTTCAAATTAATATTTGTCATGTCTTTTATTACCGGCGAAACTACTGTCCCTCGTGAAAACAATGCACAATGTATTTCTCTAAACGGTCCATTATAAAGGATGCTCTTCTGTCACTAAGAATATTCTTATAGCTTGAATATGTTCTGCCAACCTCACAAAATGTAAAGGTTTAAAACCAATAATCTCATGTGTCTCCAGCCCTTCCACTTCCTGCACTATAGCCGTTATTTTCGAAACTCTCTCTCATCTTAATATCTTTTACATTTTTCCGTAGCAGGAGCAGTTCCAACCTTTTCAGGAGCTTTCCTGAAGGCCCTCTTTTATTTCTGTGACTACATTTACTGCTTCTGTTTAAAGAATTATTAGTTTTTTTCAGGATTTAAAATTTCCTAGGAAAGTTCTCAGTGTGCCATGACTATGCATGCTAAATGTCTCTTTTCCACCTTATTGCTGAAGCCGTTGCAACTGAAGCAGGAAATGTTGTCTCAAAATTTCCTATTTAATTATAATTGCTTCTGATGAATACTATAGTAATAATTGTACCTTGTTTCAGGTAGTCAATGGTATTAATATTACAATTAAAAGGACGACGCCAATATTATATGTACTAATGTGTGTATGTAGATATGTCTTTTCGATTAGTAAGCGACATTCAAGTTATCTTTCTGTAATACCATGTCTTTGTTATGTTTTTGTAAAAGGAATGGGCATGCTGTGAAAAGTCAGGACATTAGCTTTACCTGGGAAGAGGGTCTTTTGTTAAACATCACCCTTTGTCAAACCCTATTGGACACACTCGCCGGCGCCAGATGTCAATACGCTGTAAAAGGCTATATCGTTTAACTGTAGTTGCAGTCAAAAGGAAATACCGCATACAGAAACGCGCGTTTTCACGGAAACTGGCATATTGGCTGTTTCAAAGGGAGGCCGCATAAATGGCCGGAACGTGCTTAATCACAGGAATCTAGTGTAGGGTAGATGCCTATTTTTCCTTAGCGTGGGAAGAGAAAATGTTTCCTGGTAAAAACCCAGAATCTTCAATCAATCAACATGTTTGAAAACCCGACGAATTAAAGCAAACTTGTAATAGACTATGCGCTAGTGTGATCCAATAACATTCTAGAAGAAACCAAATTCAATAATATTTAACGGAATTAAATTTTCGCGAGGGAGGAGCGAGTTCGCATAAGAGATTTAATATTAACTATGAGAAGTTAAACTTCAAGTTCTCGAGAGGAAGCGGTCCTAACAGAACAGTAAGAGTAGTAACGGTAGCAGCAAGAGTGATAATTAGTCAGTATATGCTTTATTCAATGTCATAGCAGAATAGTTAAACCTTCGCGAAGAGTCGAAGTAAAAGTAAATCGTTCGGTCAGTGAGAGTCAGTCAGGAAGTGCAAGCGTAATAGTAATAATAGTCACAATCGTGTTAAAGTGAATAAATCCGCGAGTGAAGACAGCGAATTATAATCCCCCGAAACGCCGCATGTTCCAGAACTTTCCAAGTTGTCAAATAAATTAAATGTCCAACCAGTGCCGAACTTCATTATTACAGTGAACAATCTCCTTCCCCCTTAATGACATTACGTCATTAAAAACATTCCAAAATTACCCTGAGATCCCTTTCCTCTGCATTGGAACCACAATAATCCCCGTTCCGCAATGCATAGCTGTTCTTTTTTTATTTTGTTTGTTATGTTCTGATGAAAGTTTAAGCAATGGCTGCTTTGATTTTAGCTGTCTGACAATACTGCTTATTTTTATGTTGTTGCACATGGTATTTTTTTTAAAAAAATCATTATTCTCGAAATCGTTTTATGACTAACGGATGTTAAAGATATGCACTTGCCATGAATGTTTTAACATTGAAATACTGTACTTATATAAATGAAGGAAAATATTAACATCGTAAATTAGCTCTTTGCAGCAATATTGACAGAAGATGGCCTGACTGTTGCTCGTGAAATTAAGACCATTTCTATAATTTGATCAATTTTTGGGCAATACATTACTAAAAGAAACTTGCTTTGGTTGTTTTGAATTAGTAGATAATCGGTGATCCGTACCATGAATCAAAACAAACTTGCTTGTTTCAAATTGCACAACAACAATGAACTGAGATTTTAATATGTGGTTTAATGAAAGATGTGGTCAATTTTAAACAAATATTGAAAAAAAGCATTTATAGGTTTCAATTCTAGATATAGGTAATTTTAGGGGTTAAAAAATTGGTATCTTAATTCTACGGCTCTATAATGGATACTTTATTAAAAAAAAAAAAAAGCTACAATTCTGTGTAAAGGAATAAATTGGATAATGTTATAGCTTTAAACCTGGCCCAATTTTCCCCATTTGACACTGAAGTTTTGGAGACCTGAAAGATTTAAGCTGAAAGAGGCAGCATTTGAGGACATTGCAAGGGCTTGACTAGAAATTGCTTCACCGAGCCATATTAGGTGAAGATTAGAAGGGTTAATCAGATAGCGAAAACATGATAACCTGGCCGGAAATCGAAAGTAGGATTAACAATGTGAAACGGGTGATTCTAGTCACTGTCAGTTTTAGTATTGATCTGTACTTCTCACTGTTTTTTGCATAACTAAAACTGGCAAAATGATTTTAACAATGATCTCAAATATGATTCTATGTTAGTATATTATAAACTTCGATTTATTGCTACTGGTATAGTATTCATAAAATAAAATTAGTTAATTAACATTCGGAAATTTTATCTATCGTTCTATATAAACATTAAAATTATACTTTTTTGTTTACAGTAATATTTAAACGATTACGCCAAATTTGTAAAATTGCTGAGAATATATTTAGACAATGCCTTGGAATATTATGTAACAAACTGATTACGATATTTTATTTGTCAAAAAGATTAAAACCGAGTATATTATGCGCGCGCGAGGAGTTCCGAAAAGTTTCGGCCTCAACCAGAACTGACCATACTATTCGCAAGATACGCTACTTCGTATCTGTCTTAAGCAGCCCTTTGAAACATCACGTCATAATTTCAAATACTAGCCTTCGTTTGGACGCGTGGCCGACTTAACGGGGATTTGCCTGCCCTGTTTCTAACCGGTTCTCTTCTTCCTTCACTTTCCCGCCTCTCCGTGTACTGACGCGAAGTCTTTGTGCTGTGCAAGAGTGGACGTTGTGAGAACACATGTTTTAGGGTTATAGTGTGTTAGTATTGTTATAATTCCAAAAAGCCCGTATACTTTAGCACACAGAATTTTCATGTATGATTCCTATATGACAAAGTTATGTAGAGAAGTGAGACCGCAATTTATAAACAGATTCCTTGCTGTTCGTGCATCTCGCAGAGAAACTGATCGTAATCCTGTGATTAGAATTAGGGAAACGGGATCTATTCTTGATAAGAAACCAAAGTAAAATGCAATGTTCTTACAGAGGAAAAACTCAAGGACATTCGAGAAAAGTTAGAACGAAGTCCAAAAAAGTATTTGAGAAAGCTTTCATAGGAATTTCGCAAACTTCGGCTTGGAAGCCAGTAAACTTTTAAAATTAAAACTGTAGTTCAGGAATTGCAACGACGTGATAATGTGAGTAGAGTTAATTTTTGCAATCGGGGGTTGTATAATGTTTAATATTCGCTCTATTGACCCGCGTTTATTTTTTATTTATTTATTTATTTTTATGGACAAAGCGTTTATATGGCCATTTAGCTACATAAAAGAATAGATACTGGAACACATAAAAGCCCTATCTTTTATACGAAATGCCACTGTATGACCAAAAATTTTTGGTTTGATGCACTGTAGAAATCTATGCACTTGAATTTAGGGGACTGTGAATATCAGACTCCGCCGGTAAACAGCGTGCTTTCTGGTACCAAGCAAATCCCCCTTAAGCCGGCCACACGTCCAAACGAGGGCTCTGTAATTTATTCAATACAGCTATCTAAAGCAGATATGTTGTGGGTATTCCATAAAGTTGATAAAATTGAGTATTATGCACTCATCAAGTTCTTTGTAACACATGGTTTAATGCCAAAGAAAATTCCTGCCAAGTTTATGGGAACACTTCCATTTTCAACAACTGGCTGCTGAATTCTAATATGACCTTACCAGCCTTGAAGATGACTCACGTGAAGGATTTCCAAAAAGTTCACCAACACCAGGGTTCATTGAACAAATACATTAAAGTTCCTGAAACTGCTAAGACATTGGGCATTTCAAAGAAATGTGTAAGTTATATTTTACATAATTACTTTTGAAAAACTTATATGCAAAATTGTTGCCGCTCTTGCGAACAGCAGACAAAAACACATTTTTATTAAAATATCGAAACAGTAAGAACAACGATCTGTTTTTGTTCGTCGACTAATAACTGATTAATTAGCGCCAAAAAAAAAAAAGGCAAAAAAATGGGTTCCAACGGCCAGAGAGATCGTGGCCTCAGTTTTTGGAATACTAACGTAGTTTTACCATTTGAACATTTTCTGAAGAATAAAACCATAACCGGAGAGTAATTATTACAATCTTTTAAACCAAATAGATTAAAAAAAAACTCAATAGAAAACACCTCGTTCTAGGGTTCTCCCCCCCCCCCCACTAGACAATGTTCTGCTCACAAAAATGTTTTCGCGATGGAAAAGTTGAAAAGATTTGAAGTGGCGATTGCAGTTGTAGAGGAATATTTTGCAGATCTTGCAGGCAACCTCTTCACAGACAGGTTAACGGCATTGAAGTATCGCTTAAGGGAGATTACGTTGAAAAATAAAAAGAATGTTTCTTCACTCTTTAGATACCAAAGAGGTACTTAGATGGCGAAAGAAAGCTGATTCTTGCTCTAGATATTTTAAAAACATAAACGTAATTATATGATATATATCTATGCATTTAATAAATGCCTTAATACGTGCATAAGAAATTAATGCAGATCAACTTAGATGTTAGAAATGATATCCTTCTATCTATCCTTATGTAGATAAAACAAAACTTTAAATGCTTTAAGAATGAGTTTAAAAAATTGAATAATCTCGTAGTGGCACCGTTTCCCCACTTTCCCTTACGTACCTTTAATCAGATGAAACAAAAGTTAACAATATTTTAAATATGAGATTAAAATTGACTAGTAAATTACCATAAGCACTATATATAAAATGAAAAATAATATAACACTATTAACAATATAACTAAATTAACAGTAACTAAAAAAGCATAAAAGGGTAAAATACTAAGAAAAAGTCGCAGATTTGCAATCGTTCTATGTCCAACTGCTAGAGTGTGTGTGTATATATAGAGTCGAGAAGAGTCGGATTTATATACAATGGATCCTTGCTATGGCAGCCTTACATGTTTTGGTCCACGTCTGCACAAGTCATTCGAGATGCCCTAAAAGGAAATCAGTTTGCTAGTTCAGTAATTTAGAAGGGACTTCAGGCTTTAAGGAAATCACAGACCTCGTTCATTGCAGCCCCTATCAGTTTTATTAACACCCTTATAACAAATTCATATTCTTTACTTTTAATATTTAAATTAAATTTGATTAACTAGCGTCAGTTTTGTCTGTTTAATTTTACTGGGGCTGAAATCCGAGTTACGTTCTTGATGGGATGTTCTAAGAGGTAATTTTCGAGCATATTGAAAATGGAAAAGTTCTGGAGTTAATTTGCTATAAATAGGAAATGAAACCGGATGATATATAAAAATAACCTTTTAAGTGAAATAGCAAGGTATGTCTATATCTTGCAGTGCACTTAACCAGAGCATAACATGAGAAAAACCAGCTTCTGGAGGTTGGGCTAATTCTGGAGTCAGCCACCCTTAACCGCACGGTCTGCTCAATTTCTAGGGCGCCGATATGTCTCGACAGGGATAGTAGGCACGATTTTGTTCTGACAAAACAGTTTTTCTGAACTTTATCTACATTGGGGAAGTCTGCTACTTTAGAGCTGACCTACGAACACAGTCTTCGATGCAGCCATGCTACAGCAGAAGAAACAATTCCTACTTACTTTAACTGATTTGAAGTATACTTCATTAAGTTCTTTGAGAACTTGAATCTGAACGAAATCATTATGACGTTTGTTATCAACCACTATTTATATTGAACTTATTTTTATATTTAGAACAAAATGCTACAGGTTTTTAAAATAAAAATTTTTCTAAAATGATTTTATAATGATGAAGGATAAAAATTAACTTGAATTAGGCAGCAACATTTATCTTGGATATATATAGTCGGTCCTGGTGGTATAGTGGTTACCATACTTGCCTCCTACACCCAAGATAGCGGGTTCGAACCCGGCCAGGACCGATGGATTTTTTCGGGGGTAAAAATCGTAAGTATGGCTTCCTTCGGAAGGGAAGTAAAGCCGTGGGTCCCGTGTCGTACATTTACGGCACGAAAAAGAACCTCAAGCCTGAAAGAGAGGCCTCTGAGCAAAATTTGTCGGCGGTTTCACGCCCTGAGTTGAATGGGACGCTGATGACCTGAGCTGTTAAAGAGCGTCCATAAATAAATCAAACAAAAAAAATATATATACATAAAAGCAACTCGAGAGAAATTTTGCTCCAAAAAATGGACAAGATACTGAAAAATGAATTATATCAGTGCATAAATTTCTAGCTTGGCAGAATACATTCTGCTGTGCCCAATTGCTTGTTGAATTTGATGAGCACAGCAAAACACATTTCTACTTGAGATGAAACATGTAGCACTCAAACAGTGTTAATTATACCATTATATACAGATATAAATAAATTAGTAAATCTATATGGCAGACTGCTGGTTTCTTTAATCAGCACAATGCTAAAGTGCATTTAACAATACAGGTGATCCAAAAAAAAAAAAAAAAACACATAACCTATATACTTTGATAACTTTAACCATGCAACACATACAAAATAATTGCATTTTGCATGTCTTCCACCTTTGTTTGATATTTTCCATATGCTATATAATCCTAGTAAACCCTTTGTGTTTCAGTGTTTTGACAAAAGTCATATAGACTATGTGGAATGGGTGTGAAAGACAGATGTGAAACTACAAAAATGTGTTATTTCGTGACATCAGGATTTTGTGTAGGATATGGAAAAAATCTTGAGTTTCTAACAATAAACTAGCTGGGAAACTTTTACTGGAGTAAGCAGCCATTTCATCAAGCATTATAGGTTGTAATCCCATCTTGAAATATTTGCTTTCATGTCAAGATTGTTTAGCTCACAAAATGTTGCCAGATTTATCAGTAAGTGTTTAATAATTTGGTCTCTGTATACTTGGGTAGTGGGGTCTCTGAGCAAAATTGATCAGTTGTTTCATGCCCTGAATTGAATGGGATGCTGATGACTTGATGTTAAAGAACATCAAATCACTTGGATAGTGGCAGTGGTAGCATTTCCATCTTTATTCTGAATGAAATATCAACCAATGATGCCATGGCAGGGCACAGTGACCCATAATGCAAATTTTTCCTAACATAATGGCCTCTGTTTATATTTATGACATGGTCACAGAGTGAATTAACATTTGTCAGACCACCATCAATTTCAAAAATATTCAGGATCTTCTTAAACACTGGCCAGAACATTGCACAACTTTTGCACACATGTTTGGAAGTCTGATGCCTTCAGCTCATGAAATACTTAAATTCGATATGAGCTATTTCAATAAACCTGTAGCCAAAATGGGCTATGGAGGGGGGGTTATACCCCTTGTTTTTTTGTCCCCATAAACAACTACTAATTGTGAAAGTATTTTCAAAAATAACTAATTGAGAAAATATTTTTAAAAAATAAACCCATATAAACAGAAAAACTGTGCAACAGTGTTTAAATAAAATGTAAACTATACATGTATACAATCCTCCTATTGTTAGGCCAAAACAGTGCATACATGTCTGTCTGCAGTTTAGGGAAATGATTAATAGTATGTTGCAGTTTATTCTGGATGAGTCTAAAAGTCCACTCCCTATTAATAACAAATTCTCGGATTCACAGTCAGGTTACAAAGAAGTTAATGAATATGGTATGGAATTTGAATAAAGAAATATGAGGATAAAATTTATGAACTTTGAGATCCCAATAGAGAACAAATTAATTCAAAAAACTCAAGTGTTCACTAGAGCTGCACCAAAGACATTCAATCATCAAGAAATCCAGTAGTTGACATGCAGCTCTGATGTCTGCAAAGGCCCATGAAAAATGTTTTGACTAGTTCAATTGTAAGTGCAGAACAAGAGCAAAGATCTACTCACATTTCCTTTCACTCTTTAATTTCATATATTTATTAGTAATACTATGAATTCTGTTTAATTCATCAGTTTGAGAATAATTCTATTTCACTTTTAAGTTTTATATTAAGAGATGCATGTAAATTTTTTGTTCTGTATCAATATTATTCATAAAATGTATAAATAAAAAAACGCTTATTAAGGATGTTGAATGCTGCTGCTTTTAAGTTGCAAGTGTTGAAATAGTCATCTTTGCCAAGAATTTGGACAGTGAAGCATGCCTGGCCCTTCAGCTTAGGCTTTAGACCCCCTCATCACTACAGTCATTGGTTTGGAATTTATTCATTGGATATCTTACAACACACACTGGTTATTTTATTCTGCCAGGGAAACTTAAATTACAGTAAACATGCACACCATGCTATTAAATGCCCAGAGAATATAGTTAATACTCTCTCACTCTAGTATCACTAGATATTTTTATGTCCTATAGAAATAGATTTGTTTTATTTTGTATAAGTAATTGTAACATCAATGATTCAGCTGTTATTGTAGATATCAGTTCTATTCTGGTTCAGCTGTTGTATGTTGCACCTAAGCATAGAAACTTCCTGCCTCAAGATCTGCACGCTTAAACCTTGTTGACTTAAGCCTCACGTGAGTATAGTTACAGTGGTGTTGGCTGCATGCCATTGGAGTCAAAATAGCTTCATTTTATAAGCATTCTGCATTCAGGGGTGCACAGAGACTGCAAGAGGCATAGGAATTCATGAAAAGTTTGTGTCAGGAAATGCTGCAGTTCAGTTAGTCTAAATATGTACAATGATGTTTTATTTTATTCAATTTCTTTTCATTGTACATTACATTGGAAGATATTTTTGTAATTTTTAATTTTATTTTAGTTCAACTGATGTTTTAAAATATAATCTAGGGAATTCATCAAATATAAAACATCTATATTGTACATGTATGCAAATCCAGAAACAAAAAAGTTAGCCATTGCCTTCAGTTCAAGTTCAAACTATGCCTTGAAGAGGAAACGTGTTTTCTTGGATCTGTGCTCTGATGGCTGAGTAGATCAAAGCACATTGTCTAGTAATAAGAACTACCTAGCTTTAAATCATTGTTATGTTTGAGTTTGTTATTTGTTAGTTGTTGCAGATAAAATTGTTTCATATACAACAAAAATATATCTGTTAGTAGACAACATTTATTTGTATTTGAAGGCATTTATGAAGAATGGATTTTATTTCAGCAATAATTTTACAATTAGATTTACATTTTTCCTCCCTGTCTTTACATCTAACTTCATAATTGTATCAATTTAGAAATTATACATTTTCAATGCATTATCAGCAAACATAATAAATTTACATAAACAAAATGTGTAAAAGTTTAGCAGTATCAGAAATGAATTTCTCCCATATCTTAACTATAGGGTTATATGTTTTAGAGAATCCCTAAAATAAATTACCAATTTTCACCACTGTGCTCGCCCTCAAGTTCCTTCCTTGTACCTCTTCTAGGCTTATCCCTTACTATTCCTGAAAATTCCCCCATCTTGTTCATTTTCTCTATTCTCATATCTAATAACATTTTAGTTGCCTCTATTTCTTGTTGTTGTTTGTCCCATTTTTCATCCTAAATGCTATACTTTCGCCCATTTACCATTTCACATTCAATTTGACAATGGTATGAAATATCCACTTTCTTACACATAATGAATCCTTTAAAATTGATTCTTAATCCTTTTAGAAGCAAAAGCCCTGTACGCAACCATGCAAAACTATTCTTCCAAATTGGTCACAATTGTCTATATATTTCTCCCATCTGCAATTTTTTTACTTTAAATAAATCTAAGGAACTTTTATCCTCTAAGCTGGCTCAAACCTCTTCCTTCTTTATGTCTTCTACCTTCTGCCTCACTTCTTTCCAAAATCTGCAAACATTACTTTCATCCAGTTGCCATACATCTCTCATTCCAATTTCTTCTAGTAATTTCCCTACCTCTCCAAACCAACACTCTCTTCCCACTACATCTCTTTGGCATATAAGACATTCTTTTAGTGCATTATTATTGTCTAATTTCCAGCATTTATGCTAATATTTCAAAATTCCTTCCCTTTCTACTCTTCCTAATTCTGCCAAACTCACTCTCCTTGGCAAACTTTTTGGTAACCCCAGAACCTCTCTACAAAACATTCTATGCACTACATTAACCTTTGTCCGCTACCTTGATTTCTACTGCATACAGCATCTTCGACTTAACCACAGCCTCATATAATCTTTCTATCCATTTCATTGGCAATGTAGGAACTTTGTACAAACTTATTCTAACAGCTTTCATAGCTAATTTACCTACATTAGACTGAACCTCCCACCTTCCATTACTCATAAATCTTATCTGCAAATAATTATTCTTTCACTACCTCTATTGGGTTTCTATTTATAAACCATCTCTCATCTTTTCGTAATTCTGTTCCTTTTTTAAATACTATTATCTTTGATTTATTACTATTTATCCTCGGGCCCCATTTTGCACAATATCTAATAATTTCAACAATGGCATGTTTTAATGCTATGTTGGTTACTGCTCTGGTTATTTTGTTTGTTTGTTTACTTATTTATTAGTACTAGTCAATACATATGTCTAGGTGTTCAGCCCAGAAAAGAAAATATATGTCCAGCCATTTTTATTTCTTAAATTTTTGCCCACTATGGTATGAATTATCATTATATTTTCTATTGTTTTTATTGACATTTATGCTCAAACTCAAAAGCATAAATTAATCATCTTCATTTTTAAAATAAATTCCACATTAATAAATATTCTAAATTGAAAAGCTAAAAAAAATTATAAATTGCTTGTATTTCATTGAAAAACAATTAATAATTTCCTCTTTATTTTGGAAACAAAGATTCCTTTACTTTGGTGTATGGCTAATTCAAAGACACCTTTGCAATTGGAAGATTATCAGTGTATATTAAACACTATTTTACTTGAAAAAAATAACAAAATAATTCACACATGGGTAGATTTCAACTTCAGTAATTCTTATTGCTAGACATCTGCCTTTAACTGCTAAATTATCAGTGTATGTCTGATAAGAACTCTGAGATTGGTGATATGACAATGAGGCTAAAGGCTGCAAAATTCATGTGCAGAAACATGCCATAAATCGAGTAAACTTAGACAAATGAATGCTTCAAGAGATAGATTTTTTTTTTGTGTTGGTATGTACATTGTAGTATTTGAGATGAAACGCATGCAATCACAGATGATTAATGATGGTGATATATTTTCATGCCCCATATCTGCAATAAGCATTTCTTTTAACACTTGAACATTTTAATAGCTTCATTATTACAGAAGAGCAAGCTACCAATAAAGTCTACTTTACACTTTAGTGACATAAAATTACAGATTTTTTATAACCTAAACTTGCTTAGGGTCTTAAAGAAAGAAAATAAAGGTTATAACAGTATTTTCTCTGAACAGAGAACAAATATAAGTCTTTTCAAATAAAAATGAACCAAGGGATCTGTTGATTGAATTTCTTGCCTCTAAACATGAAATGCTTCCTCCCTTAAAAAAAATTCCTTTCCTTGTTTATCATTTCATCTAATGTATCATTGTCTACCATTTGTGATGCCTTAGTAGTCAAAATGGGCATTAAACACTATTCAAAAAATAAAGTAAAGAAACTGAATATTCAATCTTAGTTGCTCCATTTTTTCCTTCTTTTTTTAATGCCAGATTTGCAAAAACTGAAATAACCTTTATATCATAAAAAATTCACCTAGCTCTGAGATAGTACATTGACATATGGATATTGCAATTAACATTTTTATAGCTTACCCAGAATATAAGGATAATTTTGACCACCCTTTCACACAGCCAATTAAATTATTAATTTTTAGAGAAAGTGCTTTCATTTAACAACTTATAATTTGTAGGGTCATATTTTTTTTTTATATTGGTAGATTTTTAAGTAAATATCTTCTACAGTTTTTCAGTTAATATGTTTGCTTTAACCAAATGAACTCAAACTGACCACATTCTTGCTCATAAACTGCACATTTAGTGACCTATCACTTCGTTATCTAAAGGAACTGATTTTATTTCTGTTGTTCACTTTTTTAAATGTATTTTACAATATAATTCATAATTTTGTAATATTACAGACATTATAAATACAGTAAAACCCTGTTTATCATAATTTCAAATCAACCAAAACTGAAGTTGAACAAAATAGTTTTTTCTCCTCCTCTCTCTCTCCCTCTCTCTCCCCATATACATTAGCCATATTAGATATAGGCAGAATGTTATTTTCAGACAACTATTTGAAACCTACCCCTCCTTCATCCCTGGGGCAAATATGTGCCAATTGGCTCCCATACTAACAACCAATAGACAGGCCTTCTGTGGTAGAGTGGAAATTGAGTTGGCTGAAACAGAAATGGTTCATAATGAATAAAGAAATAGGCATATACAAACTTTGAAATTAGGTCACACGTGAAGGCCTTTGGAGAATATTTAAGGGTTGGGGCATAATTCATGGCAACTAATTTCTTCTACAAGATAAATAATGTCACCACAATTAATTGCATGTCCTGAAATATGCATCATCCACAGTATGTGATGTCAGTAGGTGGCAGCATGATGAGCACATGAACATCATTGGTAGTATACCACCATGCAGGAAGTTACTTTGTGTGAACAGCATTCTTATGTGAAAATAGACATTCTGTAAGGGCACACTGCCAGAGGATGCCACAGGTAGCTGGGGGGGAACTGTAGGATATAATGCTGTTCCATACTGAACTGTCACTATATGGGCTGCAGCATTTCAGCAAGAATAAAATTTAAGCACTGACCTTCAATGTCCAGGAAGACCTGTGAGTTTGCACCATGATGTGTCGCATGCAGTAATCACAACTGTATGGAATCAGACAGATGATGCACACTACTCACTACTTGAGTAGCAGGCAGGACCAGCACTGAAAAATATTCTACAATATTCTACAAGATGATGTTCAACAGTGGAAAGTTGAAGTGCGGTGGGTGCCTCATGCCCTTAGTGAATGCAATATACTGCAATCTTACAAGGAGGAAGAAGAGTATATGGGAACTATTTTGAGAGTATGTAGACCCTTAATATGTGCATCTGTTTAGTGTTTGTAACGTCAATGTAGCTTTCTGATTAACAAACACACATAGCACAATATTATTGTTTATTGACTTTTTGCACTTCCTTATCTAATTCTGATACACATGACCTGCATTATTCATATGGACAGTACCACACACTGCCTCCATCCTATGTGTATTTCAAAGTTTTGTTCTGGTCCAACATTCTCAAGAAAAAAAAATAGTTGCCATGACTTACTCTTCAATCCTCATATCAAAGTAAAGAAAAAATGGGAATGGTTAATTGATAGACATACACAACTAATGAATTCAAGAAGAATTAAAATTTGGTAAACAGACAGAATTCAAATCGAGATGAATTCAAGAAGAATTAAAATTTGGTAAACGGACAGAATTCAAATAGAGAAACAATAGGGGTGGGGGAATAAGTAAATAAATAAGGAAAGGATGTTGAAAGAGAACCTTCTAGTGTTATGAAGTATGAAGTGCTGGCTGAACCTCTTATCTTCTGGACATTCCAATAGGAGGCTACTTATGAATCAAAGACAGAAGTTTGGACATTAGCCAGGGGGTATCCTATTTTGTTATTTTGTTTTGTTCTAAGAATGGGAATGAATGAATGAATTAATTATGAACAATTAATAGTATATTAAAGAAATTTATAGTAATACATTAGTAGTATTCACTTCCAAATAAGGGCAAGTGAATGTGCTTATTTAGAGATATTCCAAAAATGAAAAAATGAATGAAAAAGTATAAGTGCTCTTGTAATGAATTGCTCCTATAATGAATGGAAAGAGTTAACATGATGAAACCATATGATAATCAATGTTACATTCTGAATCCAATTATTCATTTTGCTTGTGCCAAATAACAGAGTTAGATGTTGAGATAAAACAAATATGCATATTACAAGGAACATTATCAGCTGAAACATCTGGAAATGTTGGGGCATATGGTGTGAACCTGAAGCACACTACCCAAATTTATTATAAATAGTTTAAAGGGATTTTGACTTAGCAATAGATCTTTAAAGATATGGCTCTATAAGTGCTAAAGGGATGAATATCTCTCTTAAGAAGCTATCTATACAACTAAAATCAACAAAACCACCTAAATATTGTATGATTATAATTGTTTTTGTTATTATATTCTTTGTTACAATTTTAAGATATATATCATATAGAATTTCCTACCAATAAATATAATTTAATTTTTTAAAAATTATATAATAATTTGCAAAGGCGATCTATCCTTGTAGAGAAATAAAATAAGAACCATTATGGACCAACTTAAGAATGGCCTGGGTCAGACTGGCAGAGGCTGCTTGTACTTTTCTTGGCATTTCAATAAATAAATAAAATACATTCATTACAGTTTATGTTTGTGCATTCAATTTATTGTGTTTTGTAGATGTTTTAAATAAATAAAAGTCAAAGTTTAAATAATTTAATGTGAAAAATATATATGAATACCATGTTTTTATTACATCAATTATAAAATTTTATTTCCAATAAGTTTTAAACATTATATATGCTTATTTATTTCAAGCATTTAATTTATGAACTAACTGGCTATAACACTAAGACTTTCTTTTGACATATTGTTTAACTCCATATGTATCCTAGGTCTTAGAGTGATAGGAAGGGGTAAATAGGCTGAATAAACAAGGGCAAAGAGCATTGTGAAATGACAGAAAGAAAGCTATTTAGGATGTATTTGAATCAGTGATGTATGAATACTGTCTTCTATCACATCATAGCATCTCTTTCCTTACATCTTGCTATTTTTAAATGCTTCCCTCTACATATTATTTTAGATTCTCCTACCCACATACTTAGAAGCAGAAATGAGTCACAGCTAAAGTTCTTTTCTTTGAAATTGTATTTTGTCTACAAATAAGCAACAATGCATGTACTGGTGGTAGAACCAAGAAAGAAGAAACTTTAAATATTGTTGTGATGATCACATATGAGTGTTTCCTAAATCAATAAGGGTCTTTGTTCTGGCTCAGTTTCAGAATAGTTAATACTTTAATCATAAAAATCAGCATATTATTATTATTCAAGCAATGGTAGAGGTCAGAAGGTATGACTTCCACCCATTTATGAAATAAATGAAGTCATCTGCTAGAGGATATGCTGGTCACATTATCTCCATTTAAGCTAAGCTAAACTCAGTTTGTGATATCGTACCATCACTTATTTAAAGGACTGTCAAGCCTGTCCATAAGAAAAAAAGAAGAAAAAAATCCTCTAATGATGGCATTGACATGATTTAGTTAAACTTTTGCTACATACAATCTTTCATCTAGATACAATGAAGTGTTGGAAGTTTGTGGTTTTTGCATCAGCTTGCAACAGAATGTCTATAAGCTCCTTGAAAGCTGCTCTTTATTCATGCAAAACCTCAGCAAGCTTTTTAATCATTTGAGATTATTTTCTAATGAGTATGCACAAGATTTACTCTGTTGGTTTTTATTAGGTATTTTTCATTATTAATCTTTGTTTCATGTTATTGGGCTAGGAATAGCAGAGTAGTAGTTGTGTAAAAAGTATGCTACCACTATCTACTACTATAAAGTTATTCATTGTCATCGAAATTCCATACAGAACTCATTATTGCACTTAATTTAGAAACTACATATTTTTCACCTGAGATTGAAGATTTAATTATTAAATTAATTATCAAAACACTTAACAATTATTTGTATTTCATCCCTGCACGTACAGTAATACTCTCAACTCCTTCTGTATTCTTTTTTCTTTAATTTTTATTTCATGCTAAACTTATTGCAGCCAATTTGACTTGGTATTATCTTGGTTCTGCTTCAAGACATAAATATTAAAATGTAATACAGTGAACCAAGAAATAATAGAAAACATGAATTCACAAAATAAAATCTTTGTGATAAAAAAGACATTAACCCTGCCTACATTCAGAAGGTAGCAAGACCCTCCACAACATTTAGCATATAGCCATCCAGTTGAATAACATAATAAATTTATTAGTTATGCTATGCTGTAATTAAAATAATCATATATATTATAGAAGGTGTGAGTATTAAAGTTCCTTTATTTTCTCTTGAAAAGTTGGTGCTTCTGTAAATTACATAATTTCAATAAAGCTGGAAGCTTCTGCTCTCTGACCTAATCTTAAGCCATTTTTCTATCATTTAAATCTTCTTCATTTCATTGTTCCTGACATCTGAATAAAATATGCATTTTATCCTCTTCCTCCTATGCATTGAGCAAATATCTCCTTTCATATACCCTCTAAATTCTTTTAAGTTTCCAGATCCCTAGCAGAACCAAGCTAAGCCTTCCCTCTTGTTCTTATCACACTTTTCCAAATATAATTCTTTGTGCATTTGAATTTTATCTTCTTAAAATTGCAAAGAATTCATTCAGTTCCTTCAAAATCCTTTCCTGTAATTATCTCTTTCTCTCTCTCAAGCAACATGTCTACCATATTATTCTACACTAAGGAATCTGAACTTTTTCCACCTACATATTGAAATCTAAATATTCTTCCTAATCTTTTATACGTTCTTTTAAAATATGTCCATCATAAATTGCATAACTTGCACCAGTATTTTATATTCTTTCTATGTGTAACAGAAAATAATTATTTTTGAAACTAGAAATCCACAGAATTTTTTATTAAATCTGTTAATTTATATTTACTTTTAGTTTGAACATTAACCTATTATTAAGATGAATATCATTAGATTTTAAACTTCTATTCATATATATATTTGGTATTAGAAGCATAGCTTAATAGAGCTGTAAATGTAAATTAAATTATTATAAATAACAAAAAACACAACCATATCATGGTAGGCCATTCTGACTCCATGAAATACTCAAATGTTCATTATCTTAATGACCATATTGTTTGCAATTTAAGATCTAGTCTTTAATTCATAAAAGTTAACAAATATGACAGTTGTGACAATTTTACAAATATATCCATTTATAATGACAATTGTTTCATATAACTTATAAATATGTCACATATGACAGGTACAAAATTAAAACTTATCAAAAAGTAAATTGCCATTTCTTAAACCTAACAATTATGTAAAAACAAACTCAACAAATTACTGTGATTCTATGATCTAGAAACATTAGTAGTTTTTGTTTTGCTATTTATTGAGCATTAATATTTACTTTCTATGAATTGAAGTTATAATAATATAATTATTAATTATATTGTAATGAAACTAAATCTGATTAAGTACAATATATTTGGTAACACTTATCATGAAATGCAATTACTTTTATTAGCACCTTATTATTGTCTGTAATTATTGATAATATAAGAATGATCTCAGTCATCTTACTCCATATTTTATAATAAACAAATAATAAATTAGCTATGACTGGCCACATTAACTCACTACAAAATAAATGTCAGATAAGCTATGGGAGCATTGAACAAAACATAATAACCATTGCTTTCTATTATAAATATTGGGGAGGGGAGAGAATCTTTTTATGAACTTATGTTCATTATCGCTTAGGCTGTATTGTATATCACATTAAGGCTAAAATTATCACATATGACACTGCAATTGTACATCAAATCTACAGAAAAAATATGTTATTTATTATATCATTATTTTTACAAACCTTGTCCCCAAAAATACAAATTGGTTAATGTATATGTATTCTTTACTAATTGGTTGCTTTCTGTCTAATCCCTTTTTGTGCTTAATATGTGATGTTCATGCATTTCATTGTGAAAAAATTAACTGTACATTCTACTTCTGTATTTCAAAATTAGCTGGCCTTAGAAGCAGTCTCATTGCTATGTTTTTATTCTTGCAGGGTTTGCATGGGTAACTTTAGCCACCAATGATGCCTACTCACTGGGAGCACTGGTCTTAGCACATTCATTACGTCGAGTGAACACTGCTCACCAGCTGGTTGTTCTTGTTACTCCAGGAGTTTCAACATCCATGAGGTATTGTATCATATCATATAATATACTGTTTGTACATCATAATGCAAGTGAAAAGAATGGAAGAACTGGAATTTAGAGTTAAAAATGTGTGCATTCCTTTTGTTTTGATTTAACAGCTGTAAGGACTCTTATTTTATATATAAGAAAAAGAAATGAATGAATAGTGTTTAACGCCCATTTTTGCTATGGACATGATGATACACAAGATGAAATGATATATTGGGAAAGAATTTATTTTTAAGGAAGGAATTGTTCCAGGCCTAAGTTTAGGGTACCTCCCCAGCATTTGCCATTTATGAGTACTGAAGAAAACCTGGAAAAATCCTCAGTCAGGGAGGACCATCCTGGCGATATTCAAACTGAGATCTCCCACTCATGAGTGGGAAGGATGATGTAATGAAATTGCTATCATTGAATGATTATTGGTTGAAGCTTTTTATTTTATTATCCAGAAAACCCTTTAGGCTAAATTAAAAATTTACTAGTAATAACCCGGATCTTATTTCTGGTACATTGGTATTCAGGTGCTTCACAAACCACTGCATGTTTTTGTAAATTATTAATATAATCACTTAATGGAACTGACAACTATCATAGGATGAATCAGACATGTTTTTTGTTATATATTACAGAAAATGATTACAAAATATAAACATGTTAACAGTATTATTTACTCATTTAATTACTTTGCAAATGTTTTATTTTCAATGCTATTTGTCTTTTTCTGGGTTCATTTTCAATCTAATTCTTTAAAAAATTACATTCTTGTCACAGTTTCATATAGATAAAATACTAAGTTCCATACAGAATCAGAAGGTAATAAAATCGAGCAAAATCACAAATTAAAAGTATACAATATGTCTATATTTTCTAAAGCATGATTTGCCTCAGTACACATCTTATCATTTTTAAACCATACAAGTTCAAAGGTGATGAAAATATCAATGAATGAAAGTTTCTTCCAATTTCCAATTTACATGCAGATATAATATTTTTAACAAATAAATAGAATCAATTTCATACAGTTTTAACAAACAAGTAAGCATGTTGAAATCAAAGTAAACAATTTACATTTCCATATACTCAATACATGTAAACTTACTACTATTAAAACATTTAAATTTCCCATTTAATAACCCTGAACTTGTGGAATTTATTCCTTCTATACCCCATTACAATTAACATCAGGTTGTGTATGTAATGGCAATAATATATTCATTCCTAAATAGTGCCATTATCAACATTGTTATTCCCATTTGTCTGGCCCACATTCTTTTTTGTCTCTGTAGGTCAAAAAAATAAATCCAAATAGATGTAATGCATATCATAAATATTAAAAGAAAACTCAAAAAGATTCTCTAGCATCTATCCATATCCTACTAATATTATTGAAATAATGCATACAATTAAATCATTGAAATAACAAAATAGCTTAGGAACAGATGGCATACCGATGATATTGATAAATCCTGCAGTAGCCAAATTGCAAAATCCTTTACAATCAATAATTATTGTAAGAATAACATCTGTTTTTAAAAAGGAGATAAAAATTATATACATTATTATCAACCAATGTCTGTACTACCAGCAATCTCTAAAATCTTTGTACATATCTTACATAACTGAATAACAAAATATCTAAGTATATATAACCTTTTATTATTATTCAATTTATTAACTATAATAAATTTAATTGACTCTGAAAATTATAATGTTGGTATACTACTGGACCTTACAAAGGATTTTGACTGTGTAGATGTGGGCATCCTTATGTCTAAATCATATATGGCAAATAGAAAACAGTTGTAGTTAAAACTAAATGATGGTGAATATCTCTCCCAAACCCGAAATATAACACATTCTTGGACCGATATTATTTATATTATATACGTATGATATCAGCGACAAAATACAAACTGCTAACATCACACAGTTTGCAGTCAATACTACAATTACCATTAGTGACTGAAATTTTGATGATTTGGAAAGGAATGAAAAGACAGTTTTAAACTCGGCTGTTGAATATTTCAATGTATTAAACTTAAGTGTAAATCCTCCGAAGTGAAAGGTAATCAGCATTGACTTTAAGAACCCTGATAAACAACTGCAGTTAAATATAGGGAATAAAGTAATTAAAAATACAGATAATGCTAAATTATTAGGATTATATCTTAATACCCATATTGAAAAACTAGCTGCAAAACTAAGTCAAAATCTATTCATTCTGAGATGATCAATCATGTTCCTCCACAAATGTTCAGGACCATTTACTTTGCCCTTATTCATTCTTTCATTGCACCACCACAGGACTCGTGAGCATGAGGTCTGGGATTTGAATCCCACCAGGACAGTCCTCCCTGAGATTTTTTCCAGGTTTCCCTCAGTCCTCATAAATGGCAAATGCTGCAAATATACCCTAAACTTAGGCTTGGAACATTTCCTTCCTTAAAAAATCCTTTCCCAATATACTATCTCATTTCATGTATCATCAGTGTCCACTGCCTGTGGTGCCTCAGTAGTAAAAATGGGCATTAAGCACTATTTAAAAAAAATTCTCTCTTTGCGTGGAATTGAAATATGTGGCAATACTTCAAAAGGTAATCAAAATACAATATTCATCTTGCAAAAAAGAGCTGTACAATATTTGGGTAATTTTAAACAAACAGAATCTTGTAAAAATATGTTTAGGCAACTAAAAATACTAACTTTACCATGTTTACATATATACATATGCACACACACATGCACAGAGTTGCTTACATTTAGTCAAATATAAGTTTCCCTTGAATAGAAACTCTAGTGTCCATGATCACAACACTAGGAGTAAAGATGACCTCCCACTCTCCAGATATAAATTACAGCTTTTTAAGAAAATGCCTTGCTATGCCGGAATAATAAACTTACTGATAATATTAAACATTGCAATGGATACAATAAATTCAAGAAATGCACGTTTCATTTTTTTGTAGACAAGGTTTATTATGATAATGAATAACATGTAAATTATAATTAACATTATGTTACACACTATTAACTTATTATACTGTATAATGAATGTGTGTGTGTATCTATGGGGAAATTGGATAGTTTATAAAGTTGCCCCATTTGTTATAAATTTTGTTATTTTATACATTGACATGACTTAATTATTTGTAACACTATATTAAGCTGAAATGAAATAAACTAAAATAACCATTTTTCTCTCACTTTCCATATGTATTTTCCAAGATTTTTTTTTATATTTTTCTGAATTTAAATTCTTCTGCCTCTTATTTCATTTGCTAAGTTTTCCCACTTTTGCAAAAGGAACTGTTCTCTCCAAAACTTGGTTTATTCACATTCTAAAATACAATGCCAAGTACTACCTGCTTCTTCACATTATACATATTCCCTTAATATATTCATTTCTTATCCCATTTAAACATATTACCTGCCTTATTGCAGGTTTCAATGTATCTTTTGCTTTCTTTATTATTTTTAGTGTGATATTTAAGATTTTACTAGCCCATATTTCCTGTTTTTCAGTATTCTCAATCCTTGTTTTACCTTTTGTAAAATAGTGTACCCATTCTTTCCCATACTGATCCCATGCCAACTTCTTGTAGAATATTTTGGATTTTATATATCCAAGTTTCTCTCCCCTTAATTCAAAAAAACATGCAAAATCACAAATAAAAATTATAATAGGTCTTTAGATTTTTTAAAGCATGATTTGCTTCAATACTTATTTACCAATATCAAATTATAAGTTATTCTTTTCTGGTCATCCTAATAATTCAGTTACACTTCATTATATGGTTGACATTTTTCAGTGCATATTTCAGAAATTAGTTTTCCGCAAGAGTGGCACATGTCTGCACCATCACTTCCTGCTAATTCAAATACTGAATTAAGATCTCACCCTTTGGCTAGACATATGCCACAGTTTGATTCAGCAGCACTTCCTTTATCATTCTCAAATAATTTTGTTATAATGGTTTCAAAATTTGTATCACATGAATTCAGTGTTCTTGAACACTCTGCCCTAGCAGCCATAATGTAAGTACCCAAGGACCAATCTCATAGACTGCACACAAAATTAAAACAGAATCCAACCACTCAAAGCAACGGCTAACACTCAACCAATGTAATGAATGATTACAAAAGCTCATGTATGCACAGCTGTAATAAAGTCAAGTTACAGTCAGTTTATTAAATATAGGCTGTCTGAGAGACTTGATCTGGGCACTTAAGGTTGACATTTCATAATGTATATATTTACAGAATGTCCATATGTGAGAGAAGTTCTAGCACTTTTGTTTAACACCACTCTTAATTGAAAACTTTCCTATAGTATTTCATTACCAATTTGTGAATGTTTTATATACAACCACACAATGCCATAAGTGAATTAAAGTTTACTTTGTTCTAAACGCATCAGTTATCACTCATTTATGTATCAAAATAGTATAAAAAATAATAGTATGTAGAAAACAAATAGAATATATGTTATATTATTGTTGTTGTTGTTGTTGTTGTTGTTGTTGTTGTTATTTTATCTTGCAAATTCTACTTCTGGCTAACATTTTTTGTGTGTTACATTTTCTGAGCACTAATCTAGAGCACATTTTCTTTGTAGGAACCAATTGCAAGGAGTATTCAATTTGATAGAAGAAGTGAATGTATTAGATTCGCAAGATGAAGCAAATCTTGCATTGTTATCAAGACCAGAACTTGGCATCACCTTTACAAAATTACACTGTTGGAGACTCACACAGTATGAGAAATGTGTCTTTCTAGATGCTGACACAATGGTAAGAATTACTTATAAGAGAAAGATTCCAAAGGGTTTTGATGAATGTGTATATGGTTTACTCAGTACTCATATTTTTAATCTTGAGGAGTGGCTACTGGATTTAATTAATAAAATGGTGTGCCGTTAATCAATTTGCTGCCTGGTACTTAAATTTTCATATATTGTCAGTCTCCCGATCAGATTTATTTTTTTCTCTAACTGTTTGTAAAGGAAACTTTGTATAATATGATACTTTCCCTTACTTAGTTTATTTTGTGGCTTTGTGCAGAATAATTATCAAATCTGTTTTAATGTATGCTAAGCTGAAAAGTGATGATTTAGTTACGGGACTCAATACTAGGTGGACATCATATTAGAACACATTTCTGACATGCACGCAAGAGATTTTTTTTTTATTTGGTTTATTTATGGATGCTCTTTAACATCTCAGATCATCAGCATCCCATTCAATACGGGGCGTGAAATGGCCGACAAATTTTGCTCAGAGGCTTCTTTTTCAGGCTTGAGGTTCTTTATTGTGCCATAAATGTAAGACATAGGACCCATGGCTTTATTTCCCTTCCAAAGGAAGCCATACATAGGATTTTTATACCTGAAAATATCCATCGGTCCTGGCCAGGATCGAATCTGCGATCTTGGGTTTAACAGGCAGTGGTATATTTATTAGTCTGATATACAGACTAATAAAATACCACTGAGCAAAGAAGAATACAAGAATGAATATCTATCTACACATAATAGAAGCAGCTATATACAATGGGTTCCACAAACAGATGGTTAAACAAAAAAATCAAAAAATTCCAGAAACAAAAAAAAAATTTAAATAACTATTTTGAGTGATTTATCAGGGGAAAAAACACTTAAAAAAGTTCACTTGCTACCCATCAGTCAATATAAAATTTCAAAAAAATTTCAAACGGTACATCTTAGCATCTCAAAACTGATACTGTGTAAAAAAATTATTGAAATTAAACAAAACATATTCCAGGTCCTAAAAGAAAAAATATGGTATTTACCAGATTAATTGTAAGAATATGAAAAAATCTATGTAGGGAAGACAAATGGAAATATAAGCTTTAGGTTGAAGGAACATTGGAGAAACATCTGTTGCCAACAAATAGATAAATCAGCTGTGGCAGCACATTTTTGGAATGAAATCCATGAAATAGAAAAAGGCATAAAGTTATTAAAAACTGTTCTACAACCAAAAGAACTAAACATCTGAGAGAGGATTTATATATAAAAACATAAGCGTAACCTTATGAATTTTGACATTCTGGAAGCAGATAGCACTTTATTTAAGTTTATCACCAGAGTTAACCTAGATACCTACCCAGCTCCTACAAATGATCTATCAGTCATTTAACAGCTGATGATGTGGAAAATAGTTCCACAAAACATGTGTCCTGAGTAAATCTCATTTAAGTGAAACCATAAAGAGTGTTCTAAACATCTGACTCAGAAGAGACTATATACCTACTTGTTATTACAAAGCAATACATCTAACTTAAATCTAGCCAAAAAGGTTAAACATTGATTATTGTGGACTGCATATGTGCAAGATTACATACAGTTAACTGCAATCTTAAGCATATAATATTAGGTTAAGTTTAAGTTGATCATTTCCACTAGAAAATTATTGTAGTTTTAATTTCAGTATCAATGATTTCCAAAAAAGTTCATTATCAGAATCATCTTTGACATATAAAAATTATGTAAAAATGAACATTTCTTATTTATTTTCATCTGATCCAGTCTTGTCATCTGCAAGCAATGCAGCATTTTTACATTGAACAAATTTGATTTTTTATAATAAAATTTAAGTCTTATAAAATGTATTTTTAATAAGATATGTCATTCATTTCATGGCATATTAAATGGAGGAAACAATTTTGTGGGACTTTATATGAATTAGAATGTGCAATAAATTTGTAGATGTGCAATTCGTCTTTGAACACAGATTTGCCTTAAAAAAGAATAGCTCTATAGATTAAACACTGTCTCACCGCTTCAACCATAAATGCATTTTGGCTTGTGAATAATTTTTAGGAATATAGTAAAGGTTTAGAATATTCTTTACAATTTGTAAAGAGGGACAGTGATTTTTAAGAATAAAAGTCAAATTTATAGGAAAGTTTTAGGCTGGGCAGCAGCAGTAGCCTTGACTTTGTATTGGACTTGGTTACATAAAATCTTTTGCTTATATTCTCATTTCATAAATATTTAAGTTGTAAATCCATGTGCAATCTATGCTGTGGCAAATTCTAAACAGTTTTTCTTCTCCTAGTACTATTTTAGCTGCCACCCACTGCTTCTGTATATTTAGCTAGCCAACAGAAGGATGCAGTAATTCATATTATGGTTTAGTTCACTACAAAATAGAACTAGACTGATGGTGTTTGGAAAACAGATGCTAACAAGCTATAAGCAATGTGTTTGACCTAAATGCTGGCTTTGTGCACAGCCCATTGCCAAAGTCATGTAAACATTGCATGAGGTAATGTTTTTCATTTTTTAATATGAAATTGAATGAACCTTTGGATCTCTCTCTCTCTCTCTCCTCCCCCTCCCCCGTCTCCCCTCCCTCTCCCCCCTTTTAATATAAAGTCAATTTAAAATTGTTCTAAACAACTTTTCTATGGTGCTACTTAGGCAGAGATCCTTAAATCATTTACTGTTACAGTGCATTTAATCACTGCTATAGACAAAGCCTCTATAATATTAAAGAAAACTATGCATTTATATATGAGAAATATTAAGCAGGTACCAAAGTGCCAAAAAACAGTATGCATATTAATATTTTGATTCTAAAAAGTTTCTTTTCATTCTTTTCAGGGTGAGGCACTTAAAACTGCCATCTCAAAATCTTCTTGTACTGCTGGTGATATTGGTTAGCTGTTTTCATTAGCTTTAAGAGCACACAAGGGATCACAAATCTTGCTTATAGAGAACTAATACTGATCAGAAAAATTACTATTTTCAGCACAGTGCTTTTATAATGGAACAATAGCTATCAGTGTAGCAGAAATTAAGGAAGAGATCACTGAAATTTAAATCTGCTAGTCTTGAGTAAAAAATTATAAAAATGTTGTGCATTACACAGGGTGTTCCATTTATTTTGCTCACCCAAAATAACTTTTTTTTGATGTGTCAAAGAAAAATTGTTTCAAACATAAGTTTTTTTAACATCACAAGCTATTTTGACTGAGCAAAATAAAGTGGGACACCGCATATAAGAAACCTTTATACCAATTTTAAACCTTTATCTTGAAATTTTTTTCATTATTATTACCTTAAATTACTTAATACTTTAGAAAAATTGCTACAATGATCAAAGTTTTTAGAAAAGGTAGACAAATTAAAATTTAATGTGTTCCTTAATTATGCTCTAAAACTGACCTATGCTTTTATAATTCTGTATACCCATTTTCAAGGGGGGGTTCTTTTTCTTTTCTTTTTTTCTTTTTTTCTCCCAAGAGTGTGTGCTGAAAATTTCAAGTAAATTGGTGCGCAACTTTCGTCATTGTATTTTAATCATTGTAAAATGTTGAAATTTTAAAATGGAGAAAACAACAATTGAAATAAAACATGCTTAAAACATGGCTTATTACCTTAAAACTGGCTTGCACAATATGTGGTATCTTATTCTCTCTTTCTGCTGTTCAGTGGTGAATTTTACGTAATTTTAGCCTCCTGCTTGCACTCTTGTGTCCTGGTAACCTGACTTTTCTTCATTCTTTGATTATCCTGATCAACTTTTATTTCAGTCACATATGTCTAATTCAACTATACTCATTTTCAATTTTAAACTGGCTTCACATTCCATGTCAAACAAAGATTGCTCCTAATAACACTATGAAAACATTCATTACTATTCTGATTTATCTTTTGTGCATCTCATAAAAATTGCATTGCTTTCTACATGAATGAATGAATGAATGAATGAATGAATGAATGAATGAATGAATGAATGAATTTGTTTTCTAATAACATTACAGTTAGATACATTCATTTACAAAGCTCCTTATTCTCTAGGTTTTGGCAGTATCCCTCTAAACCCTGGTTTCCTACCTCTTAACCATCTGGTTTTATGAATGTAAGAAACCTCTGATTGTTTCCTTCCTTTTATTTATCTACTTACTCTTTCTTCCTATTTATAAACAGACAATGGACAAACAGCAACCAAATGCAGAGGCACACAGTCACAGAACTCTCATTTCACAGCTTTCACCATACAATGTGTACAAATAAGAAATACCATCAAGGTGAAGAACAATGTGTTTGCAAAATATGTGAAAAAATGTGCAAAATAAACATGATTTTTAAATGAACTTATCATAGGGAACAAATAGATACTGTATGCTCATTCGAATGCAACTTTGGTTATTGTTGTTATAATAATAATAATAATAATAATAATAATAATAATAATAATTAGGTTAGATTTGTGGGCCCTTACGTGCCTTTAAATCCAGCAAAAAAAGCTTGTTGATATCACTAATAGTATAGGAGACATTTGAGGTGGTCATTTTAACTGTTTCTCCTATAATTTATTCCCCCAAATCTCATTCTCCTCAACACTTAAACTGCAGATCTCTTTGAATATATCTTTTTGCAAACTTTTAGCTTCCTCCTAAAATTTTTTGGCCCTTAACTCTTTCATACTGAGCTATTCAATTTGGAATGTAGTCAAGTAAACTGCATCTCCTCCAATTATATTTTAAAAGCAGATTATACCATAATTTATAACCTGCTTAACTCTAACTAAAATTATTTGCACAAGAGGTTCCACCACCACCACCACCACCACCACCACTGTTACCACCGCCATTATCAATTTCCATCTAAAATCGTCAATAAGCAATATCTCTGAAGTGACTGTTGTGTAATGAGCCATGTTTACTAAAATTAGCACAAGTAAATTAATTTTTCTCCCTTCTATAGCATTCAAAATGATTAATTTTTGTTGAACATAGTTGTATGGATAAAACCTATTGCATAACTTGTATACTTAGTGGCAGAATAAAGATGTACCTTTTTTTTTTTTTTTAACAATATTGTCACTAGCAGCATCTGTACATTCTTGCATTAAATTTTAATTTTCCAGAAAATCAACTCAGAAGAAAATATATGTAGCTATAGAGAGAAGCAGATATTATTTTAAAAGCTTTGTAAATGTGCACATTACAGACATTAAATCTAAGCTCATTGCTAGAGAGAGTTTTGCTAATCTCCTCCTTTTTACTTGGCATTAAGGCCAAAATAATTATAATTTGTAATCAGTGTATATAATTTGTACTTTCAGGTATTAAAAAATGCAGATGAGTTGTTTGATAGAGAAGAATTATCAGCTGCCCCTGATCCAGGGTGGCCAGATTGTTTTAATTCTGGTGTGTTTGTCTATCGACCATCAATGGACACTTTCAAAGCCCTAGTTGAATTTGCAGTAGCAAAAGGCAGCTTTGATGGTATGTATTGAAGACCAATGGCAGTCATTATGAGGTAGTAAAATATCAGAAAAATAATGTAATTAATTACACTGAATAATGAATCATTGGAAGAACCTGCATTCTATATATGAGCTTGTTATTAGATGAAACAGCTGACAAAAATCCATCTGTTGGAAATTATTGTCAAAATATAACTAAGAAAAGAATGAATACTTCTGTCTTTGTTGCTTTCTTTGACTAATTGTTGTTTTGTCTCATTTTTTGTGGTTTTTTAAATGTTATTTGTAGTTTTTATTATGCAGAAAATATTCTCCAAAATAGCAAGTATATCTTTTGAAATTTTATAATTTTGGAAGTATAATTACTTTCAACACAGTTTCAAAAGTAACCGATTTCCTTAAACCTAATAGTACTACTGATTGGCTCAATCAACAAAATGAGTGAATAAACATCTCATAATAATTATACCAGAAATGCTCATTTTTAACAGACCAACATCAGTCATTCTGTCCAACCTATGTAGTATAGATTTTGTTTTATTTAATACAAAACTATTTTAGGCAGGGCACAGTATTCTAAGATGTAATTGTTGCTAACCCATTAGCAAAATACATTAGTTTTTATTAGCGACATAGTTATTGACATATTAATGAATTTTAAATAATAAGATAAGAATTTTAATAACATATTAAGATATGCATAAAATATTAAGTGGGCTAACTTTGTCATCACAATTAAATTTTCAGCTCTTATGTTCAGCTTTTCTTTATCAAATCACATTTAAATATTTTTTTAATGTTTTCCTGCATGCCTGCTATAAATATAATCTAATTTTGTGTTGGAAAGCTCATAATGCTTATTAACCTGTGTTATATAGGATGAACTCTTGCTAGAGACTCCAAACTACCTTATAAAAATTTATTATATTGGATAATGTCTTGCATTGAATTTATTAATGTGCTAAGAAGCATTACAAAACTACCTATTCTGGCCCTGAGCAATTTCTAGTTGTTGTTGATTACAAATTCTTATACAAACAATATATTGTAATTATGTCTAGCCTTCATTTCAGACATATAATTTATTCCTCACAATATCTGTCTCCAGTTTGTCAGTAATCTATTAATGAAATATCCAAGATACATGTTTTTCAAATTCGTGTCATTACACAAAAATGTATACCTAATATTAACCTTAATCTCTTCCACAATATAGACATGTATAGACATCCAAGTTAAATGAACCCTGGCAACCTGCATGTATATAGATGTTTTGAATGCACATTGAAGCTAATGCTTCTGAAATCTTCATTATATTGACTTGCTTTCCACAAAACAGTTTATATAAGTTATAAAACACAAATCAATCTTACCTCTAAAAATTGCAATGTATATAATACACTTGAACACATGGGTTAGTATGCAAGGACACATCTTCACAATCACTGCAAATCATGTTGGTTCCGTTGTCTATTCCCCTTTTTGGCATACCATTCACTTAAAAAATTATTTTAACATTTTTCGTGAGCACAGTCCTTTTATGAAAGTGTTTCCCTGTTAAACTAAAGGTTGCAGGTGCATGAATTCTGTACCCCCTAAGTGTACAGGCCTCTGAATGTTGCAGCTAGCAATTAGACTGCAAGCTATTGATAATGAGAAATCCAAGAATGTCATTGGTTTGTGCAAGTTTAGAACTCTAAATAATTACACAAATTGTATACAGCAATATCAGATATGTGAAAAAAAAAAAAAAAGTTTCTTGAAACTATTTTATGGTTTTTCATAAAGAGGGATACGCTTGCAATACCTTAGCCATTAAACTGACACCATCATATGCATATTATATTCCTATATAATGTCAGGCTTGGAAACAATCATATTATTGTGGGTATCCATCAGAATTTTTGTACTGCAAGTTGATAATGCTGTGACCACCCTTGTCAAGCAATGTATGTCAGTGATGGAAGCTCCATTTCTTTCTCTTTAGTGTATTTACATTATTTGGTAACCCATAAGATTTGAACATACTGTTCCAATTACATTCATCATTTTGCTACATAAGGAAATGAATAGCTTTGATGAGCTATACCAGCTATCTAAACACTTAGTTCACTCTGATCAAGAACAGATTTCATGAAATATATTAATGTGGAATCAGACAACCCCTTTGACTCCTATGTTTTCAGGCATCAATGAAGTCTAAGGATGAAAATTACTTATAAATCATCTCCATATTTTAATGGTTTTCAAGATTTTGTAAATATTGATATAATTACTTAAAGACTCTGTTACTTAAAAGAACCAGAGTGTTAGGCATAAAATATTTTATAAGTTCCTTTTGGCTTGATTAAAATATCATAACAAATAGGAAATAGTAATGTTTTTCTAAAACACACAAAATGAACATTTGATTTAAATGCCAATCTCTATTTATTCAGTATCCAGGAGCATCTAGACAGAAATTTGAATGGCCATTCAGCAAACGGTTAACACTCTTCATATATAACTTCCTTTTAATCTCACAATCAATAAATAAATCTACTCACACAATTTATTTGTGATGTATACAAAGAACAAATTTTAAACTAAAAAACTATCTATTGATATGATTTTTAACTAAATTCCCTTCTTCACTGGCCATTTACACTTCAACCTTACTTTCTGTAAAAATTCACCCAGTCTCCTTAGTTGAATCTTATTGTGAAACATTATCTTAATCTCCAACTCCTTATTAATCTACAACAATTCCTCTCTAATTAAAACTTTCCCCCATTTCTCAGTACCCTTACATTTCAACAGAATGTATCTTCCCATCTCCACATATTGGGTGTACACCCTATGAAACATTACTCTTTAAATCTCCCAGTCTCCATACCCTCCATCTACACCAGGTCATTCCTTCCCTTTCCTGTCTATTGTACCTTTCAATATACATCTCTTTATGATTAATATCATTTGAGATATATTGACCTAAACACTCTTATTGCTCCACTTACTTGTTATACAGTATGGTACTGGTTTCGAAGACATTCATCTTCATCCTCGGCCTTGAAGGCTAGTTGTATGATTTTAATCATATAACTTCACTGTGTTAGTTCCACATATTTTTAAAAAGAGGTTTTTAAAAAAAATTTGAAATACAATATACATCTCTTTCATGAATCCTATCTTGAAAGACTTGTATATGTATTTTACATATATTTTTGATGATGCAAAAGAGAACCTGCTCTTAATCTATGCTGACAGTTACTTCCCATATCCAAGCATACTTATTTGCATTTCTCCAAATTCTGGAATATTTCTATCAAAGTGGTGACATCAGTGGCTTCAGTTTCTTAGCATATAGCTTCTTTGAGTTGTTTGATTTGTGTGAGATTTATTTTTATACACTTTTTCTTTTAATAGAGTAAGTAAAGAAGTCGGGAGGTTTTAGACTGGATGGCCAAACTCCTTTTTTGGTCCATCACATTCAGTCCTTGGGCAGATGACATGTTAAGTGCATAGGTTTGCTTTTCATTTTGCTCTTTGACACATGGTAAATGGGAGATTAGTCTCTTGGGAAAATCTTTGTATTTATTTTGATAGTGACACCAGTTTTTGTTCCTTTACATTGCTTAATATTTCTTCAGGCAATTTGCTGCCTCATGAAGTTGGTGAGAAGGCTTCTTGTTTCTAGCTTTTTAACCAATTTCTGGGTGCAACACTTTGATGGTACACATTTTTCACCAAATCAAGTCCAAGAAAATGTCTGACATGCACGTTTTTCACTATTTGTGAATGAGGGACATGATTGTATACATTGTTATTAGTGGCATTTGAGTTACCACCACAGAGATGCAGTGATGTGAAACAGTGAAGATCACTGGATGAGTCCAATATATTGTGGGGGATCTCCATCTTGTTTTGCATCATTGAAGGTGTATGCATACTTTATTTATTTATACAGAATGTCCCAATGAGCTTGCAGATATAAGGAGGAACTGTCCATTATAAAAGCATTATAGGGTAGCTAAACAATTAACCAATATAAATATAATAAACATAAATCCTAAAGTAGTTGGTGTGAAATACAAAATTAATCAATCAGGTATTTGAGTCATGCATATCTTAGAATTGAATAAGTTAATTTAGATAATAGTAAATTTCAAGAGTATTTTCAATATTAATTCAATTTGGAATCGAACACAGTGAAACATACACTAATAATCTCTTCTGAGTCTGAATATTAGAAGATAGCATTCAATAGAGTATTTAAACAATATTTTTTTGAACTGATACAAATTTCAAAACCACTTAATAACTAAAGGAAGGTTGGTATAGGTTTTGGTAGCAGTATGTAATATACCTTTTTAGCCCTTATTTTGTAATTTTACTGATTGTATGAAAATTTGATCAGCTGACCTTGTTTATATAAATTTGCAAGTCATTATGTAAATAACAAATGTTTATAGATAATAGTTTGGGGCCTCTAGCAACAGAATCACCATGTAGCTTTTAGATATAGTACCTTTAATTGCTTTCTTGATATTACTACAAATTCTCTACCATTTTATGCATATATTCTGTGCTGCATTTAAATATTGCAGGAATAGAAAAGATTTATAGTGCAACAAATTGTAGGCAAGGCTGTTGACTTTGACCAAGTCATTTTTTGTAATGTTATACTCAAATTTGCTGAAACCACATATTTTAGCATTTAAAATGTACAAGTAATATGATATAAGAACACCATCTTGGTCTAGTGGAGCAAGGCTGACTGCTGGCCAGAAGGACTGGGTTCAATTCTTGGTACCTGCTTAGGAATTTTAGTAAGTTAGGGAGGTCTGAATAAGATAAAGAAAAAGTATTATGATATAAATTTAAAGAACTTGGCATAAAAGATACCGAATTGTATTGTGAAATATGAATGCTTAAATTTTTTACAAATTTTGCAATTGTAAAGTTTAGTTTTTCCTCAACATGTTTCCAGTTAAAAATTTTTTAAAAATTATAAAAACTTTAAAAAATGCCTATGGAACTAACACAGTGAAGCTCACATGAATTAAATCTGTTATCTAACACTTTTCATGCTTCACTAACCTTAAAAATATCCGGAACCGGTTTCAAAGATATTTTTAAGGTTAGTGAAGCATGAAGAGTGTTAGACGACAGATTTAATTCATGTTTCCAGTTGTTTAACTTTAGTTAAGCAAAGGGTTTATTACAGAATGGGCTTAGGGAGGATCTTTCCCTTATCCTGTCAAAAAAAAAATGCCAGATATCTGTAGGTTGCAGTGAATTCATCCATCATTTTGAGAATCTATTGCAGTTATCTTATCATAAAATAATAAATGTGTTGGTATAAACTTTTTAAGATTTTTATACTTCAGACACTTCAGTCACTTATCTTTATTTAAATGCTGGAAGAGCCACATAAGGACATATGCTGATATTAACATAGAATGTAATGATGAACCATAAAACTTGGTCTCTATGAAATTCTACAGTTTCAAGCAGGTCTAAACTTGAACAATATTATTATTTACAAAAACTTTAGATTCAGAAATTCTGTTGATACGACTGAGCTCAAGCATATGATTTCAGTGAAAATCAAGTTGCTTGATTTTGTTTGTAATGTTTCAGATTTAATTTTCAAAATGCTTCTAAATTATGTAAACAAAATTGACAGTTTTTTATAATTTTATTATATATCTATTGAATTTGTGCTAAATATATTATCTTAATTCACAAGTATATCATGTTTATAATGGTTTTTGTTATATTTTTATTTTGTGAAGTGACATTTTCATCTTACTCCATTAATATTAATAATAATAGAATACCATCACTGTCACCATTCCTATGATATAAGAGAGCTGACAGATCATGTAAGTGATTAAGCATGGTATTTCCCCCTCAGCATGAAATGTCAAAAAATAAGTGAACCAAATTTTCAAATATCCCATCAGCTGCACAGCTGGTTGTACATGGGAATGACCTGCTTGTTTTTTTCCCCACCAAATGATTGAATAATCCTAGATCCAAATGAGGACATTGGTAGTGGTCAGGAACAGCCTTCATCATAAAATTTTTATTTCATATTAGAATTAAGCTTGTAGAGTAAGTCAAACAAATGTCCTAAAAATGAACCGAGTAATGTAATTTGGAATGTAGACTTACCAAAAAGTAAAGCAAAGTGTCTTGCATTGTGATTTTAGCAGTAGAATTTTTTGAAGAAAAATGTAAAAGTGTCGATGGATGGACTCAGCAGAATAGTTGGATGTTAAAGTAGAACTCTGTTTATTCGAACTTTGGTTTACCAAAACAGGACTCTTTCTCTCTCTCCTCCCTCTCAATAATAAGATACTGTACTGAATATTTAATTTACTTAATTTGAGATTTAGGGAAAATATATTACAGATTGATTCTTAAGCAGGTACAGTATGCTGTACTATTAGTCCTCGAATGTCTCTTTCCCATTCTTATGAAGGCAACTTCATTTTCTTAATGATTTTTACAATAGGGCAGAGTTGTGAGAGAAGCATAGATAATTTTTTTCAGCGATATATGTTTTGTCTGCAATTTATAATTATGTCTGCATTTTGAAGCATTTCATACTCTAGAAGGGTGCAAGTGTGTTTTGAACTAACATCAGTGTTGCGGTATATTTTTAATTGAAATTTTGAGCAAATGTGTAGTGATACTAAGACATAGTAGCAAGGAAATATTGCAAAAATAACATTCAAATTGTTAAAATATTTTATTACTTTTAAGTAGATTCTGTTATTACAGGATATAATTAATAAATTATTAAAAGTATTTGACAACAACAAGAATACTCTTAGGCATTATTTTATACCTCTAAAAAATAAGTAGAAATTCTGGAATATGTGGTCTTTTTTTAAAATTGCTCAATTGAAATCACCTCTGCCTCTATTGTTTTGAATAAACAGGAATTTACTGCATTTATACAATCAGAAAAATATCTTATGTTTTGATGACATTTCTGAGAATGAAACACTATCCATAATAATGGAGAATCTTTATAAATCTGTAAAAACTGTTTTGCTGTAAAATGGAAGTTCACTACCATTAACTTCATTTAAGCCATACTCTGCTTTGAAGGAAACCTATAAAAATATGCAATTGCTACTTTAAGCAAAGAAGCAATAGATCTGAAGGTTATTACAAGTTTGCTTGAAATGCTGTTAGGATCAATTCTGGCATGTTAGCACTCAGTCCTAAGAATTAAGAAACAGCAAAATGCACTTCTGCAATTGATCAGAGCAAAATCGTTCTTTCCCCTGGAGCAGATGAAAACAGGAATCAAAAAGGAGGAGAACTGATATGCCTGAGGAAAAATTCCTAAGAACTTAATAATGTTAAGATTGCAAGATTTGAAAATTATGTAAGAATAAAATCTTTCATATGGTCTTCAAAAAAATAAGAAAAACTTTGGAAGCTGTGAAATATGTTGTTTGCAACTACTTGGGCAATTGAAGAGCTGAGAAGTATACAGCCATTAAAGCACTTTCAACAAAATATCAACAATTAATTAGTTTTTAAGTACACCAAAATTGTGGTGTAGCGAATGTCGAACATGAGGAAAAATTCCTAAGAACTTAATAATGTTAAGATTGCAAGATTTGAAAATTATGTAAGAATAAAATCTTTCATATGGTCTTCAAAAAAATAAGAAAAACTTTGGAAGCTGTGAAATATGTTGTTTGCAACTACTTGGGCAATTGAAGAGCTGAGAAGTATACAGCCATTAAAGCACTTTCAACAAAATATCAACAATTAATTAGTTTTTAAGTACACCAAAATTGTGGTGTAGCGAATGTCGAACATGAGGAGTATTTTCACCAAACTATTTCAATGATGAGAAGAACATACTAGAGCAAATGGAATACAATTCATGTGTGCTGATTTTTTTTTGGAAATTCAGTACTTCCCAAAAGTAGAATAAAATAAAAAGAAAAAAAAATGCTCAGGTAAATAAGATATTGTTACAGGGGCATAACAGAGACTAGTTATATTGGGTGAACCAAATATCAATAACTTATTTGGCATTTTGAAAGCCATCCATCTACTGTGACACTGCCATCAACACTCTTAAAACACAATCATAACCTTGGAAGTCTTAATTTACCAGTAATCAAAAATAGAAATTATTATAATTGTGCTTAAAACGTACCTTCAATAGGCAAGCTGCTGCTGTTGAGATTTTCTAGAAGCATATCTATTGATGAGTGAAGAAGAATTCTTTAATAAATCCAGTTCTTCAACATTATTTTATTTGCATTCATTGTACATACACATTACAGAACAATCTAATATTTGCTTTACAATGTCAAAAATATACTAATGGGCATATTACAATAGAATGAAACTACTGACCACTGGCTGCATGCTTTGGCTTTGAAGAAGTCTGCCTATCAATATCTAGGCCTGCATCTTCTTCACCATCTGGTGTAAGGATCCCACATCATGGTTTCGTATGCCCAATTGCTCTCCTGATGGTCCTGGTAGTGTAGTGGTAACCATACTTGCCTTCTAAACCCAAGATCGTGGGTTCAAACCTGGCCAGGACCGATGGATTTTTTTCGGGCGTAAAAATCCTAAATATGGCTTCCTTCAGAAGGGAAGTAAAGCTGTGGGTCCCGTGTCATATAATTATGGTACAAAAAAGAATCTCAAGCCTGAAAGAAAAGGCCTCTGAGCAAAATTTGTCAGCAGTTTCACGCCCTGAATTGAATAGGATGCTGATGACCTGAGATGTTAAAGAGCGTCTGTAAATAAACCAAATCAGCAAGCTCTTCTGAAGCCTTGTGACATGGCCATTCCATCTCCATTTGAGACGGTGAATTTCCTCCATCAAGTATTTCAGGTCTTGTTCATTTCCTCAGGTCAGCATTGCACATACTGTCTCAAAGTGCAGCACCTAGCACCTTCCTCTCCATGTTTCTCTGACACACTTGAATTGCATTAATTGTCTTGTTTGTTAGTCTCTGTGTCTAACAACTGTACATAAGCATGGGGAACACACAGAATTCCAATACTTGAAGCTTTAGCTTTCTGTTGAGGGTTATGCCTTGCAGGGTGAAATTGATTTCCGTATATTTCTCCATGCAAGAATCACTCCTTTTTATTTCTTTTTTGCTTCTTTGTGAAAAGAAAGATAAAAATGAGTATCAACATTGGGTTGTGATGGGTGCATTTCAACTACCTTATTAGTCAGCAAAGTTTGGAATAGGACCCGTATTATTAGGAGTGTAGGCACATGCTGCCCTTCTATTACTACATCAATTCTCAAACATTCAGTCTAGTGACCCAGTGCTTGACATTCCTTGGTTCAGTCACCTTGTTGCAAAATGAAAGACAGCTGTTTCATAATCAAGCTAAGCAAGTAATTTATGAATTAAATAAGTTTTGTGAAGATTAGAAAAGAAATGGTCTAACAATAGCTTTAACAAAAGTTAGAGAAAAGATGCAACAAAGAGATGCATTCACCAAGAATATAATCACCAGAATTCACAAGGTATGCTAGCAGAAGAAAAGGGTCATAAAATTACAGCACAAAAATTAAATTCCAGGCCAGCTCCAAATAAAATAAAATTGTAAGATTTGGACAGGTCTGTAATTAGAATGAATTTTTACAATTTTATAATTATTACAATTATTACAAAGAAAATGCAACAGTAGGAAAATTACATTCCTTCTGCAAGAGTGAGATCAGCTTTTAAAAGTTTGAGGGCAAATTAAGAAAACCAATTTACTCTTTAAGATTTACATTTAAAACTGTAAAAACAAACACCACATTGTAATCGAGTAAAATGATATCTTGGCAAAATGAGTACCTTTTCTTTGATTCATGAACAGAAATGAGAGGGATTATGAAAGGCTTGTAGAGTATCTTGAGGCAGAGGGTGGTTAGGTTTGTATACCACTATGGGTGGCCAAGGTCATTAAGGCGTGGACTCGTGAGTGGGAGGTCTGGGTTGAATCCCACCAGGACCATCCTCCTTGACTGAGGTTTTTTCCTGGTTTTCCACAGTCCTCATAAATGTCAAATGCTGGGGAGGTACCCTAAACTTAGCCTGGAATGTTTCCTTCCTTTAAAAAAAAATACTTTCTCAATATTTACTTTCATGTATAATCAGTGTCCACTGCCTGTGGTGCTTCAGTAGCTAAAATGTGCGTTAAACACTATTAAAAAAAAAAAGGTTTGTATAAATCGTTTAAGTTTGTGTATTACCTACATTAAAGTTCCCTTTTCTGAATGACAAACTTTTAGGCCATGCTCCAGTTTATACAAAAGATAGTCTGTACACTCCAACTCTTTCAAAGCTTTGTTGACTGATACATTAGTTGTTTTGCACAACATACTCTGAACTAGTGTTATGTTCTGTTTTCTAAAACTACATAATAAAATAAAAAACAAACAATTTGCAATATTATTTTTTTGCTGGTTATGCCCTTCTATTGTTACATTAGCCTTGAAAAATAAAATGCACTTTTTCAACTTATTCTATTTTTAACATTCTAGTTATATTATCTCAATATAATTTACTTTTAATAAACAACTAGTTTGTTTTGCATTACTTCTATTTGTTAAAAGGCTTATAATACACCTTGAAATCTGAGCTAATAAAAATTCTGGTAGCATATTCTGTTTTCCCATCCTTTTTTTTATTAAGAATTAACTATATAAAGGGAGATATGTTTTAATGCCAATGTAATTGGTATTTTAATATTTATTTTGGCTTTATTTTGGCTTTATTCACAAAATTCAGTTGTTTGCATTTTTTAGCATGAGTGGGTTGCATGATTATGCAAACAGATACAGTGTTTTGTATGTTCTAATCTAATCCAATCCTAAAAGCTCAGCACTGCTAATAATATTTGCAAATACTTTCAGTTACATGTACTTAGAGAGCATATGGTGCTCTACTATCATTGTATTGCAGTAAAATTATGCTTATCCTACATTTATGACCAGAGCACTGGTCACAAATGTACTAGTTTAATTTCAATAAAATAAATTGATAAGTAGAAGCAATGTGATTGCTCATAAAAGCACTCTTTTGGGTTCAATGCTAAAATAGTAGGTACCTAAAACTTTATTCTTAGTCTAATTGCCCATTATAAAAATTGACTGCAAAATATTAGCTTTGGAAATGGTGAAAGTATTCAGAAATTTGTTAAAACAATGTACATTTTAAATGAAAAATTTTTCTTATTAAAGCAGTATATTTTATTATAGAAATCTACATGCATAACTGGTAACAATTTATGTGCAATATTTCTTTTAATTTATTATGATTTAATCTATAAACTATAAACATTTAAATAAAGATATCTATTAACATTTTATTCTGTTATTTTTATCCAGGTGCTGATCAAGGCTTATTGAACATGTTTTTTGCTGACTGGGCAACAAAAGATCTTAGTCGTCACTTACCCTTCATATACAATTTAGTATCTTCAGCTATGTATTCATATCTACCAGCTTATAAACAGTTAAGTGTTGTAATTAAATGTCAATATATACTATATAGAGAGCAACCCAATGAACTATGAACCAACTTGCATTGTTTTGCCTATAGCTGAGAGTGGTACTTATTGCTGTCTGTGATTACAGTAGAGAGGTGTTGACACAACTATACAATAGTTTCCTTAACTGTTTTAAAAGGTTTTAGCTTTATGAAAGAAGGTACTGAAACTGGCCACTGTCTTGTCCATACACTTTTGGCACCTCATTAAAATATTGTCCATCATTTGCAGTAGTTCTCATTGGATAATGCTGGCTATTTCCTGCTGAATATTTTGTTTCAATTTTTCCGGTAAGTGGAATGTCTTAAAATATTAGTATCCTAGAGATAAAAATCACAATGGGCTAGATAGGAGGATCTATATAGTTTTATCTTAACAATTTAGTAGCCTGTTTGCACAGAACCATAAAAATTGCCCCCCCCCCTTTTAAAAAAATAAGTGATAATTGGCAAATTCAGGAAATTCTCCAAATTATGAACAGTGTCATCTGTTCCTTTGAGAACCCTACACCATTGGTTAGATTTCCTAGAATGAGCATTACCCATGGTCTGAACTTTATTAAAAAGATTATGGATTGCTTTAAGGCCTGGAACTTTTACTCCCGGGAAGCTTTTTTCAAATCATCTTTGAATTTGAGGAGCTGACTGAGTTAACATATAAGAATTATAAATAAATACTTGTTGTGCAGTAGAAAACATATTCTGAACCATAATTCACTTCTTATTAAATACAGAACAAAACACATCACTTGTAATAACTGAATTGAACTCAACTACTATCATATCGACATTGACAGCTGGAAACTAGTATGATCTTACTCTAGCCAACAGTAGGAAACTCACACTCAGTGGAGAGACACAGCAAGTTGGTTTGTAGTTCATTAGATCACTTCATTCTTAAAACTAACTTAACATTGTAATAACAGAGCATTATTAATATCTTGAGACATAAAAATTGCATACTTTCAGGTTTGGTGAGAATGCCAAAATTGTGCACTTCATTGGAGCACAGAAACCTTGGCTGCAGTATTTTGATTCTGAAACACGCCAGGTTCACCCAGCACCAGGCAATGAGCATCTTCATGGTTTTCTTCAGCTCTGGTGGGACATCTTCTGTTCTACTGTACACCCAAGTCTCTCTCCTGAAATGGTAAGACTTAAAAGTAAAGCAGAAAGACAGATTCTTTATATGAGAGATTTAAATTCTACTTTTTTTATAAGTTCAGGGGCTCATTTTATAAATATTACTATATAGTTAATAGCGGTATTGAATGTTTTACTATTTATTAATCATATTAGAATTTATTAAATATATTCACACTAACTCCACTTATATAACATTAGCTCATGTTTCAGGGGCAATCTTTCCTATCATCAGCTATTGATCGACTACTTGTGGCTGCATCTGGTGCTTCCATGGCAGTCTTTGATGGTCAGGATAGGAACTTAAGAGTTCATCCATGGGTGGAATATCAAAATTCATTAAGTTTTTTCTATTTTTCAGAAAAAATGTTTCCAAGTAGATAAGCTCTGTTGGATTATGAAGTTTTTAGCAGTTTATCCTCTGTTTTAATTTCATGATTTGGGTCCAAAAGCTGCCACTGCTGATTTGTAAATTTGTTTATAATTAATAGTCTTAAATTATTCCTTTTGTTTTTCCAATTTATTTTTATTACGATCTGTTCATTTAAATTTGTAAATTTCTGATTTCTGTTCTATTAGTATATGTCTTGTGGAACCTAAAAATATTTTTATATATATTTGTTTTTTGGGGCCAATTTTATGTCATATTTTTATAATATTCTTTTGGATTTGTTGTGACAGGTTGGATGATATGTGCAACTTCTGAATTTGTATCTTTTCTTGATGTCTTCAGTGTAGTGTAGAAACCTCTCTTAGAGATTTTTGTCTTTTACATTTATTGATAATTTTTATTATTGTGTCCTTGTGGAAACCATTGATTATTGCTCTATTATCTGTGGTATTCTGTTCTGTTCTCTGTTTCTGTGGGTGGAATATTACATACTCTGTATGCCAAGCTGTAAAACACCACGTACGTGTATGTGAACATATTTAATAAATTCTAATAGGATATATTACCACTCCATTTTCTATAGCTTCCCAAGTACAATTTAAATAATTGCTATTTATTATTCAGCAAACAGTATAATGGACATTTTTAAAATAATTTTTTTCTTATAAGTTAAAATATTGACCATTATGTATATACTAGGGTGATTTGAAAAGTTCTTATTATAAGCACATGATAGTTGTAAACCAAAGGGTTTACAGCATCAAACTTTGCCATCATCACTAGAAATCCCAATGCAAAAGTATACAATTAAGTGAAGAACTGTTAGTGTATATGCCTGTTTTAGTTCAGATTTGTTCATTCACATTTTGATGGAGGATTTATGCATGAAAAAATTATCTGAAAGATTAATGCAGTGAAGGATGATACTAATAAAAAATAATCAGAATGAAAATTTCTAAGCAAAATTTACCATAACCTAAATTTACCATGTTTTAAGTAATCTAACAGATTTTGTAGATTCATGATAAATAATGAAACATGGGTCTTATACTGTGCACCAAAAACAGAACTATGGTGAAGAAAGTAGAAACCTCATGGTTCTCCACTGCCAAATGCAACCAGGTCCACAAATTTGGACAAAAAGGTTATGGTTTTAGTTTTATAAGATGTTAAAGAGTAAATATTCTTGTTTAAACTACTGGAGGATAGTATGCTAGCTTTGTGCACTAATAGAGAAAAAAAATATTTATGAAAAGCCAAATTCATCAAAGAAAGTAATTTTCATTAAGAAAATGCTCATCTCCACTTTTGTGTTGTTGAATGGTAAAAATTAATTAATTTAAATATGATTTTCCACCCCATCCATTTTAGCTGATTTGGCTGTATCAGACTTCCATTTCTTTCCAAAAGTAAAAACTCCTAGCATAAGACATTTTATAGATGAATTTAAAGTATTATGAACCACATTTAAAGCCTTCTATTCAGAATATGGCCACTTATTGGCATGACCTCCACTTCCCCCCCTACACACTATGCATCACTGGTAATTCCTCCATCCAGTTATGGTATATTTGCAAGCTATCTCCAACAGTAGACAGATCAGTCATGAATCGTATGTCAATTCAGTAGGTACAGTAGTGTGTGTTGTGCAATGGTGAGGTATTCACTGCATAAGCATGTACACATTTTAAAGACCCTCCCCCCCACATAAAAAGTACAAAATTTGTCATGTGGTGCAAAAAGGCAAAAATTTAGGTATAAATGTCTTCATACTTTTAATTATTCCATTATGAAATTACATTGTATGTTCGACTGCAGACTTCTTAGCAACTGTTGATTGCCTAGTTCTTCAGATCTATGGTTTTTATCTCTGAAGAATTTGAAAAATAATGTGTGCATCACTAATTCTCACTCTCTGGATAAATTTACAGAAAATATTCAAACAGAAATTAGATCCATTAATGCAGAAGAACTGATGAGTATAAATGATTGTTTCTTAATATTTAGATGGTGTGGTGTACAATATGGGCAACATTTCCAAACATTTCTATAAGAAGAATGAATACAGAATTAATTTATTTTATTTATATATCCAAGTTTTAAAGATGAAATATTGTAATGCTTTGAGTTCGTAGCACCAGATGCTGGCAATTGCAGAGAGTTGCTCTGGTAAGTTGCCAGTTTTTTAATGGAAGGTTTTAAATGTGCTTCTTTGTAGTTATTAAAAAATAGAGTTTCAAAGAGTAAATTATTTTTGTTCATACTGCATTCCAAGAACTTTTCAAATTACCCTCATATTAAGTATTTTTATTGAAATATGTAGGTCTAGGAAATGAGAGCATTTATGCAGAATAAGGTGGTTCATCTATATAGACAACACAGCTATGATAAGCACTATTAACTACTTAGTAATTACTACACTTTAAGTACTAGCAGTAGAGGGAGCATAAATGTCAAATGTTCTCCTCACATTAAAATGTAATGATAATGGCATGTAAAATTTTAATTATAACTGTGATAAGAAGTTGATAACATTATGATGACTTAAGTTTTTCTGAATTCCATTTTGATGTTTGGAATTCCATTTTTCTGAATACTTAATGTGAAGGTGCTCATTAATGCAAAATTTATTTCAAGGTGCAAGAAATTCTGAATTATTTTATATATACACTTTACTAAACATTTATGTAAAACAGTGTTATGTTCTTTTAAAAATGGCTGCCACTAATGGAACACAACAACAAGAGGTAAGAAAATTACATTAAAACTAAGTATGAGCTTTAGTATTTTCCATAGTCCTAGTAGAAGTCTTAGATCAGAAAAAGGGCATCTGATAGTGCTCCTAAATTACATAAACTGCACACCTCTACTCTAATGAGACCTTTTATAGTAAATATGAGTATTTAATTTGAATATCAGTCATTAAAATATACTCTCCAATTATAGTAAAATATCTTGAGGAGAGAGATAAATTATGTTTATTCTTTTTTAAAACCGTCTTGAGTAGTGCAATATATATTCTTTTATTCATCTTTTAAATAATGAATCTCATAATTCCAAAATTTCTTAAACAAAGCAATTTTGAAGTATGTATATAGAATTAATCATTCATTGTTGTGAACTAAAAAACAGCAGATTTTATTATATGTAAATGTGAAGTCATTGGCAGCATTAGGCATTATCTTCTTGGCCTCTCTAATATTTGAGCTAAGCAGATTTTGCCAACACCCTTTCAAAAATAAGCTGCATCTGAAAAGGAAAGAAAATAATTCTGTTGAAACCTTCATTTAATAGGGGATATTTAATGTGCTGGCTTATGCAGGTACACTGCTATGGATGGCCGAGGTCGTTAAGGCATGGACTCATGAGCAGAAGGTCTTGGGTTTGAATCCCACCAGAAGCATCCCCCTGATTGAGGTTTTTTACAGATTTTCCTCAGTCCACATAAATGGCAAATGCCTGGGAGGTACCCTAAATTTAGGCCTGGAACGCTTCCTTCCTTTAAAAAAATATCCTTTTCCAATTTATCATTTCATTTGATATTATCATCAGTGTCCATCACCTGTGGTACCTCAGTAGTGAAAACAGGCAATAAACACTACTCAATAATAATAATAATAATAATAATAATAATAATAAAAATAATAAAAATTAAAATTAAAATAATAATAAGAATAACAACAATTATACAGGCACCACACACAAACTTTAGATCAATCTCTCATGGAGAGTTTTAAATGAAAAACCATAAAAGTCGAAACATTCCATTATCAATGTAATACATTTGCATATACATAGTCCATCATTCATTTGGCATTAACTTTATTCAAGCTCCTTAAACTGTGGAAAACAAAGCCCTCAAGTCTAACTATATCTTTTGCAAGGGAGTTAAAATTATTTAATTTAAACGTAATTAAATGCTTTTCAGTATATTTTTATGCTGGCATTAAGACAAAATTATCTATTTAATTGTATGGGCAGTTGTGAAATTTGATTTTACTTTGGTGTCTGTTATTTGAAAAAGCTTCTTTCATCTATCAAGGAAAAAATGTCTTTGCCATTTGTTTTTTTAAACATTTATCTCATAAGAAAAGGCTGATTGTAATTAGGAGCACATCAACAATGTTGGTGCACTATTTTTAATCTGTAAAGTCCTCTTTTTTTCAAGGACAAAAGACTGTTTTATGTTACAATGAGGTTATTTGAGTTACAGGTTGGCAGAATGTGGCTGTGTACTGGGAGAAGCAAGTCATCAAGGCCACATAATGCAAGTGCAGGTAACAGCTTGTGGTTTGAGGAAGGTTTTGTCGGGTAGTGATTATGCACTCTTGTATTACTCGTTGCTTTCACTGTGTGTAAATTGTTGTGTACTAATTGTTCTTTGTTAGTTATGCCACTATATAACATAGTATTAAAGATGATGATACAGATTGTTGCAAAGAAATGGTGACACAATTTGCAAGTAAATATTCTGGCAAACTTGTTCCAGGCAGAGAAACTGTCTGCCAACTTGTTAAAAAGTTAGAAGAGAGAGTTTCTTAAATAACAAGAAATGTGCTCCTAACCACCATATTCTTATGGAAGGAAAATTAGATGATATACAGGAATTTCCTATGCAGTTGCCAACAATGTAGTGCCCCTGAAGGGCATCATTTTCAGCTTCTTTTACAACACAGATTAGTGCTTATTGTTATCAGTTTTAAATAGAGTATTATTTTATGCTTTCAGTATAAATGTAAATACTAAAATAAAATACTAACTTTATGCCCAGCGTCTCTTATGTCCCTTTCTCTGGTTGCAGTGAATATACTTCCCCAGTAAGCAGTTGTGCTCAAATGGCTCATAACTCAAATAACCTCACTGTATAAGCAGGAATGAAGTAATATGATTTTCAAAATCAGGCTTAAAATAATTTTTGGTGAACTTAATGAATTAATCATTATACCATGGTTATTGTTATATTGAGAAGTTGTAATACAGTAGGAACTTAATTTCAATTGCTGTTGTATACCATGTAATTTAGGTTAACCAATTACAGCCAATGCAGTAATTTATTAAAAATCTTAAAATTCAGTGTATTACAGCAAATTATATCAGGATTTACAAAAAAAATAAATAAATAAAAATAATAACAATAATTTTCCTTCTTAAGAAGGAAAGGCTTTCTTTTCTTTTTCTTTCCCTCCAGGATATTTTTTTCCTCCATTTTATAGTTTGCTTAATTAAAATGATTTTATGGATTCACTTTTAAATAGAGATAGAACGGCACAAAACTTCTTTTGTGTGTTGATTACCAAAATATATGTATCTGTCCATTTGATGAGAAATGATACAGACAAAACATCATCTTCATCATTTCACTGAAAAGACAATTACTGAAAGCAACATCTGGTTATATCCATTATCTGACTTATGCTAATTGTTTTTGCAAACATTAACTGTCCATCACCACAAATTTTTTTATTTGTAAGAGAGTGGAAAAATTACAAGGACTCCAATCAGTGAAAAAAGCTGACAATGAAAAATTCTGGAAATATTCTTTGTTTTTTTTTTCTTCCAGAGACAAAACATAATGTAGGTATGTATGTTAACAGTTAAGTTTAAAATGTATTATAACAGAGTGATGCCAAAGTTGTTTCATCATTGTAATGAGAGCATACAATATTATAAAAATAGGAAATCATTTGGATCATATAAAATTGTTAGGTACATCTGGGATTATCATTATTTTTGCTATTCGTTTTATGGAGGTTTGGCTAATTATTCATTTGTTTCCTTATAAATTTACTGATTGAACACCATATGTAGCATATTTCTTTACTCTAGGCCTAATAAAAGATTTAAAATCATAAAAATATATAATTGCAATATGTAATCTGAACTGACAAATAAATTTTAAAAATCTTATAATTGATATTATTGTATGATTTAGTTGAACTACACACTGTTAATGCTTCACTTACTTTCACTTATATATAGAACCGGTTTCGAGAACATTTCTTTCTCATCATCAGCTTGGCTAAAATTCAACTAAATCATACAATAATACCAATTTTATGATCGGCTTCACTGTGCAAGTTCCAATTAACATTTTAATGTTAAAATTATATTAATATTCTATCCAATGAAATAATAATGTGATTTAAACAAAAGATTTTAAATCAGAATGCATCATTCTGCCAAAGCATTCATGAAAAATGCATCCAAAGTTTTATTTTGCATAATAGTTAAGTCCTAGCTATGCATTAAAGAAACTAAATACAAAAATTAAGACATAATATATCATAGACTTCTGATATATCATAGACTTCTGAGAATCTTTAAAGTGGTCAATAATTGATTTTACTTACATGGATGTTATAGATGATATTAATCACAACATAGGCTCCACTTCTTCCATACCTATAGTGTCACTCATTTCAGAATCATATAAATCTGTCACAGAATTTATTAAAAACATTTTATATCACAACTTTATTGGGTAAGTGCTCAATAGCTTTTTTGTGTTTTATTACTCATGATGAAGACATGCTAAATTGTAGAAAAATGTAAAATATTGTGAAATGGGCATTCATTGTTAATTCTTCAGTACACTATCTGTTCATAAGGTAACAAACAAAAGAAAAATAAATTTTTATATTGTTTATAAATTTATTTAGAAAGTCATTGGCACTATATTTTTTATGGAAGAAAAAGGTATTAATGAAGTCAGAAAAAATGTAACCCATTCAAAAACTTTTGCTGGATAGAGTATTAAACTGTACAATTGGATATATTTCCAAGCACTGTAGAAAGTTACCTCTTTTTTACTTATATTATCTTTTGCCAAATTCTTTAACAGTAAGTAAGCAAGCAATAATATGAATGATGTTGATATTTATTTTGACATAAATATATTTAATATTGAATGTTTGTAAGCTTAGAATCATTCTTAGAAATGAAAGACAATCTAGAAAGTTTTAACCAACAGTGCAGAAATCTCAATAAACATTATATCCAAAGCTACAGCATATCAGTAAGAAAGATGGAAGAAGAAAGATGTAAATCACACAGAAGCTTGTTAAAATAATGTTTAATGATATATTTTGCATTAGGATCGTCGGTCCTAGTGGTGTAGTGGTATAGTGGTAACCATACTTGCCTTCTACACCCAAGGTCGCAGGTTCAAACCTGGCCAGGATCGATGGATTTTTTCGGGGCGTAAAAATCCTAAGTATGGCTTCCTTTGGAAGGGAAGTAAAGCCTAGGGTCCCGTGTCATACATTTACTGCATGATAAAGAATCTCAAGCCTGAAAAAAGAGGCCTCTGAGCAAAATTTGTCGGCCATTTTATGCCCTAAATTGAATGGGATGCTGATGACCTGAGATGTTAGAGAGTCCATAAATAAAAACAAATCAACAAAAAAAAAGCATTAGGATTAAATTGGAAGAATTTATTGTACTATAATATATTGAAGCTTTGATGTTAAAGAAAACATTAATGTGCTTTAGTGATTTTTTTAATAGTGTTTTAATACCCCTTTTAACTGCTGGGGCACCACAGGAGGTGGACACTGATGATACATGAAATGAAATGGAAAACTGCCAAAGGATTTTTTTTAAAGGAAAGAAGCATTCCAGGCCTAAATTTAGGGTACCTCCCCAGCATTTGCCATTTATGAGGACTGAGAAAACCTGGAAGTCAGGGTGGATGTTCCTGTGGGGAATCGAACTCCAGACTCTGCACTCATGAATCTGCACTCGTGAATCTGCACCTGAACAAACTTGGCCACCCATGGCGATGTGATGTTATTTGAAAAATGGACCACCTGAGTATTGCTGCTTGCTGGGAAAGTATGCTATATACATAGAGTTGCCACATGTAAAGTTTAGTATTTTTATTTTAGTATTTAAATTTTTGCTGAAAGTATAAAATGATATTGTATTTAAAACTGATGATAATAAGCACTAACCTGTGTTATAACTGATGTTGAAAATAATTCTTATCAACAGCAATACATTGCCAGAATGTGCTTAAGAAATTTCTGTATTTCATCTTAACTTTTCCCCACAAGGACACTATGGTTCAATATAAGTTTGTCATCGAGAGATCCTGTTTCTTGTAATGTTTTAACAAGCTGGTGAATAGTTTCTCTACCTTAAACATGATTGCCAGGCTTATTTTTTTGCAAATTTCCTTTCCACCTCTCTGCAAGAATCTATTTTTACATATATATTGTACATAAAATTGGATCTTCAAGACTATATTTGTGTAGTGACATAACTAATGAAGAACATTAGCACACAAGGTATATACAATGAAAGTATCAAGTAAATCAGAAATGCACAATCATTCACTGACAAAGCTTCCCTCTAACTATAAACTGCTACTTACACTTGCATTATATGGCCTAGATTGGTTTCTCTAGTATGAAGCTACGATCTGCAAACTCTTAGTTCAAATAACCTCACTGTATATCATCTCAAAATGATTTGAGGGCATTTCATATCTTGCAGCAACCCCTTATAAACAAATTATTAAGCTTCACAAATTATGTAAATATCAGAAATGTAGATGATAATCAGAATGTTCGCTTAGAGGAGTATAAATTTGTGTGCAATATCAACCTTATTATAGCCATTATAGTTTCAGAAAACAAGATGAAGGTAAGTGTTGATTATATATTTCCTATAGCATTATTAGCTTATAGATTAAGTGGCATGCAGCAATGTGAGTGCAAGGCTTAATGTTGCTAGATTTTGATAATAGTTTATATATAGTCCGCATTTATGAAATCACTGCTTTATATGTGACTAAATAGATAGATTCAATAGTGATTAGAAATATTAGCAAATAGCAGCATGGATTACATAAGTGCACTACTAAATGTTAAACATGTTTTGAACTTAGTCTTTAGTTTGCATCAAAATGCTGCATTCGTATTAGACATGTCAATTCTGTGCCTGTTTGTACTAGCAGTCAACGTCAGAATTGTCTAAAATAAATATCTACAAAAATGTATCATGCATTCAAAGATCTTTTATAGAAACTTTGATCTTTGCAGAAAGTCTGATGGCTTTCCCAAGCCCATCCTTTCCTCAAATCTTAGTATTACTTCTCTTATTAATCTCTTAATCCATATGCTTTGTTTTCTTTTCTTGTAATATTAGATTAAATATAAATCCTCAAACAATTGTAAAACAATTTATATAAAGATCTAAAATATTTATCAACATTTTATAATTTGAGTACAATGAATTTTGAGGGTGTTATTGTTGCCTTAGTAATCACCATAGTTGCATACATCACTCAAATTTTCTTTATTTATTTTTGATCAGAATTGTATTGGATCTGTTTTCTCTTTTATAAATACAAGTTTAATAGTGCAAAAACAAAGAAATCTATTTCCACAATTAACTCAAATTTTTCTGTTAAAAATTTAACCTTTGAATGGAAGTAAAATATGACTCTTTCCAAACAATCAAGTTCAAAATCCATTATTGATTAATGTGCTGTACAGGTCAAACCTTTGTGTCTTTAGATGTAATGTTTTCCAAAGAAAATAGTAGAAGAATTTAAGTGAAATGACATTAATATTTCTTACCAGAATTATTCTCTATCTAGTAATATGGATCTAATGCAGAACTTCAATCCCAGGGAAGACTCGTTTGGTTTATAATGGCATTACTCTCTTGTTATGTCAGTTGTATATCAGTAAATTACATCTGTTCCATTCAATGTATTCACATCTATACCGCATTTTTGGAATGAGGGTAGTATTAATGAAGTATGATTCTTACTTTCATTTGTATAGAAATTTACTCTTAACAGAAAGCATTTAGATAGGTGCTATAGTGATATATGTTGATTAAAATAAAAAAATGTATGTTACAAATATAAGATAAATGATAGAGCTCTCTCATGATAACTTTGCACTTGGAATTCTTCATTATGGGAAAGAGAAAGCTGTTCAGTGAGAGAGAAAAAGGACATCCCACAACTTCAAGCAACCTTTATCTGCAGTAGGTATCATTTCTAAGAAATGAATCTATGCTATGTAAAATAAATGTTTACAACAAGTAAAAGTGATCGTCATGTCTCTTGATTCCTTTGTCTACAAATCAGAGTGATTCTCTCACTAGAGCTTCATACTATTGTTTATAATAGTCTTCCAGGGCCTCTAGCAAGAGAATCATCCTATATTATGTAGTGATATCATGAAGACATAGCTATATGGTGTTTCCCTATGTGTGTACTACTAGCTTGACAAATATGAAAGTAAATTTATTAAATTATAACACACTTGTTTTTGCACTACCACATAATATAGCATTTATTATAAATGTTCAGGTTATCAAAGAGTAAATGCTAATGATTTCTACCTACCTGATTTTATTATAGTGACTAAAGGTTTGCATGCTTCTGGGCTGAGGGCAAAATGTGGCAAACAACATATCTATTCTGTGGTATATATCCAACTTAACGCTTTCCTAACATTCCCCATGACTTGCGACAATGGTGGGAAAACTCCAACCACCAATCAGATTAAAATACAAGACTTGCTTGTAGAAACTTCTCAAACCAGTATTCTTTTCATAAATAATTAATGAACATACTACAAAAATCTAAACAATGTATATGCCATATATATGAATAAAATATTTCATATATACAGGAAAAAAAAATATTTAATATAATTACAAATTTAACTCCTAGAATGTAGAATAAGAAAAAAATAGATCAGAAAATCTTCTGTGTATTCAACAGGGCCAACACAAAAAGATAAGCTGTCTCCTGGATAGGCTTACAAAACTTGAAATAAGTGACTAAGAAATTGCACACTCAACCCATAAAATGAAAGCATATCACCACTACTCACTGAATTCCTAGAGAAGGTAATGCAATAGAAACCCCCAGGTACCTATTTGGAAGCTAAGTGAACCTGGTCTGAAAACAAGAGCAAAAAATATTCCTGTTGTTGCTGGTGATTGAACTATGAACAGTAAGTCTGTAATCAGGCAAGAAATGGGCCACCTGAATCACAAGCAGTGCTTCTAACCTATTAGCTAAGTTAAAAATTCATGTATCCTATAAAGAGTTCAATAATTAGTTTTTTTTTAATGCATTTTGAATTTTTTCCATTCATGGATTTCAGATCAACTTAATATATAGCTCCACAACAATTATATTAATATCTTTTAGTATGAGCTTCCCACAGTAACTCATTCTGTACAAGGTCATTTGAATTTTTAACAAGTAATATAACGTGGTGAACAAATGAAGTAACTGCTTTTTTTTTCTCCCCTCCTAATATTCACATGCATGGACATTTTGAGTTGAACTCTAGCATTATTCATAAGCATTTCTTTTCTAAAATGAATACTGTATTTATATGCAAACACCACTGACAGTTCTCTAATTCTTCTCGAGTATGATGTGCACAAACCGTATTTTTAATAATATTTTGTGAGTTCAGCTACATTAATGTGTACTCATAAGCATCAACACATTTTTATCATGAATTTCTATTGTAAATACTGCCATTACTGAATTTCTGTTCTAAATGTTGCTTAAATTAGCTGCAAGTATTGTAGAAGTTGGTAAAAACAATATGGCAATAAATAAGCATGCAGCAAAAGCTAAAGAAAGTAAGAAATGCCTGTATTTTGCCATGTTTTCATGAAATGAAAAGTTTAAGTAACTATCAATCTTCAGGATGAGCAGAATCACATGGTGTAGTTTAGATATGCAACTTAATGAGTTACAAAAACAAATGACAGTAATTTTCCACAGAGGAGAAGTGTTGGCCATCAGCAACCACAATATTAAAACTTGCATTCCAAAGAAAATATTATGGAAAAGAGCTACACTTTCTCCTGTACAGACATAATTTGCAACCTTGTGCATATTTTTATTTGTATATTTACTTTTTTCTATTTCTTGTGATGTATGTTTCTGACAACCTGCTTATTTATATAAACATTTTGCTGAAAATTTAGGGTTATTGTGACTCACAAGCAAAATAGATTTAGTAGAACTTCATTAATTATACTGCATCCATAGTGACCAACTAAGTGGAGCAGCAAAGTAGGACATGGTTCAATTTACATATAAAGCAAAAATTTAATATAACCCACCATTTCAAGTTTCTAATCAGTTTTAAGATAAATATATGTAAACAACCCTTTGAACAAATATTTTTATATTACTGTTTGTAATTATTGCATGGAATACAGTTTTACAGTTTTAATTGACAAGAACTTGCAATCTAAATAAATCAAATAAAATAAAATACAGAGAAAACAGTTTTAAGTCTGTTTCATTCATGAGGGAAAATACATGTTCAACACTTGCATTTGATGAAAATGGATATAAAAACACAACAACAACAACAACAACAATAATAATAATAATAATAATAATAATAATAATAATAATAATTTTTGTATAAACCTATTTCAAACCAGTCAAAACTTCATTCACAAGGGAAAGTTTAAAATTTTAAAACGGCTTGTGGTTAAAATAGAGTGAAACACTCAAGAGTGTAGAATAACTATTCTAACCATTTTAAAAATTTAAACTTTCTCTTGGGAAAGAAGTTTTAACTGGTTTGAAATAGGTTTATACAAAAATTACATATTTTTTGCTGTGTTGATTCCTATTGAGTTTTACAACAACAATAATAATATTTTATTGCAGACCATAAACTCGAGACTTCAGTTTGTCATTGTCAAAAAATACATTAATCACAAAATACATTGATAAACCAAACAATGTAATGCAAGAGGCAAATTTATCCCATATAATAATGGGATATTTTCATTTACTAAATTTTATATACATATTTACAATTAATTTATCCTATATACACATTTATCCATCAATCCTTTTGAATCATTTTCCCTCTTTGACTTTTAATTGTTAGTGGCAGTTTATTATAGAAAAATTTACCAACTCTTGAATCTCTTTCACTAGCTTTTTGTTTACATTTAGATAATAATTGTTCTGAGTTTGAGTGCTATAGTTGTGGCAGTCCTTGTTTAGGATCTTGTCTTGTTTACTCTTAACAACAAATAGAACATCTTACAAACATATAATCATATTATAGTCATAACATTTTAGATTCCTTAAAAATATTTTTACCTAATACTATCCTGTCTACCTTATATATACATTCAAACAACTCTTTTTGGAGGATTAGTAGTCTATTCATATTTATACACATTTACATCCCCAAACCTCAATTGCATAACAAAAATACAGATAGATTAAACCATAATATTTATTTGAAATCTATTTATTTCTCATATACCAACATACAAAATTGTATAACAAAATAAACCTAACTTAAAAAAACATTGGTTTTAAATATAACATTTAGAATTAGTGCCTTCGGCAATTCCAGAAGACATTATCTATAATCAAATTTATTCCAATTTGAACCATAATATACTAACTTCAACTATCTGAATTTAAATATTGTGATAATTTCCTTACATGTGCTCACTTTGTTACAAATGTAGTCTACATGGTGTTTGAAAGTTAATGACTCCCAAGATATTTATATGATTAACTTGTTCTTTTGCTCCATTATTTATAACATTTATGTCTAGATTCTCATGCCTATTTATGCAGTAGTGAAACATAAGTGTTTTAGTTTTTTGCATATTTAGTGTTAATTATTACTTAGTAGTATTTGTTATTGGTATTTGATTGTTCTGCTATAATTTGTTCTAATCCAGTAAGAGATTTACAAGGGAATAACAGGGTTGTATAATCAGCATATGATATAATGTTAAATTTGCCAAAATTAGGCAAATCATTTACATATATCAGAAATAATAATGAACCCAGTACAGATCCCTGAGGTACTCCTATTTTAATCACCATAGCTACAATGCAAAATATCCATTCCCCAGTCCTTTCACCCACGCTTGGTCTATAGGTGTAGATTCAAAATCAGCATCACTGCTGAATGCTTTCTATTTTTTAGCTAATGGCACGTCATGAAACATATTATTATACAATGAGTAAAGAATCAAAAACAAGGTTGATTTTCTCATTGTCAAATTTGAAACTGGTGAGATCTTGCTGTATTACCAACCACAAACAGCTAGAACTAAACCTTTCAAAAATCATACCATTCTTCTAAACATCCAATTGCAGGTACTTTATATTCTCTGGACACTATTGGCCACTATCAATTTGTAGTATTCATAGGTGATTATTAAACACAGCTGATTGAAAGACTATAAGTAACATCTATTCTGTATTTAAAACAATATATATATAAACACTTACACAATTGACAATACAATTAAGGATAAATTTGGGAGCTAAGTAGATAACAAAGAAGGAATTTGTGCAATGAAGTAAGACAATCAAAAAGTACATTACAAAGTATAAAAGTTCTATCTAAAGTAGGACAGTTAGTCATCCTGACTGCATTATAGTTGAGTTTAAAGTTTAAGCATCTTATACTTAAGGGATAAAATAAAAGGTTAGTTTGCTTCAATTTCCTTCCTTTTTAATGCTGTTTTGATACCATGATATTAATTATATTTGAATACCTGTCCTATCTCCAACCATGTTTAATGTTATATTCCTTTCTTATTTGTTGCTATCAGTTACTCGCTGCATATGGACCCAATTTCTGAGTTATATTGTAATTGTTATATTACTGTTACAATATCTGTTGCAGTAATTGTTAAAAACTATAAAATGGTAATGTTTATTTTCTCGCCCTTTTTTTATTAATTTATGGGAAATGGTTATGTAGTGGGTAGAAAATAAATAATGCCCTTTATAAAACAGGCATAGAATTGCATGCAGCTGTAGGCTTATGGCCTATCAAAGTCAGTGAGTTGATTAACCTTTAATTTGCTGATATGTTAGTCGCTATCTCTAATTCTCCTCTTAACTCTATAGAAAAGATTGGTTTTTATAGTGTTAGAATGCAGCCATTTTGTTTAGCATAATATATGGCAATGTTCATAGAAGTTGTGTGTGTTTTAAAGATAACATTGGATGATAGTTTTTTTAACTTCTTTTTTCTTTTTCCTAAAAACAAGGTAACTAATAAAATGACTGCATTGCTACTCCTTTAAACTGTGTGTGTTTGCATTTAAATGGAAAATATGTTACTAGCCTAAATTACTGGGAGCCAGTATTATATAGAACTGAAATTGAAATTGAAATATGAATCAACAACTTATCTATGGAAATTTAAAATATGATAAAAAAAACTGCTTATCTCTTTTATCTTTGTTTGCTATTGTAATTCCAGCATCTAGTAATCTAGTTCATTATGAAAAAATGTTCAAGATTATAATTAGTGAAAATATGCACAGTGCTGTACAGTTAATTGTTGCAAAAATAATTACATAGCCTGTCGTTACATAATGCAATTAAGATGCATTATGTTTCAAACTTCTCTGATTAAAAACAGGCAAAATACACATCATAATAAACAATGGCAAATATCAGAACTAGTAACATATTTTTTTTACTAATGGTTTTGATGCACTTTGTTTATGTTGCATGATTTTTCTTTTGAAACTTAGGCACACCGCAGTTCACACGAGACACGAGTAGATTCTGCCATGACAGCAGTCTCACATTTCATCACCGATTTTTTCCAAAAACTAGAACCTATGTCTGTATATGCAGAATTCCCACCAATATCCATTACTCCTTATACTGAAGATTCTATCCTTGGTTTTGGGGATCCTTGGGAAAACTATGTAGAAACTCCTAGAATTAAACAAAATAACCTTGTAGTGCCATTTGACTATCATGGATCAAAACAGCAAAAGGAAGCTTTCAAATATGATGAAAGGCAATCAGGGTGGCACAGACATCATATTCAAAGTAGCAATTCCTTAAAGAGCCGACCACAATCCTCTCAGACCAAACATCACTCATATAGCTCCCAAAATGAGAAACAATGGCATGAGCAATATCAGCAGTACAGTCAGCAGCAAAATAATCAGGATCACCATCACCAAGATCAGCATACAGCACAACTATGTCGTAATGAATCATACCATAAGCATCATCAGTGTGATCAATCTCGTCAAAAAAGTTATGATCAATTCCATTATAGGCAACAGCATCACAATCAGTCTCAACACATTCATCATGATCAGCAACATCATCATAGCCAGACCCATCAAATTCATCATGATAAACCCCATGATAATCAGTTTCATCATGTGCAGCATTATCATGATCAGGGTCAGTCCTGTCTTTTGCAACAGCATTATGATCAGCCCAGTCATCTTCAGCACCAACATCAGCCCCATCATTTGCATCAGGATCAACCGCATCAAGAGCAACACCATAATCAGCCCCATCATTTGCATCAGGATCAACCGCATCAAGAACAATACCATAATCAGTCCCATCATGTGCATCATGATCAGTCTCACAATGTACATCAAAATCAGCCCCACCACATGCATCAGGAGCAGTCCCACCAAATGCAATGGGAGCAGCCACATCATGAGCATCATCACCATGATCAACCCCATCATGCTCATCATGATCAGTTCCACAATACACACCAGGATCAGTCCCACTACATGCATCTTGAACAGCCACATCATGAGCAACATAATGATCAGCCCCTTCATGTGCATCATGATCAGTTCCACAATATTCATCAAGATCAGTTCAACCAGATGCATCAGGAGCAGCCACATTGTGAACATTACCATCATCAATATCTTTCCCCCCACATGCATCAGGATCAGATTCATCATGCGCATCATCATGATCAGTCCCACCAAGTGCATCAGAATCAGGTCCATCATGTGGAGCATTTCCCTAATCAGTCCCATCACATACTTCAAGACCATCCACATCAAAAACACCAGCTTGACAAATCTAAAGAAGATAAACTCCAACTTAATCAACATCACATTCAGCAACATGATGAACATAGCCTGAAACAGCTAAATGCACTTATACAAATTTACAGTGTGCCACCACCCTCTTGGGAAAAACATGGAGAAAATGATAATTCCCACTCCAATCCTTCATCCAAACACCACTCTCTTAGTAACTGCAAGTGTGTTAATGTAGCCATTGAGAGCAAATGCTTAAATCTTGCCAACAATGTGGACAGAGCATCAGAAGCTGCTGGGGCTGATGTAAGTATTTGAGCAGTTATCAGTTGTTTTTCTCTCAAATAATTATTTTGGACAAGGATTTATATGAAGACTTGTAATAGTATAAACATGTTAATGATCTGTGAACAGTTTGCAAAGAAAAATACGTTTTACTTGAGTACTCTAGATAGACATTTTATTCACACATAGTTAAAAGTAGTCATAAGTTTAGAAAAACTGATTTAATAAAACTTCTATAATATCACAATAAACTAATTTTTTTGGCAATATTTTATTTATGGTACTGTGAAAGCAGTTTAGAAGTCTCATAATTTAGTCAACCTATCCCCTTTCAATCACTGTGATTTACCACATTGCATGCACAGCACTATTCTCTCTTCCAGTTAGTTGTGAGCAGGACTTCAACAGAGTCAGGCAATTCCATTGTCCAGCCTAGAGCGAGGCATTAAATAGTGCGGATGGTTGTACTATGTCAGATATTCATTGCATAGTTATATATTCATCATCAAAGCATATATTAGGTACAGAAATTATGTACTGAATGAGACAAGTATTTAAGCATAAATTTCTGGCAGCCTGGTTCCAACATGAGAAATGTTCAAGTTAACATGGAAGCTTAATGAATTAGGTTCTATGACTGACTGGAAATTAAAATCAAAAGACATCGTGTGCTCACAACTTATACTTGATGAAACAAGAACTTCCATTAAAGTCCCCCCTCATTTTCCAGAACTTATGATATTCATCTTTGGTACATTGAAAAATAGAGTATATTCAACTAACCGTAAACACTGAAGGAACTTAAAACAAACATTCTAAACAAAGTTAGGTTCATTAATAATATGAAAATGATGTTTATCAATGATAATTTCCTAAGATAACATTGATTGTGGTCAGAAAATGAACAATGTTTCCAGCACCTACTGTAAGGAGGGTGAATACCAAACTCTGTTATTTAATATGCAAGAAAATTATGGTGACACATGGAATCTAACTGCTGGCCAGCTAAACTAGTATTGGAACTTTTTAAACTACTCTCACTCTCATATGAGAAATCTAAGAATGATAAACAGAAACAGGCTTATTGTTGCATTAAATAAGCTTTCACAAACTTCAATGGGTATGTACATTTTTTAAAATGTTTACATGCCACAATATTTTATTTAAAAAATTTCAACAAAACTTTTTTAAGGTAAGATTAAAAAACAAATTGTATTTATTCATATACTGGAGGGCTTCCAAATTTCCTGTTAAATAACATAACAAATTATTATTGAGAAAATCACTAAAATTTCACTAATTTAGTTCCACTTACTAAATCTACGGAGCGACATCTGAATACCACACAGGGAAGCGGACATTGGGATCATGCTGATGATGAAGGCAACCGCCTTTGAAACATGTCCAAGTAAGTGGAACTAAATTAGTGAAATTTGAGTGATTTCCTCAATAATAATTTATGTTATACTATATTTCACTGTGAAAATTCCCGCAGTTCAAAACTATTCCTGTTAAATGTTGTCTGTAACAAACTGTCAGACTGGAAAATGACTTAAATGGCTGCCTTTTCATTCTCATTTTATTTAATCCTTTGTATATATAGCTCAAAAATATATATGTTTTTAAAGCACATATACATAAATTTAGAAGTACTGTTTTATTTAATTGTGAACTCTTCAAAACTGTAAAATGTATTTTCTGCTAGATAATTTTTTTATGGTTTTTAATGTATTTTGATTTATACTCTTTATTTATTTTCATAGCCCACTATATAATTCTTTCCCCATATATCTTGAGATCCAGTTATTTGTGTTTCCTGTAAGTGTAGATCGAATATAATCTTTATATGTATCATACAATTTTTGGTTCATCTTTGTTTTCTACAATCTTTTTTATGCTTTCATAGATATATATATACACACACATACACATATATGCATTAGAATCCTGCAAAAAATATCATTGATATTTTAATTTACTGTGGTATTATTCTTGGTGCCAATAGGTATTGTTCCATTTAAAGAAAATTTGACTAGTTTCAAGCAATACACATTCTAATAAACATCTGTATATGGACTACAATTATGAGCCCTTGTCTAAATATCAATTCCGTAAAAGTAGCACATCAGTAGCACCTTCCATTTCAGAAATATTTGTGGTGCAAGTTTTAGCGATTTATCCACTAACTTTATATATATGCACACAGAGCAACCCAGTGAACTAAGGATCAACTTGCAGTGTTTTGCCTATAGATGAGGGCAGAGGTAATTTCAATCTTCAGGTATCATAGATTGGCACTGACAGAACCATATGACAGTTTTCTTAACTATTTTAAAAGATTTACTTACCAACTTTATGAAAGGAAATGATGAAACTGGTCATTGCAATTATCCATATATTTTTAATGCCTTTTTAAAAAAACTGTCTTTCACTCTCTGTAGCTCACATCGAGTAATGCTGGCTATTTGCTGATGAATGTTTTGTTTCAGTTCTTCCAGGATTTGTGGGCTTGTCTTGTGTATGGTATTTTTTAATTTACTCCAGAGATAAAAGTTGCATTAGATTATATCAGAGGACCAAGGGAGCCACAAATCCTTATTAATAAATTTGACATTCTGAAACACTTTCAATTTCTCTCATCAAAATATTTGTTGTGTGAGCTATGACAGAGTCTTGTTGAAAAAGGTGAAATCACACTCCCTATTGGTTAATTCTTTAAATAAAATTGGGCATACTTTTATTTGTGCATACCACAGTTGTTTTAGATGGTTTTAACCTTTGCAATTTAGTAGTTCTTTGCACAGAGCCATAAGAAATGCCTGTTTGTTGTGAAAGATGTCTTAAGTTATATTTTGGGAATTCTTCAAGTGATGAAAGATGTCATTTAATGTTTCTTTGGTGAGAACTCTATACTGAATGTTTCTTAAACTGAGCACTACCTGTGGCCTGAATTTTATTTTAAAGATTTTGGATTGTTGTATGACCTGGAACTTTTACACTTGGGAACATTTCTTCAAATTGTCTTTGAACTTGATGAGATGACTTGAGTTAGCATACATGAACCATAAATAAATACATGATGTGTTGTAGAAAACATTTATAAGCCATAATTTACTTCATAATTAAATACAGAACAAAAAAGGCCATTCATAATAGCTGAACTCAACCACTAAGATACACATTGACAACTAAGGCTAATGTGGCCTTTTCCAGCCAATGGCAGGAAACACCTGTGTAAATGCTGCAAGTTGATTCATAATACATTGGGTTTCTCAGTTAAGATGATTATTTTGAAAATGTATCTGCATATATATATATATATATATATATATATGTGTGTGTGTGTGTGTGTGTGTGTGTGTGTGTGTGTGTATTCTCTCTCTACCGCCATGGGTGGCCGAGGTCGTTAAGGCATGGACTCGTGAGCAGGAGGTCTAGAGTCAAATCCCGTCAGGACCGTCCTCTCTGACTGAGGTTTTTCCAGGTTTTCCTCAGTCCTCATAAATGCCAAATGCCAGGTACCCTAAACTTAGGCCTGGAACATTTCCTTCCTTTAAAAAAAAAAAATCCTTTCCCAATATATCATTTCATCTCATGTATCATCAGTGTCCACCGCCTGTGGTGCCTCAGCAGTAAAAACAGGCATTAAACATTAATTAAAAAAAAAAAAACTCATTTACCTTAAAGATCTTCCCCATTTTTCTCATTGTAATATTCCCTCACAATGCTATCCCATATTTTACATGCAAATGGATAAACTAATTATTATGCCATAAATCTGAAATATATTTGAAATCATAATTTTTTGTTCAAAATAATGAAAATTTAAAAATATTTTGTTAAGAAAAATAATATAGGGCCTTTGAAATTGACTAATATATGTACAATTTCAAATTTTAAAGCAATCTTGAAAGTCTTTTCTGCAATAACTATATTATGCAAAACATTTCAATAGTTATACCAATGGGTCTATTTTTTCTTCAGAAAAATATCAAACTAAATTATTCGTATGCACAAGATTGTGAAGCTGTATCATAAAATCCAAATTGACTGAGCAAACTCCAAATGTAGAGAAATTTTTACTGATAGACTTTATCTAATAAATACAAAGATTCTGTGCACAGTGTTAGAAGTAATGCATTTATAAACCTCTAGAATTTACCTCCAATAGCTTCGGTTGACCATCCCTGGCCTAGATTTTGAATAGCACATGGATCCTTTGATAAAAGAAACTTCTCTGTGCATCAGTGTGGCAGAGCAAATCCACATATTATTCTTCTAATGTAGCTGATGCTGATATGACTACCTTAGTGGGCTCCTAAATGACATTATACATCTTCTGTATTACTCTTGAAGATTCAATGCCACCCTATTCATGCTCTTTTTCACCATATTTCCCTTGGTTGGAAGATTTGTTATTTGTGAATTATGTATAAAAGTATATGCTCCACTCTAGCAGTCTTATTTTATTTATCTTGCAAAACATCCCATCCTTATCGCCAGTTCTGCTATAATATAGTATTCTAATATCTGTGTATAATATAGTATTATAATTAATCTGTTGTGTTAGACAACAGATTAATTATAATTTTCATATAGTATTCTAATGTTTGGATGCTGTTATAGTTCATAAATGCACACCTTATTAAATACCTTAGTACAACCTAAACATATTTTCATTTATTAGAAATGTGTGATGTAAACTATTACCAGTTCAAAACAATATCTGTTGGGAACATTGTTAAGTCATGGCAAAACTTCAGCTAGATAGGAGTGGAATTGATTTCAAAAAGGAAAGGCTAGCATAAAAGAAAGAAACTGGTATAATAAATAAGTTGAAGCATGGTTTTTATATAATATTTATCATTTTAATAGTATTCCATTAATTGCTTGATGCTGATTTTACGTGAATTCTGTTTAAGCCTTATCCTTAATATAAAAGTAATGTTTATTCAGCTAAGCATTAAAAGTTTCTGTTCAATGTTGGACCCATTATCTCACAATTAAAAGTAAAAATTGCAAGAAAATTAAAGTCATGGTTATTTTACACAAAAATGACTTGACATTGGGATGAAACTGGCAGGCAATCAAAAAATCCTTGATAAATATAGGATTTACCTAGTAGTTATAGTATAGTAGTTATAGTTTTCTTGAAAACAAAAACAAAAACAAAAATGGAATTTACAGCAAACAATTACAATTAATCTAGTCAATGATTCCAAACCATTTGAGACAGCAATTAATGATTTTTTATAACATTTTCCACTGTATGCAATAGCAATATAGCATATTAACCTCTTTGTACATTGCATGTCAATTCATTAATAGAATAGAAGTTATATAAGATTTCAGTTGTTTCTTAAATTTGAATTTCTTGTTTTTGACTTCTGTTAAAGGTGTTGAAGGCTAACAGTAAATTTTATTACCAATTTTCATTTTTATTTATATATAGGACCAAGTTTGTGTCAGAACCTAATACAGTGAAGCAATTTTTATTAGCTATTGAGAAAGCCATTATCTTTTATGGTTCATTTATATATGAGTAACTTAGAAATGAACATCACCAAATCATTTCCATATATTTTTAAAGTCTGGCACAGATATGTTGCTGATATCTTTGCAGTAGTTAATAAGAAACACTTGGATAATGCTTAAAAATTGTTAAATCTACAAGATAGAGAAATAAATTCACATCTGAAATAGAACATGGCAACATGATTCCTTTCCTTGATTTGAAGATTTTAACAACGGGCAATAATTTGAAATCTAGAATATGCAGAAAGGATACACTGTGACAATTACATAAAAGCAAGTGGCTTCAATCCTACAACACACAAACACACAATCTTCAACAGCTTAGCACATAGACTCTTCAACATGTCCATACATGAATGAGTTTGAATATAATAAAGAGTACTTAATACAATATAAACTGCAAAATCTAATGATACAACAAAAATTTTAGACAAAAAATCAAGAAATTCAAATGTGAAAAGAGATTAAAATGTGTTATAACATTGACAACAAGAAAGAAAACAACCATTCACAGGAAATTTACTTATCGTTGGGCCACCAAAACATTTCAAAAAATACTCAGAGCTCAGTATTACTTTGTCCTAGTGAACAAATTCAGCCTAAGTAATCTGCTCAATTCCAATGATGACAGAATCACTAGTGAGGAGAAGTCAGGAATCTATAAAGTAAGCTGTTTGGAATGCAACAAAGTGTATGTTGGCAAAACAAAATGAGGCATTGTAGTTACTCGTAGAACACTGGAGAAACATCAAGTACAATCAGATGGAAAAATCAGTAGTTGCACATCATTTTTGGAGAGATCTGTGTCACGTCCATCCAACTACCAACAAATTCAGGAGTTTACACACTGCTGGTGATGCAGGCAATTGCCTGTGAAGCATGTTCTGTATAATTTAATGGTAAGTGGAGCATAAGTGTATTAAATCCACATACCAGCTAATTAATAATTTATTACGTATATTTAAAACTATATATTTGTTCTACAAAAGCCTATATTAAAATCTGTGTGTGTTATAACCATGGATTTCTTTGCTCTGATTTAAATATTATGGGGTATTTATTTTAAAATATACCTCTAGGATATACATTTTTGCAAGAACGAAGAGTTCTTAATTCTTAAAAAAAAATAGCCATGTATAAATCTCCTTACTCCATTTATTATTTTTCTGGCCCTCTTCTATAGTTTGAAAAAACATGTTCACTTATTATTGGGTAACTATCCCAAAAGCACAGAACACCAATTTCAGATCAGAATGTATTAATCCACCAAAGCAAGTGATGAAAAAGACTAAACTAAACCTTTTGCTAAGTATTAAAGAGGATTATGATATAATATCTTATCATATAACACTTTAATCTATGGATTATATGATGAGTTTAGCCAACTCTAAAAGAGTTAGTTGAACTCTATAATGCAGATTTCATCAGAAATTACATACATTATGTACATTTGATGAAATTTTCACATTCCTCATATTTACAAATGTTAACTCTGGTGTAAAGTTTGTCAGAGATGATAGTTTTGTTTATATAGTTTACTTTAAAGAGCCATCTTAGGGGGTAAGAACATATTATTGGTAACTTAAAATATTTATATCTAGAATATTTATAAAATGGTAACATAAAGTATTTACATTTAGTATATTCACAAAGGTGAATTAATTAAATTGAGAAAAGTTAATACAATTATTTTTTGATTATATGAAATCCTTCTCTATATATAAGATGTGACTGAAAAGGTATATTTTTAATTGAACTAATTTTTATTAGTATCCAGTTCCTTTGCATACTAAGATGATGGAACTAAATTATACAATTGTAGTAAACATTGTGGTAATATTATATAATTCTTTTAAGAAGCTAAAGTGGTCTATAACTGATTGCTCTTCGTACATGGATGTTTCAGATAACATTAATCACAACTTGTTTAGTCTGCATTAGTGCCATTTATTTCAGAATCTTCATCTAAATTTACCACATAATTAATAAAAAGTTTCATGTTTCTACTTTCACATCAGTGCTCATTAGCTTTTCATTTTTGTACTTTTATAGCTTATGTTGAAGACATAGCAAACTTCAAATTGATGTAAAATACTATAAAATATAGTATTTGTTGTTAAATTTTCATTACACTATATTTAGCTATAGCTGATCATAAGATAATAAAAAAGGAAAAAATTTATATTCTTTATAAACATTTATTTACATTATCTTTAAAAATATAATACAAATTAAACTGAAACATTTTGCTAGGACTATATTTTTATGGGAGAAAAGAGCATTTCTAAAATCAGAAAGCATGTGAAGCATGCAAGAACACAAGCATAAAATTAAGGAATAAGCCATTTTGTCGAGATAAGTTGACTAATTTTATTATTGATATTAAACCAATAGAAACCAATTATAATGTAAAGAGAAAAAAAATTGAATAATACTGCTTAAGTTCTAAGAGTTTATGTACATTTTTTAAAATTATTTACTGATCTTATATTTTTTAACTAGTCAGGTAGCTTATAATATAATGTTCTCTCACTGTGTTTAAAAGATTGTTGATTTTCCAGGATTTACATACATTTTGTGTTTGTTTTATTATGTGAGTTTAAATCTGTATTTACTGATAGGTTACTAAGATTGCTTTTTACATAAACCAATATATCTTTGATATAGAAACTTGGCAAGGGCAATATGCTCAGTTGCATAAAATATCTATATAGTTTTTTCTATATGCAATATCCAGTGTAAATTCAAACTTAAAATTATATATTAAGATCATTGTGTGATTGAGTCGAACTAACACTCTTTTGCCCCACTTACTTGTTCAAATATGTAGGACCAGTTTCAGGAACCCTTCGTTCGCATCATCCTATTGTCAGCCTAGTTGAGTGAACTAGGGACTGATGATGCAAATGAAGGGATGCTGAAACCAGTCCTACATATTTAAAAAAGCAAATGGAGCAAAATAGTGTTAGTTCAACTCAATCACACATTGATCTTAATATATGATTAGCTCCACTGTGCAATGTTCCAATTAACAATTTTAGTTAAAATTATATGTTCGTATTTCTAACCAACCCATCACATACCTGCTCATTTCACTTCTCAATATGTTTATTTTAATATGTTGAACTGCTAAAAAGTTTTGGAAACATATTAAGTTGATTGTCAATTGTTTCAGGCTGGCCTTGCAGGAGCTCTTGCACAGCTGACACTGGGTGTACCACGCACTGCAGAACAGACAGCTCTGGAGGAACATATGAGGAGGCAGGCTTGGGAACAAGGAAATGCAGATTACATGGGTCGTGACTCATTTGACAATATATGGCGTAAGATTTGTCAGACCCTGTCACAGGTACCAGAACCAACAGCTGCTGCCAAGCCAAATGATGTAAGCAAATCGAGTAAACCAAGCAAATCAGATACTCCCAGTGAAAGCAGGGAGACCAGCAAAACCAGTGAGGCCAGCAAAACTAGTGAAGAGGAGAGCACAGCACCCAGTGAGACAGAGAAGGCTACTACAGTCGCTAAAGGTGGGGATCAAGAAATTTGAAATTATAGTTTCCACACTACCACTACTACCATATCTTCTGGAGCCTGTTCATCATTTCTCTTTAGAATGTGAGAAATGCAAATCTTTTGCTTTGTTAATGTTGTTTTACTGACTTATTGGCATATTGTACAGCTGACATTGTCATTTATTAATCATTGGATGGAAATTGTATAATATTAATTTGAACAAAAAACTTTTCAAATAATGTTACTGAGTAATACTATACAAAATAATTGCTTAAACACTTTTTAGCATCTTTAAATAGTTCACTAGACATTTATTTTTGTTAAAGGCAAATATTTGGTAAAGCAGATCAGTTGGCATTCGCAAAACTCTCATTTAATGCTCTGGTTTTGGATACTTCTATATTTGTTAGTTTTCTTACTGGAACTTGTTAGATAAATTACATAATACAGCCTATATAAATAGAACTAAAAAAAAAGCTTTTTTTATATTTTTCTGAACTTTGCTCATCAAACAACATTAATGCCAGTTCATTGGCCAGTACATCAGCATTTATTTGATTGCCTTTGGCAAGATAATGGTATAAACAATAATCATTTGAGGCAAATAAAATTAAGCACTTCACAGAATGATGTGAATAAAGAGGTAATGTAGTTGTTATAAACAATAATTATAACAGAAGTTAAATCTTATGATGACAAATTTTGCTGACTAGAAGTCTTAATTAATATTGCAGTGAGATTAATTTTGTTATAAATATTTCCTAAAATTGATCTCATTTTTAATATATAAACCTCATAGTTTGCATTATCTTTTATAATTGTATTCCAGCATTATGTGAATCTGAAATTAATAAATAAAATACAGAAAATTAAAATAAAGTTTCAATATTTCTTCATGCTACATTTTACTTATTATTTTCTAGCAGTTTGGTTTATCTTAGTGCTTTGACTTTGCATTAGGTGTTAAATAAATGTACATACATCTTTATTAGTAATCTGCATATATACTGTACTAAAATAAAAGAAAAGAAAGAAAGCTGTTCTGTTACCTTAAAGCCATTGTTAAGTCATTTTGCAGTTAACATACAGTTTCCATCTGTAAATCATTATTATTTTGTAGCATATTAGAATTGTCAATTTGTTTGTTTTTTTTTTATTAATAAGAATTTTCTGCTACTTCAAGTGAATTTGTGAAGCAAAAGACTCATTGTTGCAATAGCTAAAATAACGTATCTATGTAATGATTATTGGCATGTAAATGATATTTAAGATACCCAATTTGTACTGATTTTGCAAAATGTCAACTAATTTTTTTAGTAAATATGCTATGGTTTATTAATAGTTCAATTATATTTATAATTAATAATGCTTAACCTAGCTACTTGTTTTTTTTCCATGTGTTTGAGTGTTTAATTATGTTTTGCATACTCTGGATGCTTGCACACAGGATGAAGTGAACTGAGGTGAGTATCAGTCCAAAGCCTGTGATAATTTATAATATTTAGCTTTTAGTGAATTGCACTTACTTAAGAGCACTTTTAAAACTTTTATCACGCCTTTAGTTTTTCTGCGTTTGTTGCATTTCTTCCTGTTTTCAAGCAGCAGTAGTGTGTAAAATGTAGAAACAATGCTCTCTCTTAATACTTTCATTTTTGCTGCACAGCATCAATTAATGTTATTTTCTCTCTCCTTTGGCAATGTCCTTTTCTCTAACCTTTTTTTCATCTAACACTTAATGTTGTCTAAATTTGAAATCAGTGCTTGAAGTGAGGCAATAAACCTAAATTGTCTCTCTAATTGGTATTTACTGCGGGTAACATTGCTGTTTGAAACTTTACTTGTTTCTTTTGTACAATTGATGCATTCTTATTGAGCAGCACTAATGCTGTGGCTGCTTTACCTCTGTCCATTAGTAGTAATTTAGCTTTAAGTAGAGATTCACTACCACGGGTGGCTGAGGTCATTAAGGCACAGATTCGTGAGTAGGAGGTCTGGGTTTCAAATCCCAGCAGGACCGTCCTCCCCGACTGGGGTTATTTCCAGGTTTTCCTCAGTCCTCATAATGGCAAATGCTGGGGAGATACCTTAAACTTAGGCCTGGATTGTTTCCTTCCTTAAAAAAATATCCTTTCCCAATATATCATTTCATTTCATGTATCATCAGTGTCCACTGCCTGTGGTGTCTCAGTAGTAAAAATGGGTGTTAAACACGACTCAAAAAAGAAGTTAAGATTCATACAATAGTTAATAGGGACAAATATTATTTATACAGTTAATGTTTCAAACCAGCAACTGAAAGTGTTAATGATAATGCAGATTTTTCTAGAGTGAGGGGAAAAATTACCAAAACCTTGAACTAACTGGGACTAAATTTGGAATGTGCTTATCTTGCAAACACTTTGGCAAACAGCTTAGCCACAGCACTGAGCTTTCTACAAAGATGTTTTGCTCTTGCCTTTCAAAGATAATTCTTATTCAGATAGACACAAACATTGCAAAAAAAATCCTTTCTCCGAGTATTTTTTTCTCATAGTTGCACTTTAGCACATTTCAATATCAATTTTCTTGCACATTCATAGCATTTGCAAATATATTAATTTTTTTTATTGTTTAAGTGTACAGATGACCATAAACGGCATGTTAGTAAACTAGATTTATTTAGTCAATTATACATATTCTTAAATATTCTGTCTTTGTATGATAAAATGTACAAGAATGGATACTCTCATGTTTAAATGTTTTTATGAAGAACGTATAGATTTCTCTCTCTCTCTCTCTCTCTCTCTCTCTCTCTCTCTCTTGAAGTCTGGACAAGAAACTGATTTTCAGAATTTTTTTCTTCTAAATGATTTAAAATGTGCCAAAAAGATTAGCATTACTGAAAATTTGAGGATATATCCTAAGATACTATCTCATCTCAAGCACTGCATAATTTAGGAAAATGTTGTTTAATAAAATATACCAGATATTTATGTATAAAATACAATGATACTTATCATTTTTTCACTTTCAGAAGATGTACCATCCACACAGACTGCGCCAGAACCAAAACTTCCTAAGACAAATCTCCCAGAAACTCAATCCAGAGTAACACCTCCTAAACAAATTGATGATAGTTCAAAGCATATAGAGGCACAGAGCAAAAAATTGGAAACTATGCCAGTGGCTGTAGCAAAAGATGCAGATACAGCAGTTCCCCCAACTCCTTCCATCATTGCAGCAACACCACCAACTTCACCACCATTGTTATTACCAAGTATTCCCCAATCAGAATCTAAAACATTACTTGTTGATTCCCCGACACCTGGCACACCTCCAGTAGGCCCTGAACTACTTAAGAAAGATTCTTCACAGTCACCCTCCAAAGAAACGATAGTTAGTTCCCATGAATTGCAAGGATTGCCACAATCTGTAACTCATACTGTAACTACTGTTCCCGTATTTTCACCTCCTGAAGCTAAAGTTGTACCATTACCTCCCTCTCCAAAAATAAAGCCTCTGTCAGAAACAAAGGTTACCACAAGTCCTTCATATCCAGAGACTAAAGTTATACCTCTTCCTCCACCTCCAGAGGCAGCAGTTACAGCAGTTATGTCTTCCCAAGAAGAAAAGACTGCACCTGTTTCTGCATCTCTAGAAACAAAAGTTGCATCAGGTCCTTCAACTCCAGAACCAAAAATGGCACAAACTGCTCCAACTCCAGAAGCAAAAGATGGAATACCTCCAATCCTGGAAGCAGCACCAGCTCCTCTAACTCCAGAACCAAAAGCTGCACCAGTTCCTGCTCCAGGGGCAAAAGCTGAAATTTCTCTAACTCCAAAAACAAAAACTGCACCAATTTTTCCTCCTTCAGAAGCAAAAGCTGGAGTTCTTCCAACTTCAGAAGCAGTTCCTTCTCCTCCAGAAGCAATAGCACCAGCTTCTCTAACTCCAGAAGCAAAATCTACACCAGCTCCTCCTCCACCAGAAGCAAAAATCACACCAGTTTTTACTCCTCCAGAAGGAAAAGTTGTACCAGCTCCTCCTCCACCAGAAGCAAAAACTGTACCAATTGCTCCTCCAGAAGCAAAAGTTCCACTAGCTCCTCCAACTCCAGATGCAAAAGTTGCACCAATGTCATCTTCTCCAGAAGCAAAAGCTCCTCCCACTCCAGAAGCAAAAGCTGTACCAATTCCTTCAACTCCAAAAGCAAAAGCTGGAATTCCTTCAACTCCAGAAGCAAAAGCTGGAATTCCTTCAATTCCAGAAGCAAAAGTTACACCAGTTCCTCTTCCTCCAGAAGCAATAGTTGCACCTGCTCCTCCAACTCCAGAAGCAAAAGCTGGAATTCCTTCAATTCCAGAAGCAAAAGCTGCACCAGTTTCTCTTCCAGAAGCAGTAATTGCACCAGCTCCTCCAACTCCAAAAGCAAAAGCTGGAATTCCTCCAACTCCAGAAGCAAAAGTTACACCAGTTCCTCATCCTCCAGAAGCAGTAGTTGCACCTGCTCCTCCAACTCCAGAAGGAAAAGCTGGAATCCCTTCAATTCCAGAAGCAAAGGCTGCACCTGTTTCTCCTCCAGAAGCAATAATTGCACCAGCTCCTCCAACTCCAGAAGCAAAAGCTGTACCAGTTCCTTCAACTCCAGAGGCAAAAGCTGGAATTCCTCAAACTCCAAAAGCAAAGGCTGCACCTGTTTCTCCTCCAGAAGCAATAATTGCACTAGCTCCTCCAACTCCAGAAGCAAAAGCTGTACCAGTTCCTTCAACTCCAGAGGCAAAAGCTGGAATTCCTCAAACTCCAAAAGCAAAGGCTGCACCTGTTTCTCCTCCAGAAGCAATAATTGCACCAGCTCCTCCAACTCCAGAAGCAAAAGCTGTACCAGTTCCTCCTTCTCCAGAAGCAAAAGCTGTACCAGTTCCTCCTTCTCCAGAAGCAAAAACTGAAATTCCTCCAATTCCAGAACCAAAAGCTGCACCAGTTCCTTCTCCTTCAGAACCAAAGGCCACACCAATTTCATCTCCAGAACCAAAAGCCACACCAGTTTCTCCTCCTCCAGGAATGAAAGCTGCACCACCACTTTCATCCCCAGAATCAAAATTTGAACCAATTTCTGCACCTCCAGAAACAAAAGCTGCACCTATCCTTCCACCTCCAGAGGCAGTAGTTACTCCAGTTCCTTCTTCTCCAGATGCACCAGTTGTATCAGTTCCTTTGTCCCCAGAGGCACCAATTGCATCAGCTCCCAAGTCTTCAAAAGTAGAGGTTGAAACTTCTTCCAAGGCAAAGGGTATTCCTGTTCCTACATCCCCAGAAGGCCAACCTGCATCCTCAGAAGTAAAAGCTCTTCCAGCTAAATCAAGTACAGAAATTACTTCAGACATTACTCCTGCAACTCCAGAACTAAAATCTGAGAGTGATTCTGGTTCCATGTCAGAAAAACCATCTAAATCTGTTTCTGAGGCAAGGGCAGAATCAAAGCTCAAAGCTGAACAGCCAGTAGCAAAGTCTAAATCTCCCAAGGGAATCCCAACTCCTCCAACTGAAGAAGGTACATCCACTCAGGCTCCCGTCCCTCCCAAGAGACGTGGCCACAAGGGAACAGGTCCTTCCACTGCATCTGAATCAGGTAGTGCAAGTAAACCTGCCCAATCCTCCCATGGTAAAGGTGCTAAACCTGGGCAGAAAAGTAAAAAGTAAACTATCCCCAAATGATCAAGCTCTGCTCCTCAAGGAATTCCTAAACTGCAGGGCATTAGAGATGTCTCTCCATAGCAAGAAGCAGCAGAACATATTGGGGTTAGCAGCAAAGGTAATTAAATTCTGTATTGTGGTAATGATGGTAAAAATTTATGAATAATATTTAAAGTTTATGAAGTAAATTGAAAATTTGTACCATGTAAAATATTTGCATACTTAGAGGTCGTTAAAAGTGTAATTTGCTATCAAATTTCTATAATATGTTTGTGCCAATTTGTGATTCCTCAGATGTTTTAAGACTGTCGACAAAAAGATAATTATACACTGTAATTACATAGAATTACATATGTAAAATTGGGCAGTTTCCCCTGTTTTGCAAAATAGTGCATCTACGACCTCTCATGGATTTGCACTGATATGCTGCATGATAAACAACTTGAAATTGTACCCAGAAAATGCAATAAACTAAACTCGCCCAGAACCAAGATGGATTCACACCCATGAAGCTTCAGTTGCCAGCCATTTGCTGAAAACAAAGGTCTCCAAAGATTTATTTCAGAAGTGCTATGTTATGTTAATGCAGCTGTTACTCAGTTATTCTGGAAGTAATTGTTTTTTTCTATGCAAATTTTGTTGTAATATACTTGCCTTCAAAACCTGTTCAGCCAGAATATATGGCCAAAGATATTTCAGACAGGTAACCCTTGTATCCAACCCTTAGCTGCATGGAGGCTATTTACCCTGCCTGCAAGCTGTGTCTGTTTATTGCAGAGAGATTTTTCTATGGCATTACGAGTTCACGACTAATCTTGTATGAAATATAACATGACAGTTTTATAAGAAAAAGATATTTGTTTAAAATAGCAGCTGTATTGCCCATTCTGCATATTTTATAGCAGAGTCAGCATTTTAAATTTATTGTTATTTTTAAATAATTTCATACAAGTCGGCCTTTTTTCAGAGTACATATTGAAAAAGTGCTGTGCAATAAGGTGTGAAATTGAAATTGAACTACTTTAGTTTGATCACATTGTACTTAAGGGCAATATTGAATAAATTTCAGCTCTACTTTAAACCAAGTAACTTCAGATTTTTAATTTTATTTCTTACTTTTATATTTGAAGTGTTTAATACCATTAATACTCTAAATGTGTATGTTTTGTGTAAGGTGCTAATTAGAAAAAATGTAATACAAATTTCATAAACTCATTGACTTCCATATTTAAAAAAAAGGTTTTTCAAGCAGAAGTATACATAGTAATACCAAACCTAAAGTAAAGCAATTTTGATGATGAAAGCAATATATCAAAATGCATTTTTCTGCATTGTTTTATCAGAAAATATACTAATGTATATTCATGATTTGAAACACTAAGCATATAAAGTAACAATTTTGCAATTTTTGTATTCTGTGCCCTTGTGAATGCAAGTTATACCACAAGTAATGTCTGTAAGGAAAATATTGTGTAGCACTTGTAAAATATATAATTATATTGTTGACATGTGAATTTTAAGAGAAATTGTCTTAAAAGTTTTGGCATCTGTGCAAACTTTAATTTTAAATTGTAGCGAATAGAACATTCTACTGAGATAAGGGTCAGTATGAAATTTTGTACTAAACTTTTGTAGTACTACAGTTTATTTTTGCTGCAGCTATTTTCTTTACACAGAAATTAAGGTTGTTCCTGAAACATCTAGTCTTAAAAACTAAAGCTATTTTTATTAATATATTTTTTTATCTGATCTTATTCAACCTTCAGCACTTGAATTTTTGTACTTGGCTAGACTCCAATTTTCATCTGCAGGACCAATGTACAGTTGGAGATTGATTCCAACAGTTACTTCTTAAGGGAAAATTCTGTTTTTTCCATTCTGGACTTACAGTATATAGCATTACTTTACTGTACATAGAGTATACTTTCAACATTTTGGACTTTTATTGTAATATATATTTGCCCACTCATGGTTTGTTACTCATTGTCTTCCATTTATCTTTGGAAATAAAGCATTTAGAATGTAAAATGTTGTGCAGTGTTTATGTGTACCAATATCTAGGAAGTGCTGTCCATAAGTTTCCAGATTGACATAGATGGCTATGATTCATTGTTGTGAACACAACAATGAATCCTTATCTCTTGAACACAAAATTCTTCTAAGTCCTACTCTTTACAGCTCATGGTTCACAAGGTAATCAGCAAAAGTTGTGTAGCCCCTGCAGCAATTGTGTTATATGGTATGCACTAAAGATGCTATCTAGTATGTGTGTTCCATTAATTCTGTGGCAGAGTGTGCAGTGATGCCATGGTTAAGAGGCAGGTTTGCCTCCCAGCATGAAGTACTTTTTTTAATAAACCTATGACAAATTAATTTCGTAATATTGTTTCCCATACATAGCAAGCTTTAAAGTTAACATAATGAATATTAATAATATTTCCTTCAATATTGTTCTATCTAAATGCAATATGCTATACACACAGATTCCCTGCACATGTACAAAGGATAGACGATGGTTTATGAGCATAAATTCGAGAAGCCTGAGATATTGTAGCCTCTTATCCATACTACTCTAGAAATTGAATATTATCTATATCTTGAAGAATGAGGGTAACTGTACATGCTAAGGGTTCATATTAATTTGTTTATTTCTATGTGTTTTCATTTAGAAGATAAATGTTTATTTTCATGTATTTATTTAGTTATTTATAAAATACATTAATTTGTGGTTACATTTTTGTGTGGGCATAGGTATTGTCATAAAATTCAAATGAAATGTTAAAATATAATATAATATTAAGACAACATAATGTTCTACATATACTTTTATGAAATCAATAATAACAAAAAACAAAAATGTTGTGTGGGATTTGAACACAGAAGAGCAATACCTTCTAAACAGCTCTGTCAATGCTACTCTATCCTAACATTCTCTTTCCAAAGGCTTATCATTATGATCATTATGCTTATAGGCAAAGTGCCCATTGCAGTGTGAACTTGCCGCATACGCTTGTGAATACAGCATTTACGAGAGTCCCTAAAGTTCTCCGATCAAGACATAGAATCTGGCAATTACTCAATTTTTTTTTTATCAAAGAGTGTACATAGTATCTGATAAATGTTTCAAGATTGTAAACACTGCATTTCCTTTCCAGCCACACCATTGATTTGCTTGGAGAAGCTCATTTAAGCATTTAAGTCGAATTTAGTTTGCTGCTCAAAATTGAATTCTGATCAGTGATTAAATTTCTAACTAAAAGGGACTTTCACTTAATGATATTTATATGTGTATGGGAGAAATTTCCCTCCATATTCCACTGTGAAGGAGTAATCAAAGTTATTTAATTTGAAGAGAGAGAGCCTTGACAATGACCCACACAAGGATAGGCCGGGGACTGTGTTGATACAAGAAAACATCTCCCTTTTTTTTTTTTTTTTTTTTTTTTTTGTGAATAGTGTTTAATGACCATTTTTACTACTGAGGCACCACAGGTGGTAGACACTGATGATACATGAGATGAAATGATATATTGGGAAAGGATTTTTTTAAGGAAGGAAACCTTCCAGGCATAAGTTTAGGGTACCTCCCTGGCATTTGCCATTTATGAGGACTGAAGAAAACCTGGAAAAAACCTCAGTCAGGGAGGACAGTCCTGGCCAGATTTGAACCCCAGACCTCCCGCTCATGAGTCTGCACCTTAACAACCTCTGCCACCCATGACATTATCTTCCTTGCTGAGGAGAAAGTTTGAGAGAGAGGCATCTGAAGACAAAAGAAAGGGCTGGTAGGTTGGGACTTTAAAACAACTGTGCTTCGCATTGTTCATCAACATGTGCATATGCACAAGATCAAATCAAGAGGGATGCCCTAAATTGTTTTCAGAGTTCTAATGCAAGTGCACATGGAATGTCATCAGAAGTTTTTGAACCTGTGCCATGGTAACCAGAGAGCAGTATTGGAACGCATCATCACAGGAAATGAAACTATAGTCTTTTTCTTTGAACCTCTTTCAAAAATGGAATCAATGGAGTAGTAGAAAAGGGGCATTGCACCCCCTAGTAAGGCAAAGATGAGATCATGGCAATAATTTTTGGCATTGTAGAGGAATTTTGATGATATACTTCCAAGAAAGGAACACAACAATGACTGAGAAGTACTATGCTGAGTTAATGTTCAATCGCACAGTGCCATCAAAGAAAATAGGCATGAAATACTGAGTGAAAGATTTGTCTGTTGCATGACAATGCACAGTCCACACAGCTGCTATGAACAGATGTGGTTTCCAAGAACCGATAATCCAGTATAACCCAGATCTTGCTCTCAGCTATTATTTATTATAGATGTTTTCAAAACTGAAATCAAACCTTTATGGGTGGAGATTCACAAATTATGAGTTGAAGGATGCAATTTCCAGTATTTTACAAAGTATGACTTTTTAGGGGGATTGAAATATCCAGAGATGTGAGAAATGCATTGAAATAATATAAAAGGAGGCTATGTTGAAAAATGAAACTTGTATTTTTATTCTATCGTCCATTTAACATGGTTGGGCCGGAAACTTAATGAACTGCACCTCATAAATATCAGGTTCAGATATGCAAGTAGGTGTAGTATTAAGATTCTTAAGTGGAGATATTTTTGGAAGAACTTCGAAATGGTAATGCTAAGTTCTTAGCTTAAAAAGGAAGGAGTTCCTGTATACTAAAACAAATTTTAATCAACAGTTACCTTCTTAACTCTATACCTAATAATATAAGACTCTACTAAGAACAAAAAATTATACCAAGTGGTAAACACAAGTCTGCAAAATTGAAGTAATTGAAAATCATTTGTGAAATTTGATCTGAATTTTATGTAATTAGGAGTGCTGAATTTAAATAAAACTACCATTTTTCTCAATCACATAAGATTTTTGAAAACATGGGAAAAGAGTAGATTAATTCACATTATGATCAAAACATATACTTTAAAAAGAAAACTAAAAATTGCATCATATGCATCTTTTAATCAGAAAATAACTCCCAATGTTTATTTACCTTTACAGACCCTGCTAATGCCTTTTTTCATTTTCCCTCTGCTTCATGAAACAGGGGTATTTAGTGTAACATTCTGTTGTCCAAGAAGCATAGTAATTACTTTTAAATTGCTGCATGATCATTGTATTCCAGTTTGGAGAGAATTAATGCCAAGTTTTCATAACATTCTTTCATTTGCACAGAATGTCCTATAGGTACTGAGGCAAACTTGCTGCCATTATGAAGAAGTGCTGCTTTAAGGTTCTTTTAGATGAATCAATAAAAAGCCTCCATTTATTCACATCTTATTAAATGTTAAATTTCTTAAACAGTCCAATAATGCCACAAAAGTAAACAAGATCATTTTTCTGTGAAAAAAAGTATAAAGTTTCTTTCTCTATATCTGAACCATGAGATAGATGTATCAGAGCCAATCCATTCTTTTCCTTTCCATTAACCTATAGAACCGTTCTGCTGTTAGAACTAAATCTCTAACAAGGCTGTGAATAAAGTTGAGGGTGCTCTACTGCCTGTAACCATGAAGAATTTGTCAGATCTCTCATATTCATCAGTATGACTTCTAGTTTATCCTGGAATGATGGTAGAGGGCATCTTGATGACCGAACATTGGGATAAACCATTTCTTTCATATTTTTAAGATTATAAGCTGGAATATTATAGGAACAGACGTAACAGATGTAACAGTCAGTACTGTAAATTGTGGATTCTATCCATTATATCAGATCTCCAAAATGAAAAGCTTTTTTCTTAAGTACAGATCATTGTCTGAGTTCTTCCATACATATACAGCATACCTTATGTGCAGCCCATGGCTTGTGCAAATCAAGCTTTATCCCAAAATATGCACAGTACACTTTCTTTATAAAGGCAGTAATGTTTCTTTACTCAAAGTCTTCATAAATGTGACAAAAAAGTTATCAGGTGAATTGCAACAGCAACACTTCCTTGAAGTCATCTTATATTAATAAATAATTAAATAAATGAACCCTCAACTATAGTAGTGAAAAAGTAATGTTTGGTTGAATTTGGAATATACACAGAAATAAACTGAATAAAACAACTCATTTAATATAGAAAAACTGAATTTTTAGAAATATGCACTGAAATAACATCTCACACAGAGTACTAGTTACCTCTGAACTGAAAAGGAAGCAACAATGCAATTGTGATTGTAAAACAACAATGCATCATATAGTCGTAATTCTTTCATTGTTTTGCAAAAAACAAAGATAAAGAGATTCTAGTATTATGTAAATAAAATTAGTGATTCTGTAGACATAAAAAATCAAATATTAATTGTGGGAAAAATGGTGGGTGATAGAACATTTTAAGTATTTTTTCTATATCAGCACACACAAATCTGTAAAAATCAACTGTTACTATCCAAACGATTTTGCCATCACAGGCCTGTGTTATCAGAGCTGTGTAATATCCCATGATTAAATTGATATAGATACAAAAATTTCAATAACTAATAGATAAAATTAGGACACTGTAAAGTAAGGAAACATCTGTTTTAAAAATTTATAAAGTGCAAGTCATTTCATTATTAACTAAGGGTCTGAAGTTTGGACTTTAAAAATAAAAAGCCAAGAAAAATGGAAATATCTCGGATGAGAAAAGCGCCACTAAATGCTCCGCAGACCCCGCGATGCGGAGGAGCCCGAGGTCCTAGACGATCCGCTGTCCGCAAATAACGAAACTTTAAAAATAAAAACTAAAACAAAAACCGGAAAGGAAAAGGAATGTAAATAGGTTGACATAATGCGGAAAAAGCACTCATAATTTTCACGAGCACGCAGATACATACATGTTAACAACCCGCAAACTGAATATTGAAAATTAACACGAGCCTGTCATTTGTCGCTGCGCTGCCAATAATGTATATTTAGGTTCCATTCGTGAACCATTGGTTTATTTTTCCGTTGCTTTAATATTATTGAGGAAGACGCAGTGTCCCTTGGCATGGATATTGCATAAAGTCTAGCACAGTGGTACAAGTGAAGCATAGTGTTTGATTCTGGTCTCGTGTGGCGTACAGTAGATAAAAATTGTCTAGTTCTAGCAATTTTTTTTTTTGTTTCATCTCCCCCCCCCCTTCTTTTTCGAAATGAAACTACACAAAACCACTTATGAATATTTGATGGTGGGCAAAAAAGAGAGAGATTGAAAGATAAGTTTAAAAAATAGTGAAAATAGATCCTTTCATTAATACTAATTCAGAAATAATAAATGAAAATTGTGATACCCCATGTTCTAGTAATTCATCTGTTTCTCTAAGAACAAATGACAGTACTGCAAGTTTAATGAAGAATATTAGTGGTGAAGTATTCTAAGTATGACTTTCTTCGGAAGGGAAGTAAAGCCATAGGTCACTTGTACATTTACGGCGCGAAAAGGAACCTCAAGCCTGAAAAAAAAAGTCCTCTGAGCAAAATTTGTCGGCTGTTTCACGCCTTGAATTGAATGGGACGCTGATGACCTGAGATGTTAAAGAGCGTCCGTAACTAAAAACCAATTTTTAAAAAAAAATGGTGAATCTTGATATTGGTAAGAAACCTGATATTTCTACTGAAATTTAGAATGGAAGTAATAGCGCACAGGCAGAATGCAAGTACTTCTTTGATGATACTACAAGCACTAGAAAGGAACTTCCTACTTGTCGTGCTAATTTTTTTTAGATATTTTAAATGACGACACAAAGGAGTTTGTCATACGGCATGAGCCTTGCAAAACCCATGGTCTATTTCCGAAAAATTCTAAGCAAAACAATAGATGTTTCCCTATTGATTGCTATGAAAATTATCATGGGTTAAATGATAAGAGAATGACTCTGTTTTTCGAGCAAAGGAAAGTTTGTTTGTTGTGAGCCATGCTGGTTATTTGCTAAAAGGAGTTCAACATCTTTTTAATTTGTCTGGATAAAAGGCGTTTGAGATTGGCAGAGCGCGTCAAAACAAATTTTAACACATGAAATGTCTCATTCACATCTGGAGGCATGTATTGTTTATAATACCTGGCAGAGAAAATAAACGTTAGATTGTAGTCTTGGAATGTGAATTAAAGAAAGAAATCAACGTATGTAAACAAATTCTTGATCGCATAATTAGTGTTAATATCACATTATGAGTATCTAATCTAGCTTTACGAGGTCTTAGAGAAGAATTAGAAAAAACTCACTGTGAAAATTTGTTAGCTATTGTGGGGTTTATCGTCTAAGTATTATTCGGTATTATAGCAGAAGGTACATGGACCGAAAGCATCTGAAAAATATCTCGATCCAAAAATTCAAAATGAATGAATTCAGTTGTTGTTATATAAAGTAGAGAATGAAATTAAGTCTGCACATTTTTCCCGCTATAATTTTGGATATTTCACAAGATCTGAGCAAAAAATATCAATCAAGTAAAATTTTCAGATATATTCATATAGTTCAAGATTATTTTAGAATACTTTGTGAAATAAAAATAAAGAAAGCTTTTTACGATTCAAAGAGATGGAACGCCATATTGCTGTGTCATTGGAAGCCGAGCTTCTAAATTCAAGGGATGGATTAGTCTATTGCCGTGTCCAAGGTTATGGCGATGCAGCGAATATGTACGGGAGCTATAAGGGAGTAAAAGCAAGGATTGAACAAAAACGGCAAACAGCTAAATTTATCAGACTGTTTTCAGTCAAAGTATAAAATGATGGGAAATGTTATCGTTAGCTTCTTACTCTTTAAAAAACTCTTGTCCTATATGTTGGTCATCAAGATTGAACTCAATAAAAACTTAAAGATATGAATATTTAATTGTTGTAAAGACACTAACTGCAATAGTGTTGGATCAAAATATACCAAGACTATAATGAAGGCATGCTCTTAAAAACAAATGGAACATTCGGAATTGATTTTTAAGTTATCTTGCATTCCAAAATAATGGAAGGTGTCAATTTGGTATCAAAATTATTGCAATCTAACGACCTTGATCTTCCCCGAGCTCCAGTGTTACCCCCAAAGGGCTACAAATTCGCTAAACGACTATAGAAATAATTTCCAGGAAGAAGTTTGTCCAGCACATCTCTTGGAAAATAATGCAATTGACACCAAATTGGAAACAAAAGATTCCACGAAACTAAGAAGCGTTTTTAAGAACGGGCTCAATATGAACGTCTGTCAGATCCTGAAAAATATTTTCAAGTAAACGTGTTTCACGTGATATTAGATATCATTGTTAATAAAATCAAAATTAGGTTCAGTTCTATGAAGTGTTTAAGTGATCTGTCAGTGTGCTCATCCCAGAGTTTCTGTGTACTGCAAAAGACGAAGAACTGCACAGTAAAGCACAACACTTATCAATACAGTATGCCTCAAGGCTAAACAGAAGATTTCTCATTTCAGTAATAGTGCTTCAAAAGTGCATTTAAATGCAAGATGAACGAATGCAACGAAAACGTCTTTTCGAGAATTCGCACACCTCTTGCTAAGGATTCTACATATTACAGCGTGCTTGTGTCATATTTTGGTAATAAGCGATGTATCGTGCATCTGGCATCTAGGAAATAATACTTTATTTCCCAAAATCTTACGGCACTACCACCACCACTAATAATAGTACCGCCTGGTTCCGTCAGCAGCCCAGAGAATTTTATGCTGCTGGATTTCAGGGGCTTGTGGACAGGGAGATCATGATGAGAAATAAAAGTATTTTTCAAATCAGTACTTAGTTCTATATCCATTTGCAACTTAATTTCTTACCCACGAATTAATTGAAATATTTGCTTATTTCGAAGGCTCAGCCTGTCTTGCACAAGCATTTTTTCAAATCACTGTCCAGAAGAGGTTGCATAGAGTTTCCGATAGTCCTAAGCTAGCCTTAAATTCAACTCAATGATGCCCTCTTCTGAGATTAACAATAAATGACATTTACTTTGACTTATAATTTTATAACTTATTCTCAAACTTCCTTGATTATATTCTAGTTTACGCGGAACAGCTGTTAATAGCTGTTAATAACTTCATTTTTTTACTGTTTTCCCTTTTACTGTAGTTCTGCGTAATTGTCAACAACAGCAGAACGGCGCAATTCTTATAAGAATAGTGGTAGAAAGTCAAGAATTAATTTAGAGTGATTGAGTATCTGCACAGAAAAGGGCCAGAGTATTAAACTTATATACAAACAGATTAAGAGAGATCATTTAATGCTACATGTTGTTTAATTTCATTGGCACTTACATTACTGCTGTTACAATGCCATAATTTTGAACATGAGAAACATTTATGATAACAATGCAGAGTTATTTTCGTAGTATATTTAACATATAATTTAACATAAATTATATTTTTCATTAATACATACATATTATTAACACTTAATAATTTAAACAGAAACAATTAAGTTGCTAGCTTTAATATAATGGAAGGTAATATAAGGGAACTCCCAATTACTTTCTCCGTTAAGTGACTCACGATGGCGGGAGTCTCTGCAACTGTTAACCGCTTTCGAAGTGGGAGTCGTCAATTGCCTGTTCTGTTGTACAGCTATCGTAAAAGTGTGACTTCCTGAAGGCCAAGGTAAGATAATTTTCTTTATTTATACAATTTTTCTTGATATCAATCGCATGCACATTTTTTGCTGTGATTTGATATTATTTAGTATAAACTTGTTGAGAGGGGCAAAACGTACGAGATTGTTCTAGCAATTGGATTGGTGGGTTTTAATTGCTGTGGGTGGAGAAAGGTATTTCGGTACTTCAGCCTTGCTAAACAGCTGGTCGTTTGTGCAACTGTTATATTCAGCAATTACACTTTTAAAATGTCTGTGTATGTGTTTTGCTTAGTTTCTGTTATGACAATTTTATAGATTTTATAAACTGACTGAAAACTTTTATGTAACTGTTTATGGTCTTTTAGCAAGTCACTGGCCAATCTCCTGATGCCTCTCATTAGGATTGTCCTCTGTTGGTTGTGTTTGCACATTCATAAATAAAATGGTTCACCGTTTAATGTCCTCTGCTACACGTACTTGTTGGGTCTTCTATGATGTGGAATCTATGAAGGTATGATTTGGTTCTACTGTGGCTTGTAATGATTGCTATGAACTTAGGGGTTGAAAAGGTACTGTTAGCATCACTCTCCCTTTTATTGGAGAAAAGCACTTTGTTACTGCACTGTTGGTTGTCGTATTCCATCTATCATGCCATTTCTGTGGCTAACGTTCCCTTGGGGGCAGCTCCGGAAGAAAGGCTTTAGGTGAGAGAGACAGGTTCCTAACATGTTTCCAGATAGAATACCCTGCCTCCGGTGGAGGGTCCCCATCCCAAGGATTCGATCCTTTCAGAAGATCCGCTTCCATTCCAGACGTGGGCGCAGAAACCTTTACAAAACAAAAAATAACGACTCATTTCGGCATTCGCTTAAGCGACCAAGGGAAACCACGAAAACCCGAATGGCCGGCCCCAAGGGATTTGAACCCGATACCTCCCGAATGCAAGTCCCTAGCGTTACACCTGGGCCACTCCGCTCGGTTATTTTAGTAATTGCATTTTTCTGTTTATGTTCATTTACTGTCTACTTATAGTAAGTATATATACCGCCACGGGTGGCCGAGGTCGTTAAGGCACGGACTCGTGAGCGGGAGGTCTGCGGTTGGAATCCCGCCAGGACCGTCCTCCCTGACAGGGGTTTTTTCCAGGTTTTCCTCAGTCTTCATAACTGGCAAATGCCGGGGAGGTACCTAAACTTAGGCCTGGAACGCTTCCTTCCTTAAAAAAAAAAATTATCCTTTCCCAATTTATCATTTCATCTCATGTATCACCAGTGTCCACCGCCTGTGGTGCCTCAGTAGTAAAAACGGGCGTTAAACACTACTCAAAAAAAAAAAAATAGTAAGTATATAGTGTCGTATTTGCGCCGTGGAATGTGTTTAGTAAACATTAGAAATAATAACTTTTATTATAAATATTAAATATACTGCTGGATTTTAAAAGTGCAACACATTGCTCGTATTCATAATAACCATGCGGAAAGTAGCTTTATTTCCTTGTTTGGTTGTTTGAAGGAACTATTCAGACCCTTCATATCTGTGTGTTCATCCTACCTCGGTCAAATGATCTCATACTCGTTTCGCCATAGACACATTTCGTCCAACACAGACACCAATTTTTCGTAATGACTTCCCGCACTCTCGATATGTCACAATTCTTCCTTGGTCAAGTTCAGACACCTGCTGGTATTGCTTTCGTATCTCCGCTGAGTTATATTCGTTCCTTCTGAGGAAATGTTGGGTCGGTTTGACACCCCTCTTGAGGGCAATGCAAGTTTAATGGCCACCAATGCAATATTATACAGAGTGGGGCATGGGAACCTGAGAAGTTTAACATACAAAATTAATAATATAAAATCTGCATTAACATTTTAGTACTGTCATATTATAATAGGTGTTCAATGCCATTTGAAAACGGTGCTTCAATTTCGAAATAGCACATCTCTTAAATGGCCCCCTCACTTAAGATACGTTTTTGTAAACTGTCATGCAGATTCTGTATCACTGATTGCATATTGTTGTTTGGTATAGCTATAATTTCTTCCTGTATAATCTCCTTATGCCCATTAATTGTTTCTTAAGTACACTTTAGACTTGAGATAACCCCAAAGGAAATAGTCACGCACTGATAAATGGGAGAACGTGCAGGCCAAGGAGTGTCCTCTCTTCTGGAAATCACATGGCTTGGAAACATTTTTTTAAACCATTGTAAATCGCCTGTGGTGCCTCAGCAGTAAAAACGGGCGTTAAACACTATTAAAAAAAAACATTGTAATGGACACGTTGACAGCGTGGGCCGCAGTCCCATCTTGTTGAAACCAGATACCGTTGAGATTGATTTCATGATAATGTAGCTCTGGAGTAAGGATCGATCAGACGTCACTGTGACAGTTTTATCATTCTCTTCAAAAAATAATATGGTTGCAAAACTGGCAAAGCCATCAAACTGTTATATGTGGACTATGGAGAGGGCGCTTATGCAGCTGCTGTGGATTTTGATCAAACGAATATCCAAAAGTTTGTTTGTTCACAGAGCTATTTAAATGAAAGTGTGCTGCATGGCTCATTAACAGGACCATGTCATTAGTAAAGATGTTGGGAAAGTTTTCACAGAATGATGTCATTCGATTTGCTTTATTACGATCATTTAACTCTTGAATAACAATTATCTTGTAAGGATGAAAATTTAAATCTTATGCAGAATTCTTCTCAAACTGGCACGTGATAAACGTAAGGCAGCAGCGTGTTTTCTGGTTGAGCCACTAAACTCCTTACCTTTGCCTGTCTCACTCTTTTAGATGCTTGTGGTGTTCCCACAATGTGTAAGGACCCGGTGATTTCTTCTTCGTTGCAGAAGCATTTGCTCGGAAGTTCTGTATCCATAACTTCATAGTGGAACGGCACCATGACGCGGAACATTAAAATGTCGACGAATGTAATAAAAAAAAAAGTTTCCACCACAAAAGCACCATGTTTGGCATTCCATGGCTCCATTTTTACAACTAGAAATATTGCGCGTCGCTTAATAACTTACGTACTCACCTATATGTTATATTTACCAAGTTATTGTAAGTTAAAAATAGTCAGGTTCCCATGGCTCTTTCTTGTTATATTAATAGTTTATGAATTTCGCTCAAGTAACGGATTTTTCAACTTTAAAACTCCTACATTAAGCACAAAACATCACAATTAGTTACTTTATTGAAGTTTGTAGTAAAGGGAAAGGTGCGTCTATTGCATTGAAGTACCAGGTCAGAAAGGACCCTTGTGCACCTTTTCGGTTTGTAACGTTCTTCCTTCATCGTTAAGGTTTCTTTCTATAAGTTCTACTGCAGATAGAATATCCTGCGCCTACTCTTATGTGCTTGAGTGAGAAAAGTACGCGTGTGGCATTAAGCGAAGTGAAAGTGTATGTAAGTCATCTTTAGTTTATGTAAGTAGCTTTTATTAAGTTAATGGGCATCCAAATAGCTCACTAGAATACAATGTGCAGTTTAGTTTACGTGATTTTCCGGTAGTTATCTGAAAAGTTAATGTCGTCATAGCAGGTAATAGAGAAGCCGCCTGCGGCTATGTGACGTAGGCTGAGTGCAGAGGTATCGTGCGTTACATTTACGGGGTACACGCAAATAGGCTCTGCGCGAATTTCTGGCGCCTAGACCAACCCTAAATGTGATTCGCTGACGCTAGACTCTGGGAGGTGCTGCATGTTGTGTCTCAAAGGCAGAATGTAACATTGTTCTGTTTATTGCTCTCTTTTTAATTGTTCTTTGCTTAATTTAGTTTTAATAATTCACGAACTACTAATTCATAATTAAAAGGAATGAAAATTAAGATCTTTTATCCTTTTGGGCTCTTCCTGTTGGCATGCTGTTTAAGATATCAGTCAAAACTTGCAAACTGACCTGCAAGAAATAGAGCACAGAAGGTCATCCTTAACGTTGACCACATCAAGATTCAGTTTGTAAGGAGACGAAATCCTTAAGGTTTAACCCTACGTATTTACTTGTGCGGTACTGAGTATCCTTTACAAAAGTTTTGTACACGGTTAGAGTAAGGTGATAATCATGTGAAGAGGAAGTTTCTATCAGCAACATTTAAGGCATTTTAAATTATTTATTTTTTTTTCTTCCCAATGAACACTGACTAATATCCTAAAGAAATGACTTCAGGAAATCTTAGTGTTACAATGCGTGTTCAGGTTCGTGAAATTGTGTTCAATCTTTTGCAAGATTAAATATATTAAATATATATTGACTGCCATAAAGTGTTACTGATTAACTATTATGGCTACTGATGTGTTATAAAAGTTTGGTAACAAAAGTAAGTACCTAAAGGAAAATCAAGCAATAGAAAGAATAGAATACAAGTAGATGAATTTATAAAGAGTCAAATAGACCCTTTGATTCATGAATTGTATACCATTAGGAAGATGGTACCTATCATCAGCAAGTTCAACAATGCATTTAAAGAGAGATAAAAATTAGATTGCGGAAGGAAAATACATCAGATTGCAAATAAGAAAAATAGGATTCAAATATAAGTATTACTCAAGTGAATAGTTACTCAAATCTTCCCTAACCTTCCACAGTATCACAGCGTGTAGCAGCCAGCTCCTCACTGAACATAATGTAGGGCCCTGTAGCCCTGTCCACTCCAAGTAACTTAAGTATGACGTATTTTCGTCTATCTGATAACTAAACCTCTATTTTTAGGCAAATGCCTATTTAGCTCCTATAGGAAAATGTGCAAAATAATTACAGATGTTTGTAACTTATGGAAAATAATACTTATTGTGAGCGCTTTTATAGCACTTGAAATAACCTAAAATTGGGGTCAGCGCCTATTTCTGCCTTTTGAGCATAAAACTATCTAAACAAGTTATAATTATATTCAGAATTAATATAGTTTACTTAGAAATGATATATTTTAAAATTTTTCTCACGTAAGGAATTGCAATACATCGTTGTGCGAAGTCTACAGGCCAATTTTTGTCAACAATGAAAAATTAACCTTTCATAACTGGCCGAGCCAACAATTGACATACTTTTAAACGTTTTAATTGCCACTGGGTTGAATATTTCAATGACAATGCGCAATACATAGTTTGTATTTCATTTCTAGTTTTCTTCTCTCTGTGTACGGTTTGATTTATTATTCTCCGATGTGAATAAAAAACTTTCTGCAAAGCCTAACTAGAGGAAGGTTTGTATTATGCGGAACAATGGGACGACATTGCTAATGTGGTAAAAGAGCCTCCTACTGAGAGTACAGCTTGTGTTTTGACTGCAAAGGAACTATTGAAAAAGTCAACATTTTAGCGAGATCCTGTTTACATTAAAGCAAAATGTTCATTCTCGCTCTCAACAATAGCGAAGCTGGAACGCAACGGAAACCCTTTGTCTGATCAGGTGACAATAGTGCAAGAAGCTGAAGTGAAAATTAGTGCTGCTAAGAAAAAAGTTCAGTACAAAGTAAAGAGTAATCGGGTGAGTATAATGGGGGGGGGGTCCGAATATGTAGTAATGCTCCGTATGGTTATTTGTTTTGGTGGGGAAATGTGGCAATATTCCAGAAGAAGTGGGCACGAAAAATGTAACAAAATATGTTGTTATAAATCTGTCAATATCAGCCTTTAAAATGATTTTAACAGACAAAAGCATTGAAAATTGTGAGAAAGTCTAGATAATATATTGTGCTGCAAATTATGAAAGCAAATAGAATGTAATGCTTACATCGCTTAGAGCCATACTCGCAAAAAGAATATAAATATTTATTTCCTATATAATTAAAAAAATTGAACCTTAATTTAATCATTTTGTGACCCATTTTGGAAACATAAATATTTTCTTGTGTAAAACTTAAAAAAAAAAAAAAAAAAAAAAAAAAAAAGTGTTTAATTATATCATTTTGTAACCTATTTTAGGTGCCTAAAACATACATTTTTTATGCCTAAAACTCCGAGGTCTATGATAACACTGTAAGTGTTCCGTTCTGTCCCGGGTTCCCCTACCTTTGTATTTAATACAAAAAATAATGAGAACACTTTTGGCGTAAATTGCTGTTAAAATTAGTGAAATGCCTATAATAATTGTGCAAATCTGCCTTTTTATCATACAAAAGTAAACAAAATAAATTTTACATAATTAGAAGAGAAACCAATTCGTTGCTGTTTATGTTTGGCGTGATCAAAGCGTCATTGTTAGAAGAACTGCGAACCAAGTGGAGAAGCTTTCGCACGGTGCTGCGGTATGCGGCAGGTTCCTAAACCAAGTACTGGGACTACATCACACTCGCGCAAGGCTAGAGCGTGTGCTGCGGCCCACATTCCAGACCGATGGAAGGCCGTCAGTGTGAGCAGTGAGTTTGGTTCGTGCAGGGAGAGTTAGTGCTGGATGTCTGGGTTTTGGGGAGTTGGGGGTTTTTGTTTGTTGTGACTTTCAATGTTGTTTTGATTTGAAGGTAACGGTGTAAACAAAAGCTGGTCATTACAAAGGACACACATCGAAGTTAACCATGGCGTTGAATCCGGATTCAGAACAACATAAAGGGAACTTAGTGGTTCGAATAGACCAGGACTCAGACTCAGATCTACAGGCTCTCTTCGACAGCGTCTTGAAACCGGATTCCAAGAGACCTCTACAGGTGCCACTGCGCATGCGTAAACTTCCTAATTCTTTCTTTAATCCTCCGTCCACCGGTTCGAAATCGCCTTCCGTCTCGTCAATCTCACACAGCCGCGAAAATTCGGCAGATTCCGCCTTCGGCACAGCCTCCGTAGGCGGAGGACCAGGGGCCGCAACGACCACGACGTCGTCCGCGGCCAGTGCCAGCGGGTTACAGGTTAACCACCCCCGTGCCCACAGCTCCCCGGCCTCGCTCCAGCAGACTTACGCATCTGCCCAGCAGCCACAGCACGGACACCTCAAACAACGCAGCTATGATATCACCACCGTCGACGAGTTGGGACCTCTACCTCCAGGTTGGGAGCAGGCCAGGACACCCGAGGGACAAGTCTACTACCTCAAGTGAGTGCCACTAATATTAAAGTAATTCTTGTTCGCAGCTATTCTTGTTGAAATCGCCATGCAAGTTATTATTGTTGTTTTGTCATATAAGGTTCATATCGTTGTTTATATCCGTGTGCTAAATTGACTGTATATCAGAGCTGTGTGTAACAATGCTTCGTTTCCATTTAATGACAAAACTAGTTTCACAATTAATGTTGTAAAACTGAATGTGCCATTTTTCCTTTTTCTCAAAATAGCAATAAAACTACGCTCGCTCGCTTCCTAACCTAACCTAACCTAACCTAACCTAAAATTCTCTTCGTTCCGACTTAAGACAAGAAAAAGTCAAGTCAAGAACTATAAACCCCGATTTTTCTTGTTTTCATTATTCAAATTAACCACTTCAACAACACATAACGGGAACTAGGACACACTCACGCCACCTATAATATATAATAGAAATAGAAATTATAGAATTGTAATTATCAATTTTATAAATATATATTACGCACTTCCTAACCTATCCTAGCATACCGCTAAAGACTGCTCACGTTGGAAACAAAAAAGAATCATGGACATCATTAATAACAACGAACCAAATTTCGTAGTATAACAGGGTCAAATTTCCTGTTTTGATCGTAATGCCAAAGAGATAAATTACGTAGACTTTTAAATTATGTAAGTTGTCGGGAAGCTCAGAGTCATTTAAATTATGGTTAAAGCAAATACGATGAAAAATTGCTGTCAATAGCATGCATAAAGGCAGCGTTTTCCATACCCCTTGGAGTTTTCGAAATCTTACAAGAGGTTCACCAAATTTGTTCTCTAATGGCAGACTTTAATGTTTTAATTGTAATTATATTATTATTATTATTATTATTGTTGTTGTTGTTGTTACTACTACTACTACTACTACTACTACTACTACTACTACTTCTTTTAATACAATTTACTATCGAATTGTGGCCACTGTGGATTAGGCATTGTTTTTAGTTCTTTGAAATAATGCATATGTTTAGATATTTAGTGGCCGGCAGTGGTTTCCTGAGGAGAAGGCGAGTATAGAAACCTCATGGAATTGTGTCACTATATAAAATATTTCATTATATAACAGAAATAAATTGCACTGTCTGGTTTAGATTTAAGTATAAAAAGTTTATTCTAAAGATATGCCATTTGCATTATTAACTTACTATTTAGTTTAATGTTTTAAATGTAAAATGTATAATTATTTGAACTTATGTAGTTTCAATATTTAAGCCTTGTTGCTTCATATATGGAGGGGAATCTTAAGGTAGACCTATTTACCGTAACAGCAACAACTTCAAACTAACTTATGCTTGTTAAATCTTTTTTATTTTAATTAATGGTTCACTCACCTCAGATCTTAATTTATGAAAGATCACCGGACTCTGGTTTATTATTATTATTATTATTATTATTATTATTATTATATGGCCGCTCTTTAACATCTCAGTTCATCAGCATCCCATTCAATTCAGGGCGTGAAACGGCCGACAAATTTTGCTCAGAGGCCTCTTTTTCGGGCTTGAGGCTCTTTTTCGTGCCGTAAATCTACGAAAAGGGACCCACGGAAGCCATACTTAGGATTTTTACGCCCGAAAAAATCATCGGTCCTGGCCAGGTTCGAACCCGCGATCTTGGGTGTAGGAGGCAAGTATGGTAACCACTACACCACCAGGACCGACTAACCACTTTGGTAATAAGGTATATGTGTAACTAAATATTGTCCAAGGAGGATTAAATGTATTAGCACGCAAAAAGCTCGTATAATAATAGTTGTACGAAATATATTGGTCGTTCAAATGGTTGTCCGTATAACTGCTTTTAAATTAAATCCATTTTTAGTCTATTGTAAAGGCATTGCATATATAATGCATTCTCATAGTTTTTAGTATGACATTATATGTGTAGTAGATCTTTTTAGATTTAATTTTTCTCTAACATTTATGAATATCTTGGTTTTATAATAAGTTCATTGTTTGTATAAAATGTCAAAAATACATTTTATGTTCACAAGGAACGTCAGCAATTGTTAATTTGTTTTTGCAAACAACACATATTATTCCTTAGCCACTTAATTTGTTACAAAATCTATGAAGAAAAGAATATTGATGCGGCCCCCCCCCCCCCCCCCCCCCAGTAACTGTTTGGCTCAGTTTTGCCGTTTCGAAAAATGAAATTCAGTTGAGTGCGTGTTGTCTATGTTGTCGTCTATGCCACTTGCTCATGTATGTGTAAATCAAGTTTGAGATATACGAACATTTTTGGTTGCCCTTCAAATTGGGTCTGTCACTGGCTACTCAAACTCGGGAACACTTAAAGTATGAGGGCTGTTCTAAAAGTTTCGGCCTGACTAAGAAAACATCGCATTTAAGAGAAATGCTTTCTTTTTCAACATTGTCACCTTATAAATCAACACACTTAGTCAAACAACTTCCAACTTTTTAATTCATTTAGTAACAAGATTTGTAAAAAATAAGCGTCTGTCTCAGTTTCAACCTCGTTGTTTGATGTCCGCCTGTGGTTTAAAAACGGGCGTTAAACACCACTCAAAAAGAATTATGCGAATCTTCGTCCACCCACCCATTTCTTCAGATTTGGGAACAAAAAATAATCGCTGGGAGCCAAATCCTGTGAATATGGCGGATGTTTAAGCGAAGGTCGTGTAGTTTTGCAGCAATAGTCCCAGACATGAAAGCGCTTTATCGTGATGAAAGAGAAATTTTATTCGCAAGGTGTGAACGTTTAGTCTGAATAGCAACATCCTTCAGTGGGTTCAGTAGTGAAGCGTTAATACTAGCCCTATGGAGGTAGCCTAAGAGCGCCACTCCTGAGACTCCCAGAAAACTGTAGCCATGACTTTTCCTATAGATGAAACCTTTTTGCTTTCTTTGGTGCACTTTTACCTGTTGCCACCCACTATTTGAACTGTTCATTCGTCTCTGGTGTGTAGTGAATGAATCCATGTTTAATCTACTGTTACGAAACGACAGAGAAACTCACTCGAATTGCGTTTTAAAAAATTTAAACACTCTTACGAAATATTAATTTGTATGGGTTTTTGGTTCCTTGTTAACAAACGCAGCATCCATCGAGCGGTAAGCTTTCTAATATGCAAAACTTTGTGTAAAATGTAGTGAACACGGCCTATCAAGGTTTTTGCAATGCCATCCATCTCGCCAACCTTCAATCGGCAATCATTAAATACTGTATTGTGAATTTTTGCCACAATCTTGTCAGACGTAGCAGTTTTGGGACGCTCTGAGCGCTCATCATCTGAATGGATGACAATTAGGCTTAAATTCAGCAGCCAATTTGTAACCGTCGAAAATGAAGGGGAAGAATCCTTTAATGTGGAATCTAATTCCTTTTGTATTTCTATCGGGGTTAAACCCATCAAAACGAGTACTTTATCACAGCTTGTATTTCAGATTTATCCATTTTGTAGAAAATGTTAACACTAGTTTGTTTACAAGATCGTCACAAACACGCGACTACACTCAAGTGACTGAAACTTTAAAGTCATCTAAGGGAAGATACTCAACAATTATTACAGTAATTTGGCCATTTCACAAAATCTCTAAGTCAGACCTAGAACTTTTAGAACACCGCCGGGTATTTATTGCACATTTTGATAATTATTTATTAGTTTTTGTATGCATATTATTTATTTCTCCAAGATAGGGTAAACACTTTTATTTTTATTTATTTATTTATATTTTTCATGGTCCTCTTGTCATATTTTGTTTTCTAAATTGTTTATATTATTGTTCAACATCATTCATTTACAATTTCCTTTGCTGAAATCATTTTAGGTGCTTAGGGAGTCATGTTTATTTGTGCGCAATTTCCCGTTAATTGAGGCCTTTTTTTTTTTTTTTTTTTTTTTTATTAATTTATTTATGGACGCTCTTTAACAGCTCAGGTCATCAGCGTCCCATTCAACTCAGGGCGTGAAACAGCCGACAAATTTTGCTCAGAGGCCTCTTCTTTCAGGCTTGAGGTTCTTTTTCGTGCCGTAAATGTACGACACGGGACCCACGGCTTTACTTCCCTTCCGAAGGAAGCCATACTTAGGATTTTTACGCCCGAAAAAATCCATCGGTCCTGGCCGGGTTCGAACCCGCGATCTTGGGTTTAGGAGGCAAGTATGGTAACCACTACACCACCAGGGCCGACAATTGAGGCCTAGATAGAGTAATATCAGATTATGACGAATTTACAGTCCAGATTACCAAGAATGAAAATAATGAATGAATGGAGTTTAACGCCCGTTTTTGCTACAGAGGCACCACAGGCGATTCACACTGGTGATACACGAGATGAAATGATATATTGGGAAAGGATTTATTTTTATGGAAGGAATCGTTCCAGGCCTAAGTTTAGGGTACCTCCCCGGCATTTGCCATTTATGAGGACTGGGGAAAACCTGGAAAAAACCTCAGCCAGGAAGGACGGTCCTGGCGGTATTCGAACCCAGACCTCCCGCTCACGAGTTCGAGACTTAACGACCTCGGCCACCCGTGGTGGTAGATTACGAAGAGGAAAGGGCAACATCGTAATTTCAGAATTTATAATGGATATTTTTTTAGGAAAAAATTCCGGCATTTCTTTAAATTTTTTTTTCTGCTAATTCTTAACCAGAGCTAATAAACAGACAATGAAGCAACGCTATCAGCTACCGGACTTTGGTTTCCAAATTCTAAAGCAACACATATATATATATACAATTATATAAAAGTATTACAAACAATTACTTAAATATATGCGAACGTCATTGCACGAACGGTGCCTGTTAGCATTGTTGGTAACTGTTAGTAAAAATGGATCATGTGGAAACCAGCAGGCCTCATTGTAATGGTATCAGTGACACTATTTAGATGAGGGTTATATCTGTCAAGTGTTTACAGGTATTGCTGCAGATGTTATTAATTTTTTTTTTTCACATAAGAATCACTTCCTCTTCTTTTGCATCTTAATTTTCATTTCTTTGCTGTAAGTATCTTTTGCATTGTTTCTCTCTTGTTACATGCTACTTTCCACCATAAAAGTAAGGAAAGGTCGAATTTCATCAAACACAGTGATCTTTTAATCAAGAGTTTCGTCCTTGCTCGCTTGTTCGGACAATTTTCAGTTCTGCGTTGTGTTATGTAGTATGTATGTGTTAGCGAATAGCTATTGCGCATGTTCGCATGAAAAGATTTTTTAAAAAGTTATTTAAATCTCTATCGATCCTACCTAATAGCCACCGAAAATAACAATGAAAAAAATATACATATATGGAAAGGTTTTAGCAATTTTTTTTCTCAACTAAACTCTACGTTCCATTCAAATAAATTAATAAAAATATTTTCTGAAAATCAGGGAAATGGGGCAATTAGAAGTGAAAATATACTTAAAAACCGAAATTTAAAGAATGGGGGTTAAAGCAAAATTTAAAAATAGCTCTAGCGCCGCAATTTAATTTTTTTTAAAGAAGCTCAGTATATGCAATTGAAATAAAAGAATAAAAATAGTTTCTCAAAATCAGTGAAATCAGATTATTTGGAGAGGGGATTACCTGAAACCCAATATTTAAAATTCGCTCTAGCAGCACAATATATTTTTTCAATGAAATTCTATATATACCATTTAAATAAAATAAGGAAACGATTTCTCAAAATTAGGAAAATCGGAATAAAGGAATAGGGGGTATATATAAAAATGAAATTTAAAAAAGCTCTAGTATTTCATTTTCTCTGTTGCTTTAAAATAAAAGGACAGATTTGTATAATATATAAGCTGTGTTTATAATGACGCATAGGTTTTACATTTGGCAAAATCATTGTCGTGAGGATAGCAAATGTGAAATATTAGTCTAATATGTGTGTGAGAATTATATTTGTATGTAAGAGCGCTCTATAGAGCCTTTATAAATCATTTGTATTCCATGCTTGTACTAGAGTAAAATTTAAATTAATTTTCAAAGCCACTGAAAATCGACGGGACTTTTGATTTTTATTGTTGATTGTGTATATTTGCTTAGTACATTGTAATTGTTTTTAAATAGTAACATGTTTTTGTTTTATTGAAACACAAGTACATGTTCTTAAATACACAAGGTTAGTTGAAACTTTCTATTATTTCTTTATTTTAGTGAATGTAAAAATGACATCAAGGGCTCAGTTCATAAACATGGTTACATTTTAAGATGTTTAAAAATATCCAAACAGTATCAATATGAGGTCATTTATTTAATTTAATTAATAGTATATCAGTACTATTTGTAGTTGAATCTCAATAATTATAATTCTAAAAATGTTGTTCTCTTTTATAAGACTTATAGTTTACAAAAATTCTAATTTTGTTTTCCTAATACCACACAGTAATGCCATAATTTTTTCATTTTATTAATTAATATGTCCTAATTTGGATTTTATATTCATTTTTAAAGTTAATCAACCTGGTGAGGAATTCGCTTGGCTTACACAGTTCCATGAGGACTTTATTTTTTTTTTTTTTAAGAAAATGTGTGATAGTCCTCAAGAACTGACGTGTAGAAAAAGAGTATAATAGAGTAATATATGTTCAAATGTGATTAGTGTGTTGTAAACATAACATCGTAAAATAATTATATCTCAAGGTTTTGATTTACTAGATAAAGGTTTCATCAACTATTTCCTTAAAGCAGTTGAACGCCACTCTGCCAAATTACACTAGACGCCACCAGGAATATGCAAGGCGCCATGCCGACCTGGCTCCAGCGTTTCTCATGGCCTGTTCTAAATTGCAGTGACGTACATTGAGTGTATGTTAGATCTTTTTCGAAGGACATATAGTTCCGCGTTTGTTTCTACTACTACACGACTGTGTCATATTTGATGAGGAAGATAAACAGTTCCATTGTAAGCCAATCAAAGCCACGACTCGAGTTTTGGTGTCCTCTTTACCGTCTAAGCTCCCGTTTGTTTCTGAAGTCTTGCTCTCAAAAGTATTTCTAACATCAATGGTACATTTTGGATTTAATAATCTGATACAGTAAATCACCTTGGTGCTGCCAGGGTTATATGGCAGACAGAACAAGCGTGCGTTGTGGTAAAGGGCAGTTTGACACGTTTACAAGTTGTGCTGTTGGTGTTCCTGCACAACAAACGGCGTCAGCAATATTGCTGTGCTGGTTAGTCAAGTGTTTTGTTTTCTATCAAGCGGAAACAGCGTAAGAACGAGTTGGAGGATTTAAGCGTTTAGACCGTAAATGAAACTCTTGTTATCACTCGTCAGTTTAATCAAGGCCAAATCTCTACCCTGAAAAACGAACATGGTCCGAAGGTCAGAAACAGATCTGCGGTAATTTATGGAGATTACTATATATAACTTAATGCGATCAAACAGAATCGATCGCATGCTCTTTCTGCCATGTCACATCCGCCTTGCAGTTCCACCGATTTTGTATACATTGTAAACCTGTTATTTTCGCCAATTTAACACTTAGAAGGTCATAGCATCGGACCGAATAACCTTAATTGTAATGATTACAAAATTGACTGTTTGTTATTATTATTATTATTATTATTATTACTATTACTATTTTTAAAATTAGAATTCAACCTATTATATAAGGGTAGGTCCATATGTTTCCGGCCTAACCATTTTCTAGGTAATATAAATACAAAAACTATACTTCACTTTTCAATATAGTTATCCTTTATTGCAATACACTTCTCACATCTTTGAATTAATATTTCAACCCCCCCCCCCTCCAAATAGTCAGAAGTCTTGTCTACAAAATGAGCATAAACAACATCCATCACTTCTTCGTCACACTTAAATTACCTTCCTCAAAGGTCCTTCCTGAGTTTTGAGAAGAGGAAATAGGCACTAGGAGCTAGATCTGGTCTGTAGGGTGGAAGGTCGATCTCCTTGAAGCCACATTTTTTCACAGCTTCCTTTGCAACGAAAGCTGTGTGCACAGGCGCGTTGTCGTGAAGATGGCGCACCCCACCACTCAGCTTTCCTCGCGTTTTCTCTATGATGGAATTCTCTATGATGGAAGCATGTACTCTGTGCAGTAGGCCAGCATAGTACTCCTTATTTACTGTGGTGTTCCTCTTCTTAAAGTCAATGAAGAGTATTCCTTCACAGTCCCAAAAGATTGTGGCCATGATCTTTATTGAGCGAACTTGGCCTTTAGAGGCGGTGCTTTGCCATGATTATGCCACTCCATTGATTCTTTTGGACAAGGAATCATTGTAGAGGACCATAGTTTCATCTCCTGTGACAATGGTTTGCAGAACTTCTCTCTCATTGCCACGGCAGAGCTCTAAAAATGCCTAACAACAACAATGATTCGTTGCTGTTTTTGGACTGAGGAAAGAAGTTAGGCACCCATCTTGCATTAACCTTATTCATGTTTAAATATTCATGAATAATTCGAATGACTGTTATTTCAGAAAGGCCCAACCTTGCTGCTATGTCTGTAACTTTGAGCCGCCGGTCTTCCATAATTTCTGCGCCTACGAGAGCGATGTTTGCACCTTCAAGGGCCGACCTGCACGCTCTTCATCTTCAATGCTTTCTCGAGCCATTCGAAAAAGTTTGACCCGTTCTTTATTTCCATAATATACACCGTCCAATCGCTGTTTAATTTCTTTTGATGTCCTTTTGTGAGGAACTTAATAACAGATCGATACTCCATTTTGAACATGTCACAGTCTTCTGCACATAACCTTTTTATGCAACTGTATCTGAACAACTGAACACAGCGAAGCGGAAGTTACAACTCCAATTATTTACTTAACAGATAAAGTATGACAGCAGATAAGGGTTTTGTGAAGGCGCTAATCCTTATTTCTTTTTCTTGTCGTTTCTTTCTTTCTTTCTTTCTTTCTTTCTTTCTTTCTTTTTTTTTTTTTTTTTAATGTCTAACGCCCGTTTTAGTACTTAGGCACAACAGATGGTGAACACCGACGATACGCAAAATGAAATGATATATTGGGAAAGGATTATTTAAGGAAGGAAACGTTCCAGGCCTAAGTTTAGCGTACCTCCCGGCATTTGCCATTTATGAGGACTGAGGAAAACCTGAAAAAAGCTCAGCCAGGGAGGACAGTCCTGGCGGGATTCGAATCCCAGACCTCCCGCTTACGAATCCGCGCCTTAAGGACCTCAGCTACACGCGGCGGTCAATAATCCTTATCGGCGAGGCCGGAAACTAATGGACCTACCTTCGTAGCCATCGGTAAATAAATATTGTTAAATATCTTTATTTATTACGTATGAGTTTTACTTCGAAATAAATAAACGTTCTTTTGAGGGTTCCGATAAACATAGCTAAACTGGTGGCTCGTCAGAAGCACCCTAGCCGCTATATGTCTTGCCATACAATATTTTCAAAACTGGATCATCGTCTTCGAGATAGTGGCCAATTCCGGGCAAAGAAAGCAAATTCTTGAGCCAATCGAACTATATGAACATTATACCTTGAGAATGAGTTTTTGCACAGGTTTCAAAATATCCACTAACTAGCACTCAAGCTGTTGCCCACTCGATGAATACCAGTCACACGTCTTAAGTGAGTATGAAAAGCATCCATTTCATATCCAAAAAGTGCAAACATTAATCCCAGATGATTATCCTAACAGATAACAGTTTGCTGAATGGTGTTTATAAACCATCGACAATCAACCTGATTTTATTAGACGCATAATATGGACAGATGAGTCGTGGTTTTCAAAAGATGACTTTTTAATTCACACAACAGTCTCATTTGGAGTGGCATTAATCCTAAAGCTGTGGAGAATCTCCGCAATGAATGGAAGTTTTTGCAAATATTTGGTTTGGATTTGTTCTTTCTAGTGGGGTCATATGTTATGCCTGCACGATTGAATGAACATGTTTATGGTACTTTTTTCCATAAACGGTTCTTGAAAATGTCCCGATTAATATTCGGAGAACCCCGTTCTTTCAACATGAAGGTGCACCCTCACATTTCGGCTTAAGTTGTTAAAAATATTTAAATGTACATTTTCCGAATATTTGGATAAGGAGAGCAGGTTCAGTTGCTTGACCGGCACGTTCCTCAGATATAACTACCGTTGATTTTTGTTTTTGGGGACATATTAAATCAATTGTTTATGAAATAACTATCGACACAGCTGAAGAATTAGTTGCTGCTTTTGACCTTCTTCGTAACCGACCACAGATATTTCGAAGAATTCGCCTTTCAATCATGCACCTTTATACTTTGTGTGTCAGCATTGACGATAAACTTTGAACATTTCCTATAGTTTGTCGAAACCATTTTCTTAATATCGGTATAAGATAAAAAAAAAAAAAAAAAAAAGAATTTACTCTGTAGCTATAGAAAGTAAATAAAGTAATTTTCAAAGTTAGGTTCATCAAATTTTTCTTTCATACCGATATAACTTGAAAACGAAATATTTTAATGTAACATTTAATTAAAGTTTTTACAAACAATAAATACTTTAATTCTGGTATGCATAACAAGTATGTATTCGAGCTTGTTAACCTGATAAGTTCCGCTAGCGTTCATTTGGCATTTCGAATGTCCAACTGCAGGATCTATAACTAATATTTTATGCTTTAAGATATATTCGACCTGTTGGGAAAATCAGCCATCAATCTTTCCTACTCCTAGTTAATTGCTATTGTTATAAATAGAGCCTTGGCTCAAAATATGTGGTATTGATTCTCGCGAGAAACGAATACTGCGCGTACATTCTTTGAGCTGGAAGTTGTATGTACTGTTCATCATAAAATATATGACTACAAGAGCTCTTCATATTATAAAAACTAATGTAGTGCTAGAAAGGGGGAAGCGAAGGGAATTTTTGGTTTGTTTTATAATCAAGTTATTACAGTAGAGAGGATTGTTTAATACACATTTAATATACTATACCAGAATTTTTGTTGCAAAAATATCTATGTACAGCTCTGCACTTTATGGTGGTCTAGTGGAACGATACTTATATCATAGTCGCGGTTTCATTTTTAGGGGGTAAAAATCCTAAGTATGACTTTCTTGGGCAGGGAAGTAAGCGTGGGTCCCGTGTCGTAGATTTATAGCACGTAAAAGAACCTCAACCCTGAAGGAAGAGACCTCTGAGCAAAATTTATCGGCAGTTTCACGCCATAGTATGGAATTGGATGCAAATGAAAAGAGATGTTAAAGAGCTACCTTAAATAAAATAAACCTTATCTAACTTTTTAAAGGTACAATCTTTAGAGATTTTTAGTTTTAAGCTATTCAGTGCATTCTCTGTCGCGCCTTCATGATTTTTCTTAATTTGCCGATAGATGGCTATAATTGTGTTGAGCGTTTCTGTACCTAACCATACCTTTGCATAGCTTTGTAAGGCAAGTTCGTACTGAAATTAAAAAAAAAAAATAATAAATAATTCAGAAAATTAAATGCCTATTTAAAACACATGTGTGTTAAAGTATTCCATTAGTTTTTAAGATAAATATTTTCTTTATAAGACTAGGCAATTTTAAAGCTGAAAATCCATCATTTTTACATATTTATTGGACATTTCAAGTTATTTTGATGAAAAATTCATGTGAGGCTCTCGTCCTTTTGAAAAGTTTGAATAAAGAGTTTCTAACAAATGAAGGCAACGCTTACATGCTGAGATTTAAAGTTGTACATTGCAGACTAAAAATGTTGTAGGCAACAATTGTTTATACAAATCATTTAACTTCATAAGAGCAAAAAATAAAATATTTTCAGCAATACCACGAGTGCTGATAACTTTTCGGTAATTTAATTGTGGTTAAGGAAAGTTTTTTGTCATGAAAACAAGCACGAATTTGAAAGCTCAATTAAAATAACGCAAGAAAAACTATAAGCAAGAGGAGTATTGGATAAGACAATTGCAATACAAGAACGTAATTTTTTTGTACTTTTAAATATAATCATTGAAATGATTTGGTTTACCTGTTTGATCATTCTGAAAAACACACTAATTTTATTAGCTTTTATTCCAAGCATAATTGCGTGGAGATATAAATTAAATAGACTGAACACTATTTAACAGTGTGAACAATATCTAGTGACTGCCATTTTTGTAATATGTAATATATTATGTAATATTTCGTGATAGGCTTCTTAGATCCCTAGTCGAATCGAAGCAGAGATTTATAATCATAAAAATGAACATAGGGAAAATTTGAGCATCATGATTTAAAGCTATCGTTCCATTCTGATTGGTGAATAAGGTATCAACGAAACCGTAAAGTTTATGAGTATGCAGGATTCTTGTGTGAAACTACTTCTGGTAAATAAAACTTAGAAGAGGTGAAAACATTCCTACACGAAAGCTATTACTTCAGCCATTTTGCAGTAGTTCCAAAAGAGTTGTAAAAATAAAGCAAGAAGATTCGCTGCGTCTCGGAAACAAATAACAAGTGACTCCTGTCAGTTTGGATAGTGTTGTGTAGAGCTTATTGGAACAGACTCCGCTCAGAGATGATGCTTTTGTAAAATAGGACAGAGTGAGGCAAGACGGAACGTCAAATGAAGGATGGGGAAGAAAATATTTATCAAACTGGATGTGAGAGAATCTTCAAAAGAGATTTCAAGAAGTAAACTTGTGTTTTTTTTTTTTCCCCCTTCTTTCTTTTCTTTTGGCTAGGGGGATATTTTTGCGTCCATACTCAGTTGTATAACTTTTCCTCTAATTTTTCATGAAACACCCGTGCGTTACTCTTGGAAACATACTACAATAATTGTAATTTTACAGGTCAGAAAATATTACAGCAGTATAGATTTCACCCCGTTATATATGTAAGTATGGCTCAAATGTTTGGGTCGTAGAAAGAGTTTAAATGGAATTTTAATCAGCCTGACTAAAATAACAAGGTATGTGTCCAAATTTTTAGTTGCAGGTGACGTTTGTTGATAAATAGAGGAGGGAAATGTCAAACCAATCAGTATAATGTAGGTAAAATCTGCAAAAAACGTAAAAAGTGCGAAACAGACCGCCATAAGTTAATAGATCTATTATATAACAGTTATTTGAGTAAACGCTTTATTTACTTTTTACATTTTAATGAAGACATAAAATGCCGCTGTATTTACGAAGATTGCTCAATAAAAGTTTATGGTAATTGCTTATACATGTAATTACTGGCGCTAAATTTTACTTTATAATATTTTGGTATTGTACATGTGGTATTTCGGTTCGCGCCTGTGAGAGGTGTGCATGTTCAGATATGTTCAGTTTCGCCCATAGCAAAATGTAAGTGACACGCAATAAACAACATGCTGCTCTGAAATTCTGCTTTCGTCTCAACAAATCTTCAGCTGAGGTCTATGCAACGTTAAGAAACGCCTGTGGAGAATTTATTCTTCCCTATAGCCAGATCGAATATGCATTAAAATGCTTAAAGAGATGAGGCAATGAGTTTAAAAGGAAGAAAACAATAACACGGCTGCTGTCATTGTGAGATAGGATCGTCGAAAACATTAACAACACTTTCAGCAATTCTGACAATTTCACTGGGTGCCATCCACACGTTAGTAACTGAAAAGTTGCACATGAGACGTGTTTGTGCCCGGTGGGTTCTAAAACTGCTGATTCCGAACAAATAGACATTCGTGCATGCATTTAAAGATGATATTATTAAAGAATGCGGAGTTTCTTTCAAAGGTAGTCACTGTTGATGAAACTTGGCTACATCATTTTGATTCTAAGAGCAAACATCAAAGCACTCTAACACAAATGAAAGCAAAAGCGTTGCTTCTGCTGGCAAAGTTATGATCATCTCATTTTTCGATATTCAAGGAATGGTTTACCAGCATGTCGTATCTGCACAGACAACTATAACTGGGAAATACTATAGAGATGTCCTGAAAACTCTGCAAGGTCTTGTCACACGCAAAAGGCCACATTTCCGTGCAACAAATTGGATACTCCATCACAATAATGCACGGCCACACATCGCAAATGATGTGAATATCTTACAGAAATTAATGTAATTATATCTCTCATATTAAAGAAACGCACTCATTGGAGGCATTTTTCCATCATCAGAAGCAGTGGTGAAAGCTGCGGAGGCGATTCTAAAGCATCTGTCAGAAAATGATTTCCAGCGTGTCTTTCAAGACTGGCAGGAACGCTAATACAGCGTGTTACAATCAAACGCAGACTGCTTTGAGAAATATCAGATGGCAAAAAATTATGACAATTCTATTGAATTGCCTTGTAAAACTGTTAATAATAAGCATTAATTGTGTTATAAGATATTTTGGAAATGATGCCCCACAACAGCAACAGATCGCCGGCATATGGATAAGAAATTCCTATATTTCGTTTAGCTTTCTTCCACAAGAACACGAAAGTTTGTCATTGGGAGATCCTGTCCCCTAATATCGTAGCAAGTTGGCAAACAGTTACTTCAAGACTATATTTAAGTAATGACTTAACTAACGAAGAACAATTAGCACACAATTTACACCCAGTAACACACGAGCGCACAACCACTCTCAAATTTACAGCCTGCTGCTACCTGCACTGCGGACTGGCTTTGCCCAGTACGCAGACAGTGCTCTACTGGTCCATAAATATAATAACCTCACTGTACTATAGTTTAGCATTAACTTTAACTGTTAAAAAAATAATTATCTAAGATAGAAATAAAAATAGGCCGTGTTTTATCCTAATAGTTAACTTTTCCAATTTATTTATTTGAATGGTGTTTAACGCCCGTTTTTACTACTGAGGCATCACAGGCGGTGGACACTGATGATACATGAAATGATAAATTGGGGAAGGATATGTTTTAAGGAAGGAAAGGTTTAGGGTACCTTCCCGGCATTTGCCATTTATGAGAACTGAGGAAAACCTGGGGGGGGGGGGGGGGCTAGTCAGGAAGGATGGTCCTGGTGGGAATCGAACCCCAGACCTCCCGCTCACGATCCGCGTCTGAACCACCGTGGTGGTTAGCAATTTATCGTTTTACCACATTTTATTATACATTTATAACTTTCAGTATTAAAATGATTAAAGAATGCAATTGCGTCGTCAACCTGTCATAGTTAGGAGGCGTACATGGATTTAAAACTACACAAAAATAATTACACGAATCTAACAGTTATGTTTGTTTGCAGAGCAGAGTTAAAAACAATATCACTGTTCTGACTAAAACTTTTCCAAAAAGAATTTCTATAAAGCCATGACAAATAAAATGTGGACTTTTCGGCAAGAAGTTTGAGTAAAATATGAAATCTGTTTGAAATTTTAGATTGCACCCGTTCCTTTAAATAATAAATTGCAGTATGTCTTGGTGGCTTCGAACAAAAAGATGACTTTATATAAAACAGTTTACATGTTGAGTTGCATATTAAATTTACGATACATCCTAATTTTTATAAGTCATTGACTGACTATTACTCTGAAAATTTTCGCTGTATTGAAGTGTACGTATATATTTCAAATGACTTGGGTTGAATAGACTCGAACATTTAACGTCAGCATTCGGCTTTTGTCCAGACATCAAACAAATGATCACCAACTACGAGCCAAGTTTATACTTTCAACCGTTAATCTTAATGAGGAAATATATTTTGTAAGTGGTATAGCACTATTGTATAGCGAATGAGCAAACGAAATGCACAATATCCCTCTAAATAGCATATTTGAAATTCTTCGTTTAAATTCATTTCGGAATAATAATTCAGGTTTTCTACCTTATAGCTAGAAAAGGTAAGCGGAGTCTAGTGTGGGGTATAGGGGAACAAAATTAGGATGTTTGCAATCTATAAAGTATAACAAAAGAGAATGTAATTTTTAATAATTATTATTGTTATTATTGAGGTTAAACCACAAAAATTAATGGTACTATTAATGAAATAAAATATATGAACACTGCTGGACAAAGCTACACTGTGTGGGTATTTTTTTAAAATATTTTTAAATGTAACCGTTTTATGAACTGACCCGTGATATTGTATTTAAATTCATTAAAATAAAAAAAATTAACAAATTTTCGAGTTATTGTGATTTTAAGAAACCAAGAAATTAAAAATCGCTAATGTGGCATTAATATTTGTTTTTTCGAAACGAAACTTCGTATATACTATGAAAATAAAGTAAGAAAAATAGTTCCTGAAAATCAGGGAAATCGAACTATGAGAAGTGGGGGTGTACCTGAAACCCAAAATTTAAAAATTGCTCTAACGGCACCAATATTTGTTTTTTTCACAGCAATTTTCGGTATATATCATTTCGTATAAGACTTGAAGCTTTCCCTGTGTATGTTATTATTAAATAAGTTCTCGAAAGAGCATCCGGGTACTCGTTTATTATATCATTTAAATAAATAATAAAAATAATTTCAGAAAATTAAGGAAATTGAACTATTAGGAGTAAAGGTATAGAAAAGCGCTCTTGCGTTTAATTTTCTTATAATATAATATTATAAACAATATAATATATTATTTATAATAAAATGAGAAGTAATTTTAGCGTGTAAACTGCATTTATAACGTTGAATATATTTTATATTTAACGGAAGTATCGTCGTGAAGATAATCGCTGTGAAATATTAATCTAACATGCATTTGAGAATTATATTGTAAGACCTATGTGTAATAAATAACCTTCAGAAAACGTTTGCGTTATATGTTTTTAATGAAAATCGATGAAAGTTTCGATTGTTCTTTGTTGATTCTATATATTTGCTTAGTACAATGTAATTGTTTTTAAATTAATATGTTTTTGTTTTATTAAACATACTAAATACAGAATGTGACTCGAAACTTTGTGTTATTTTGCTCTATTTTAGTGAATGTAAAGATATCAAAGGGCCAGTTCATAAACATGATTGCATTTAAAAATACTCACACAGTATAGCGTTGCCTATCGGTGGTTATATATTTGATTTAAATAATAGTATGCCATTCATTTTATGGTATAATAATAATAATAATAATAATAATAATAATAATAATAATAATAATAATAATAATAAAAAGTGTGTTCCCTTTTGTAATGCTTATAGATTGCAAGAATTGTAATTTTGTTTCCGTAATATTTCACATTAATGCATAACTTATTTAGTTTCATTAATTAATAACCCTAATTTGAATTTTATCTTCATTTTTATTAAAAGTTATATATCTCGGTGAGGAATTCGCTTAGTATATGCAGCTCTTGCGTGACGGACTTTTTTTTTTTTGGGGTCATTTTCGGTGCCTAGTAGGTAGGATCGATGGACATTTGAAATTGTTTTTTCAAAAATCGTTTCATGGGTACAACCGCAATAGCTTACATTTCTGCGCTAAAAACTCGAGGTCACGGCCGGGACTTGGACTGCAGTCTATGGCTTATTGTGCCGGTGTCATACGACCTGAGCTACCGTGCCCTGCCGGATCATAATCGCAACTCTCTCCTATTTGAGCCTGTTATACTTTGGACTCTCTTAAGGTTATCTCGTTGCAGATATTTATCCCTAAGAGGCTACTTGCATCCTGATTATTACTGCCCAGGCTTCATAGTTAAAAATACTGTAGAGTTAATTTATCTGATTCCAAACCTCAGCCTAACATGAGAAAACAATCACCATGCCTATGATTTTCTCCTATTAAATGAAAACCTACTGTGCTTGATATAGGAGTCAATTTCTATATTTACTAAGTAAAACGCACCAATTGTTGTTCTAATGTAAATATCTGTTTGAGCTAGCGTGTTGAAATAAAACACTTTAACACAGGATTTTTTCGTAACCCCAGCCCACCGTCACCAGTGTTTCTTTTCGGTTCTGGCAAGAAAATAAATAACCTGTATGTTGACATTAATGTATACGACGCCTCCATTATAACAGAAACGTTTTTGTATTCTTGTAAAGTTGTAAAACTCCATAACAGCTCCTCGACCATAACCTTTCTTTGAGGTTCTAAGAATAAACTCAAAGACTTTTAAAAATTAAAGTTACCCGAAACAAAGCCCGGAGTAGATCAAAGGTATCATAAATTGTAAGAACCAATCCTTTCATTTAGAATTGTTTTGTGTCCAGAAGTGTGGGTCACTGTTTATCGTCAAATTATATGAATCTGCGGGAGAAACTGTCGGCTTCACCCAGCGAACCAATTCGATTTGGATGAGTTGCTGTATTTTGTGCTAGGCCAGTTAGTGCTCTTTTATCATGTCAACCTTGCAACTCGTGTTCATCGAGCAATGAACGCCACATTTCTTTGTATTTTTCTATAGCATTTCCATACGTTTACGTTAAAAACAATGCTGTAATAATAAATCTGTCGAAATGTCTTACTTTTTTTTTTAAAGTGCTTTGACGTCCTTTTTTTATACACAAGAAATGAAATGATAAACTGAGAAAGAAAATTTTGGGGCAAAGGAAGAAGCATCTGAGGTTTAAGTTTAGGGTAACTCTCCTTGAGGACCGAGGAAAACATGGAGAGGGGGGGGGGGGCGAAATAAAAAACCTTGTCGCGTAGGACGGTCCTGGCGGAAAGGCGACAGCAGACTTCCCGTTTATGAGTTCATGCCTTAATGGCCCCGGTGACTGTATTTAAGTATACACTTTTATAGGTAAAAACACCAGAAAACACGGCAATAAAATATCCAGCACAGTAATTTATAGTTAAGGCAAGCTTGTGCAATATATGCAAAAAATAATTTCTAGAAATTTAAATTGTACTTAAAGAGTGAAAAAACTATTCTACTAGGGGTATTCAGACTAATAGATATAAGTTGAAAACAATTTTACTTGCTGACTGTCAGGTTAAAAGATTTCAACAGTCAAGTCAAAATCAGGAACTTTTAAAGGGAACAATAATGTAAGATAGTTATTAATGAAGAACAAGACGTCAAAAGCAACACAAATGAAATTCTACAAAGTAATAACAGTGCCAATTGCAACATATGGAAGTGAAAACTGGACTATGAATAGGACAGACAGGAAAAGAATGGAAACCGCAGAGATGAGATTTTTAAGAACAGTAGCTGGATTTGCTCTCCTAGACAAACAAAGAAATGAAGAAATTTGAACACAGTTAAATATACAGAATTTAAATAATTATGAAAACAGAATAAGTAGGCAACTTTTGATGATGTGAATTACAGGGTAAGTTAGTTATTTTGTAATATAATTGGAGCTAATGTAATAAGAACTTTGTAATAGTATTTTAGTACGTTGAGTTGGAGCCTGGTCTCCTGGAATTCCAGTAGGCTGCTGCCGATTAACTGGGTCCTGATGCAATCAAACTGGATTTTGCTTAATTATATTAGAATTTAGACAAAGGTGATAGTATAAAATAATTTATTTAATTATGACGGATTATATCTAAAATGGTATGGGCCAGATAGGGGAGACCCCTTTCTAGTTTTGTATTTGTATTTTTTTCTTAGCATTTTATTATTTTTTTATTAATCTAAGAATTCATTTCTAGTTAATACTGGTTTTTTATGATATTAGTGATACTCAGTATTATGTTAGAATTTGGGGTTAAAAATTATGTGTTAATTATATATATTGTAGTTGTATTTGAATGGTAAATTATCGGTTTTATTAGTTTATATGTAAAATATTATGTTATGTTAATATCATAATACATGAATAGAATATTTTAAATGCAAAAATTAATGAAAATTAAAAATTAAGCATTAAGAGTGAAAGAGGAACGTTTACCAAAAATTGTACTAAATTATAAATTTAGAGGATATGGCCAAATAGAAAGATCAAGAACAAGAAGATTGAGGATGGAACAGATCGACAGGCCTATACCTTGTGGCAGAGGAAGAATACCTAAGTAGCCGTATGCATTAACAGTGTCACTTATGAAATCCTCATCACCTATGCCATGGCTCGAAAAGCACCCCCAGATCATCTGACCTTGTGGGTGCTGCACAATTTGTGTTATTTGAAAGCAACTGTTCCTTGACCACTTCTGCATGCACGTACGCTGTCTCATCGCAGCCATGTAGGTTAAACTTAGTCTCATTGAAAAGATTACCCTATTCCATGTCTCTGCTGTCCATGTTGCGTGCTCTTTTGCCCACCCTAGTAGTCCTTTCTATGTTATTGTTTTAGTCAGCAAAGGCTTCTTTAAGGGTCGACTGGCAGAAAGTCCTACTTCAAGGAATCTACTTGTGGTAGTTTATTCTATTGTTGCTTCATTTCTGAGGATGAAAGCCGACGATCACAACTTTTAGTATCCTGTCCTGTTTTTGAGTAGATTCCCTTTTTCTGTCTCTTTCCGCCTAGTCAACATTTTTCTTCTCCCTGGATTTCTTCAGTATTCTTGAAATGGTAAACTGGTGAAAACCTGTTCTAGAGGCTATGTTCTAGTGGTTAGACCAACGGAGGAATAAGCAAGAATAATACTTTTCTTCCTCAGCTTTAATTCCACTCCTTTCCTCATCTTGTAACCACAATGTCTCAACTAGAAATACTATTCAATTACCAACCGACGATTTGCAGCGGCTAAACTTCCGAACGGTAGCGAAGAAAGCCGAACTCGGCCAGAACGGTAGTTCAGTTAGAAAATGTTAGTATGGGGTTGTATTATTATTTTTTTAATGTTCTATTTTTTTTTAAAACTTAAACTAACCTAACCTAAGAAAAAGTAACACTTATTGTATTAATTGTGAAGATTACAAGAGAGAAAAGCATAATTATTACAAGTGAGGGAAAAAAATTATCTGTGGAGATTCTAACGCATAACCTGCGAATTGGGTACACCACGCTCTAACCAAGTGAGCTTAAAAGAATGTATAGTCCTTGAGGAAACTGTTTACCCAAAGTAATCTCTGGTACTAAAATCGTGGCCAGTTGGCTTTGTTCGCAACCTTTCGGGACTTCAGCCGTAGCAAGCCGGTTGGTAACGTCAAGTACAGTGCAATGTACACCTAAGCTTTAAATGAATAATTGTCAGTCATAATTATGAATGCAAAGAGAAGTGATACAATAAATTTTCCACCGCTGTACGTTCTTGGATTTATTGAGTACAGTCAATATTTCTTGATGTCAAATTTCGTACCGAATGGTGAAGATATTTGCTACTTATTCGCTGACATATACAAGATCACACTTACGTTCAAGGATAATCTTGGATCAAGAGTTTAATTTTGTGGAATTTGTGAGGCAGGCATGCTCAGATGTCCCGGCACCCTCAAGACAAACATTAGGTGATCGGACAAATTAAAGAGTAAAAGAAATGTGAAATAACGCCTGTTACATCAGAGACTCATTAGCGACCCATAGGCCAACAGCCCCTGCCTGCCTCGTGTAGCTTTGCCAACTTAGTTAAAGTCTAGTATTTTTAATGCTTTGGCACGTAAAGCTGTTGATGGCGACGCAAGTCACTGACTAATGCCACTGTTTATCCTGAGGTGAGTTTGTCTTCTGTTTTGTTTAGACACCGGCGGCAAATATCTCACAACCTTCTGTTTCTCTCAAGTTTTGACAGTTATTTCCTAATGTATATTGTGAGGTCAAAGGTCATTCGGAACCTGGGCATGACCGCAGTGACACAGGCATCAATAATTCGACTCCAAAAATAAAACATCATTTGTTTTTACAATACTTGTTCCTAGTTTTAAGCCGATTCGATTGGACCGAATACTGAGATCGGTAACATCGTTCAAGAACAAACTCAGCAAAATAGGCTTGCAAAGCGTGAAAACTATACCGACAGGGCGTAAAGTAAAGTTGTGATTCCACAGTAAGCATTTGACATTTTAATTACAGCGGGAATGATCTGTGATCAACACCACAATGACAACAGAAAACTCCAGACCATGGAATAAAAAAAATTGATCCATGTAAGTGGCCTGCGTACAAAGCAGCAAAGACCTTTATATACTACCGTATCGTAATGTAACTAATGCCAACCTAATTTTAGAACAAAGTAGCAATCTAGCGGCATTGGAATAAAACATTTGAAGATGAGTGCTGGAAAGTAACTTTGCACATAAATGTTATAAATTACAACTGAAAGTAGAACTATTGCTATATCACACATTTTAATACAATATTACGAATATGTTCAAGCAATGCAAATTACTTGCTGTGAAGGGAAATATTAAAGGAAATAGGGTTCAAAAATCATAATTTTATTTTTCGTATCATTTTAATATTTGAAATTTCCTCTTTATTTTGATATGGTTTTCATTTATGTTCCTAAGTTATGATATTTTAATAAATTTTCAACTATGTTACTGCAGCAACTATTTTTTTTTTTTAAATTACGCGAGTACTTGTTCAGTTAAAATTCTATATCTCAGGAACTTTTTGCTGTAGAAGGCTGTCTTGAATGATACAAAAAGTTATATGTCATAAATTGGCAGCGTTTGCTTCCATGACATTCTTTGTTGGTTTACAACGCAATGCTGGTAAGTTTTAGCTGCTATTTTCCTGAAAAAGTTAATTTTTATGTAAAAATACTTTTTGGCGGGGGGGCTGCTATTATTGAAAAACTACTTTTTTGCATAAGTTTTCAATATTTTTAGGATTTGTATGAGCTATCACTTTGAAACGTTTGCCATTTATTCATGACATTATTGCGATGATGTCAATGTAAAAAAATAAAATGTTGGGGAAAACTTTAATTTTCTTAAAGAGTCATGACACAGTAGGGAAATAGATCAGTACATGTAAATTATGTGTATGCTGTAAAAGTTCAATTTCATTAGTTGTAATAGTCCTTGAGAAAATGAGCACTGAAGTGGGTAAATTTAACAATACAAGGATGGGCCTTCCATATCTCCCCCTTAAAATGGATAGTTATACTTTACGAGGTACACTGGGTAAAATTAATTCCTGGAATTTTATTAACACTGTAGGACCTGAAACAAAAGCATGATTCGTAAAATATTGCACGTCAGGAGCTTCCACCAAAAAATTTACGTATGTCTTCTTTTGTGAAAACACGGGCCTTTTTGTGCTACATATGCATCAGATTTTATTTTCAAGAAGGTGATCGAACTTTGAAATATGAACATTGTAACTCAGTAGCAAAAACACACACACACACACACACAAAAGGAATAAATAGACCATAATGTTAAAGATTTCATTACCATAATTTTTTCCAGAAAAATACGTTAATATAACATGCTCACTTATTGTCCTGACATTTTTCTTTTTGCATCAAAATGTGAATAAAACGCATTCTCGCTCATATCGTGTTTTCTCGGGCATCCTTATACCCGTCGCTGCTTCAACCAGCTCGAGCGGAGTTCCTTCAAAAGCGTTATCACTTTCGTTAAATTCTGTTATAATTTTCAATTAATCCTCATCTACTATATATTTCAATAAAATCAACAATAATTAACAAAACACTAACGCGTATTCATACAAACATGAACAAATACTAAGCGATTCGATATTTCTAGCTCTCGTCATTTTTAACTGTCCAAATTAAACTGAAGTATAAGAAATTAAAAATAAGTTACATTCCGATATGGTAGTATAAATTACAGTATGTTACATTACTTGTTGAAAGGCTCATTGCAATTCTCGCGTGGAATGCAACCCGAGGTATTGCAACTCACACAGTTAGAAGCAATAAACAAACGAATTTAATTATCCCTAGATAATGGGCGAATGTTTAAAACTTACAAAAAGATGCAAAGTTGGACGTTTTAACATGTAACCAAAGTAAACAGAGATTTCGAAAGAGACGATAATTGCTGTAATCACCAGCTGTGGGATGTTGAGCGCGTGCTTCTTACTGTCAATTTCCTGTGTGCATAACGGACTATGGAAGTTTATCAAACTTTGACTTGTGATTATCCACTCCAAGGATCATATACGGAGTTATTCAAATAATCGAAATCTATTAAAAATCAGAAAACGCAATACAGTTGAGAAAGGAATACTCTGAAAACTTTTACATGCATTATAAATGCCCTTTTATCACACTGCAGACATCTACACAAGATTTTTCTTCTCACACACGCCTTAGTAATGTTTAAAATAGAAACATTGCTCTGATACGCCCTGCGGACCCGGAACAGTCGCAGGTAGTGGAGGCTTGAGGGACAAAGACTTGATCCTTGACGTAACCCCTACAGGGAAAGAAAAAAAGAAAAAAAGAAAAGCACACGAAGTTTAGTCCGGTTAGAACTGGTCAAAGCAGGAGCGTCTAACACGGGGGAATATCAACTGCTTTTTGCTTTGTGCAAGCACCCCCTCTCTACAAATTGTGCATATCGCATAGAGCGGGTCCTTCACAAATTTCCTATGGAATTGTGCTGGGTAGTAATGCACCGGTAATGCTAACACGTGGCAACCAAATACGTAACTATTGCTGCCGGATGGTACAGAACAGGGGCGGCCCAGTCCCCTAAAGAAAATGCCGTAATTATTTATCATTTTCTTCTCTTGGTCAACTTTTAAAAAAAGTGCATTAAACAGTGATGTATAACCGTTTAGTTCTTAATTGTATCTTACGCAATAAGTGGATTTCCTCTCTACTGTAGTAGCAGTAGCATGCGGGTCATCCGTTAGCAAGGGCAGCTCAAGGACCAGTCCGGAAAACGTTATGCTTTGAACTTAACTTTCATGGGCCAGCAAAAATTTACAGGTCTTCCTCCAAAAGGGGTTAGCCTTCCTTCTGCTTATTTCTGCGTTCTCTTAGATCAGCAGAAGGACGGCCCATGGTCAGCGCTTGGTATTCTCCCATTTCTTAGGAGCCAGAGGTTCAGGGGTTACTGAACACCACACATAACTAACTAAGGGGTTGTTTTCGCACTTTGTTTGAAATTAAGTGATTTCTTCACTGTTTATCAGTGGAAAGTTGACATTCATTGTGCTAACTTTTAACTTGCAATAAAAAACGTATCTGTTTTGTGGCAATGAATAAAGTGGACGTTTTATTGAAGACTCCAATTTCGCGTCTATGTTTAGCTGTTAAATTGAAAGTGAAACGCTTTGACTTCATCAACCGAAAGCTACAGGAGTTTACTCAGCAAGACGGCACTTTTTTTCTTGTTCTTTCATGGTGATTTGAAAACATCTTAGCTGACAGTGTGAAGGGAGAAACGTATCTTGTCTATAGGAACGAGACTAGAAAAGAAATAGAAGGGGCAAATTTCGTTACAGGCCGACGAAACGATAGATATTACATGCATACCACAATTTGTTGCGATATTTCTACACATAACGGCAGTAAATCGATTGAAGATTCATAAAATCCATTGATGTTCCTAATTGACTGCAGAAGGCTTACGGGTATTTTAATAGCTGGATTAGAGGAGTTCCATATAAGCAAAAGTTTATAGTACAAACGTACGATGCTGCTGTAGTTATGAGAGAATGTTGGGATGGAGTATAAGTCTTGATAAAAGGGACCTTCCCCCACGCCATTTGGCTGTCATGTAGTTATGCGCCTGGCCCACTCTGCTACTGGGGTCACGAGCCGCCACTGGTATAAAACAAAACTGATTTCCCAGTTCATTCACACGTGATAATACAGGATTATCGAGAAGTCGCTCTCCAATCGTTATATAATGGAGATTACATTAGGGAAGCAAATTAGAATGGCAGCACCGAGTGCGCGCCAAACGTATAAATATTGTGTTCACTTAACCACCGAAGCAAGCACACGAATCTTAGCAACGTGGGATTACCTGCTGACCGATTTCCAGGGAGGGGGGATGTTAGAAATATAGGGGTATCAACTTTCTCCTGTGCGATGCACATCACCCGTCACCCGTGTGCGGAGAAACTTGTCGATGACCCTTTAGTATGCTTAATTGCACACATTAAATTCACAAATCCCCAATATTATTTTTAACAACTCTGGACATTAGCCATGTTATTCTAAATTTCGTTGTTTCTCGCACCACATGAGAATAAATTTTGTTGGAGTTGCATAAAATCATATTACAACTTTTTTTATGTGTATCCAAGTGTAGCTGTCATATTTTAACGTTAGGAAATTTATAAAGTAAATAAAACAGATCAGTGAAACAATGACCATATTGCAAATATCCTATTTATTTATTCGTCCAGACATTTTACTCTTCGAGGTGATCTTTTCGGAATAAAAGAAGACTGGAATTGAACCCCGGCCCTATGGCGGTAGGCTGAGAATGCAGGGGTAACTAAACAACTTCGACTGTCTTAAAATATGTTTTTAAATCGAAAAGTGTGCCTTTTTCAAAGCGTTTTCTTCGGAAAAAACACAAGTAAAAAGAGAAATTACTTTTAAATTTGGTTAATTATTTATTTTTTTATTTTATGACATATTATTTATCATAATAACCTGCTTTTCTTTGTTTGCCACGAAAGTTGACGAGGGATTTTTTTAGTTTAGAAACTTTTAGATATATTTTTTTTTAAACACGGTGAACAGTTTTTTGACTTTTAAATTCAATAAAGTGTTAGCTTATGATTTTTTTAATGAATGGAATAATGTTGTGCACCAAATATGGGAGGAAGATTTTCGTGTGTTTATTTGAAATCCCAGCTCTTAAGAATACCGAACAAGTAAAGCCATTGATTAAAAAAAAATACAAACACTTTTCATGCAATACCTACAGCACATACCCTTTGTTGCATGTGGCAAGTAACATGAACTCTTCAAAACAAAAGCAGCATGTTGGAGCAACAGCAATTATGCGGGCTGTAAACACTGTATAGAAAAGAAGAATAACAGCAATATAATGATCTTCTTTTGTTTGCGTATTACACACGAAAAAAAAGTCTGTATAACTTTTGTGTGAAAACAGAAAAGATAAAAGCGATTTTTAAGTGCCAAAGAAATTTTATAAGTAATATTTATGTTTTAAAATGGGCACGTGAGCCAATTCCAAGGCAATAATGTTGTATCGTATGGGAAAAGTTTTGATGGCCTTTTTTTTCTGGAACTGGGAGCACAGTCACTCAGCCAATTATTTATGTTAGGTTGATATGATGCGCTTGAGGAATGAGGTGTATCAGAATTCGCACAGGAAAACAACGTTGTCTGCAATCTCTTTCAATACATGTTTAGTGCGTTATTTATTTGGTTTATTTATGGGCGCTCCGTAACATATCAAGTATTCAGCGTCCCATTCAATTCAGGGCGTGAAACGACCGATACATTTTGCTCATAGGTCTCTTTATTCAGGCTTGAGGTTCTTTCATGTGTCGTAAATGTACGACATGGAACCCACGGCTTTATTTCGCTTCCGAAATGGCTACCATAGTTACAATTAGGATTTTTATAATATTCTTACACCAAGAAAAATCTGAGTCTACTGGTGGGGTAGAGCATTTAGGGCTGCAGTCCCGAGCAACTTTCACAAATATAGCTAGATAAGAAGTCTTGCAAGCGCAACGGCAAGATAGCTCAGGAGGTTAGAGCGCCATGCTGTAGTTGTGAAAGTAGCGGTTACGAATACTCACGACCTGATGCTTGTTATTATTTTTTCTGTCGGAGTTAAAGGAGATTTTCCACTATTACAATGATTTGCTCGCTAACGAGCGTAGGCCGTCAGGCCGTAGCGAACCGCAGCAAACACTAGGTCCACCGGCTTCTAGGATTTATCCATGGTTAGCGTTAAGGTTAGTGTGTATGAATGAATCATTTGCGAATTCCGATAATACAAACCGTGGTAAAAAGTGAAAAACTCAGTTTTGAAATACAAAATCTGTCTCTCCGGGCTGCAGCTCTAATCGCTCTATCGCACCAGCAGACTCATATTCAAGTTCCTTCTCAATCTTCAACATTACCGTTGTTACTTTCTTACATCTAATGTTGAGTAATTCTTGTTTATCTTTTTAAGAGTAGCTGAGGGTATGAAAACCAAAGTAAATAATATAAGCTTTATTTATTAATTATGACACTCAGAACTTGGTTCGATTGCTAAAGGCCATTAAGGTTTGGCTCTCACTTTTAAAATGAAGTATAATTTAAATTTACATTTATAAATAATTTGTTTCTTGCAGATGTCAATTCATATTTTTGAATAGTGTGTTTTTTTATGATTGCTATCGTTTTTGTGAAAGTTACAGTATAATCGATTCACATGCTTTTTTATTTTTCCACCTGAATGTAGGTAATATGAATACCCTGCATTCAAACAGTTTTCAGTTTTACTCTATGGAGCTAGATTTTTAAACAAAACCATAAATCACATCAAATGTAATAAAATACTTATATATATATACACAATAATCAGAAAAGCAGAAAAGGATAAAACACTAAGAAAAAGTCACAGATTAGCAATCATTACATTTCGAACTGCTAGAGTTCTTCTAGTAAATATTTACAACATATTTAAATTTTAAGACATATTGCTAAGACAGAACTTTTTGTAAGTTTTATTAATTAATGAAATATTACTGAATATTTTGAATTTCCAATTTTTTTTCATTAATAGAGGGAAGAAAACTTACAGCCATCATTGACATATCTCCATGGCCTTGATAGTGGTTTCCATTGTTTTAATGTCTTTATGAAACCGCTCATGTTGTTCTTCACTCATTGCACCAAGATTCGCAGGAGAGTAATATGGCTGTTGAGAAAATGCACTTTAACACTCATTCTGCACCCTAGATTTGTAAAATGTTAACATTTTCTTCACAATGTCTTTATGTTTTTCAGATTTCTTGTTACCAAGAAGATTTCTGTCACTTATTTTGTCTGTCAACCATGCTGACTTCCCTAACTCAGACATCGACTGAGGAAAGGTCTCATCCTGCATAAGGTCACGAATCTGGGCTACATCGAAAATACCTGCTGATGTCTTAGCTTCAGTTTTCTGTTGGAACTTTATAACAAGAAAGTTGAAACAATCACTATCTTTATTCAGAGCAGTAACAAATTGCTTCATCAGGCCTAACTTCATATGGAGTGGTAGAAGAAGGGCATTAGAAGGAGAAACAAATGATTCATACTTCACATTTTTCTCCAAAACTAAATTGGTTCTTTGTGACCAATTTTTTCTGGCCCTTTGCTCTGGTTTTAACCCCATTATCCCGTTCAGACAGTGAACCATTTATTATCTTGTTTAAATCTTTTAGAATATTTATTTTATGTATCTGTTCAATGAACAGATAATAAATATTATTTCCTATAATACCGATTTTGAAAAACTGTAGCCCGATGAGCTAAACCTAAGGCTGGTTCGAGAGATTCCGTGTGGTAAAGAATCAGAAAATATGAACAGTTCATTCAGCAAAATGAGTGAATGGTGTTTAACGCCCGTTTTTTGCTACAGAGGCCCCACAGGCGATGGACACAGGTGATAAATGAAATGAAATATTGGGAAAGGGTTTATTTTTAAGGAAGGAAACGTTCCAGGCCTAAGTTTAGGGTACCTTCCATTTATGAGGACTGAGGAAAACGTGGAAAAAACCTCAGTCAGGGAGGACGGTCCTGGCGGGATTCGAACCCCAGACCTCCCGCTCACGAGTTCGCGATTTAACGACCTCGGCCACCTGTGGCGGTCATTCAGCAAAAAATGTGTAGACTAGTGATATCGTAAAGAGATACTTTTCTTTCTGATAATTGGGGGGGAGGGAAATGGTATATCATTTGAAACTACTATCGATGGTGTGAATAGTGTTCTCCAAAATTCCAATATAAAATAAACCATTATTCACGAAAAAATTTTTGCTGTAGAAATGAAATAAAAAATTTTCCTGAAAATAAGCGAAATTAGACTATTAGGAGTGAGAGTTTACCTGAAACCCAAATGTTAAAAACTCGCTATAGCGGCATCAATATTTGTTGCTTTTTTTTTTTTCGATATATACCATTTAAATAAATTAAGAAAAATAGTATATCTGAAAACCGAAATTTAAAGAGTGGGGGTTAACATAAAGCGAAAATTTCAAAATCGCTCTAGCGGCTCTTTTTTTTTGTTTGTTTGTTTTTTTTTTTTTGTTTGTTAATAACGAAACTCGTTATATACCATTGAAATAAAATAAGAAAAAATTTCCCCGTATCATTACTTGGTATATACCCTTTAAATACAATAAGAATAATAGTTTCTGAAAAGAAATCATACTATTGGGGATAGGGCTATACTTGAAACCGAAATTTAAAAATGACTCTAGTGCTCTGTATGAGTAATGAATGCTGTTCACTAATTCGACTTGCTGAGGAATTCGCTTAGTTTATGCAGTTGGATATGTGTGTTCCTTCAGTCAGTCCTACAGATGCTCCGAAATAATCGGAACCAGAGGTTGCTTGGCTCTGCTTCTGTTGTCCGTTAGAATGTCGGCGCCCTGTTCTGTTGGTGGCAACTACCTGGAGCAGGTAGCCCCCAAGGTCGTCTAGCGCACAGGTGGAGGGCTCTCATCTGCAGTGTACAGTGGCGGCTTCGGTTGTCTAAGCCACCGTATTCTGCTTTGTTAACTGCTTCGGGTTAGTGCAGCAGATTTTCATTCAATCAAAAAGAGTGTAGCAGGAAAGTAGCATAACCAGGTTTATTCAAGTTTTTAAAATGCAAGTTATTTTATATTCTGGAAAGTTGTACTGTACTCTACATTAAAACAAGTTTAGTTCCTTGTTCAACACTCAAACCAGCTTTATCTGCCATTTTGTTTACTGGATAATGAATAAGGAAGGGTAGGCTTACGATTTTCAAAAGTTTAAATAATTTACCCAAAACCATTTAAGAAACAAATGAGATGTGCATTTCACAGCCTACTGTTAAATTAAGATGGAACAATGCAAATAAATACTAAGTAATTCTGAAATGTATATTCGAAGTATATTTACATCATTGTAAAATAGTTACGAGTGTAGGTCCATAAGTTTCCGGCCTAACCATTTTCTAAGTATGATAAAGACAAAAACCAAAAACTATATTTCACTTTTCAATATAGTTAACCTTTATTGCAATACACTTATCACATCTTTGAATTAACAACCCTCCCCCAAAGTAATCTGAATTCTTGTCTGCAAAATGGGCATAAGCACCATCTATCACTTCTTCGTCACACTTAAATTTCCTTCTTCGAGGGCCCTTTTTGAGTTTTGAGAAGAGAAAATATTCACTGGGAGTTATATCTTGGCTGTAAGGTAGATGGCTCATATATTTGGAGCCACCTTTCTTCACAGCTTCCTTTGCAACAAGAGCTGTGTGCACAGGCGCGTTGTCGTGAAGAAGGCGCACACCACCATTTAGCTTTCCTTGCCTTTTGTCTTTGTTGGAAGCACGTACTCTGTGCAGTAGGCCAGCATAGTACTCCCCATTTACTGTGGTGTTCCTCTCCTTGAAGTCAATGAAGAGTATTCTTCACTGTCTCAAAAGATTGTGGTTATGATCTTCTTGGTTGACTGAGTGACCATGGCCTTTAGAGGCAGTGCTTCTCCAGTTTTACGCCACACCATTGATTCTCTTTTAGACAAGGGATCATAGTAGAGGACCTTAGTTTCATCTCCTGTAACAATGGTTTGCAGAACTTCTCTCGTTGCCAAGGCAGAGTTCCAAAAAAGCCGGACAATATATGACTCGTTGCTGCTTTTGGGCTGAGGAAAGAAGTCTAGGAGCCCATCTTGCACTGACTTATTCATGTTTAAATGTTCATGAATAATTCGATGGACTGTTGTTTTAGAAATGCCCGAGCATGCTGCTGCTATTTCTGTAACTATGAGCCGCCGGTCTTCCATAATGTCTCCTTCCACAAGAGCAATGTTTTCAGGACGCTCTTCGTCTTCAATGCTTTTTACCCATTCTTTTACGGTAGAATATAAGGGGGATGCTTCTCCATACACACCGTCCAATTGCTATTTAATTTCATTTAAAATAAGTCCTTTTGTGAAGAACTTAATAACAGCTGGAAACTCCATTTTGAGCATGTCACGATCTTCTACACTTTAGCATTCTTTATGCAACTATATCTGGACATGGAGGATCAGAAGTTAAAGCTGCAATGATTTACTTAATAGATAAGGGTTTTGTGAAGGCGATGATCCTTATCGGCGAGGCCAGAAACTTATGAACCTACCCTTGTATTTCAAAACTTCGAAGGAAAATTTTCTTGGCGGAGTACACTTCATGTTTATAATAAAATACCTTAATTTTTGTTACAGTCGTGTTATTGTGATTTTCTTTCGTGGATAAATTTCTCAGTGTGAAGTTTCAATAAAGTTTTGTCTTTTTTTTTTTCTCCTTCCTAGAGTTTTTCCTTGCCCTGAGAAGGTAATGCCAGATATCTTTAAGGCTCTAAAGACTCCGAGCTCATTTGCTAGAATAACACTGCAGTCAAAACAATAAATAAAGCATAAAAGAATTATTACAAAGCACTCACCGTTACTTTTTAAAAGGGTAGTATAAAACGCTAATAAAAACAAAGGCACTAAATCAGTGATCTGTTAAGTCCAGGGATAAAAATCGATTTACCGTTCTTTTATAGTATTTGTTAAAACGGGATATTTATACAGAAGATATAATTTTTGGGAAATTTGCTGATTTTGCTAAAAACAACATAACACTCACGAGGTAACATTAAAATAAATGTGACCAACTTGGAAACTAGAAATGTTACTATTTAGTGAGCTTTATAATGTGTCCTAAACCAATATTGAAATAAAAACAACACAGAGCGAGAACTTTAGAAAATGGTTTTCAATGAACTATTAGTGTAGATAGTACCATTTACAACTTCAGAGTTCAGAAAAAAAAATCCATGGGCGATCATGAGTTTGATGGATTTTAACATGCTTTACGTCAAACTGCAAGTGTTGTTTAGAGCAAATCTAACTCTTTTCTGTGCAAATTGGTAGGTAAATAGAACAGCCGTTGCAAAATGAATTCATTTCATTGCTTCAATCTGAACAGAACGCTTTGAGTCCATAGATTGATAATCCGCTCTTTTTCATGCTCAAGCATTCGGTGTCTTCTAGCGGGGCATTTTGCGTTTATAATCATAACAGAAATTTGTATTATTGAAGTTGATATTTTTATTCCTTATAATTTAGCAACGTGTTGCTTTATTTCTCCAATTTTGTTTTTGTGTATTTTCAGGTAATATTTCAGTAGTCTTGAACCAAAAAAGACTATTCAGTGAAAATCTATATACACCTATGCTCTACTGCTGTAGATACTTGTCACTCCCAATAACGGAACAAAAAATGTGTCCGTTACCGTTCATTTTATTTTATGTATTTATTTTCTTCGTCTTGCTTTATAATGTAAAAAAAAAAAAAAAAAAAAAAAAAAAAAAAAAAAACACAGACACAGAAAACTGCCATTACCCAGTATGTAGTTATATAGTAATACTTACGTAAATAGCATCAGTTCATTTAAAAGTAATGAACGCCGTGATTGGTCCATTACCAAAAAACATAGCGTATTAACCAAGTATTTTTTCCCCGCAATATATTAACTTTTTAACCAGGTATTAATTAAAGAGTGGAAATGTCAAACGTTCTGTGTCATTTTTAAATGTAATAGTTTTATTTTAAAAGTAGTTCTTTGTGCCCGGATGCATATTCCTAGCCGTGCTCTAAGTGTGTATACATGGATGAAGTAGTTAAAATACTCGTTAGCAGGCAATGCAGTTTTAAATGCTATGCTGTCATCTGGTGTTCTGAGTGCCATAACAATATGTGAAAATATTTATAGTACAGAAATGTATAGTAAGTGGTCATAGCTTTTTGATTTGTGATAGAGATTTCGCTATTATAGAGGAAAGAAGGATAAGTAAGATCTTCATTCCCCAAGATTTACATAGGATTTTAGATCAAGATAAAGCTATACATACTTTTCATGTAGTTCCAATGGAGTCAAGTGATTTCTTTGATTTTAAGAATGATGTTGATTCACAGTTAACATTAAATAAGTGCAACGTTTCAAAATGTACAATGCTTAAAGTATCTCGATCTCATCCATCTCAAATAGTTATTAAAATAACTTACTCGCCATTAGAAGGGGGGAGAGTTTTTAAAGTTTTAAAGAGAGAAAAATCAGTTGATATACAACAACCTGTACTTCGTCTGAAAGATCAACCCCGTTTATCGGGTGGGGAAAAAAAAAAAAAAAAGATCTCTCGTCCATGTTGCCAATCCATCCTGAAGAGCACAGAAAGTTTTGTGAGACATCAATTTCAACCCCTGTGTAAGAATGAAAAACTAAACTCTTCCTGTCAGTTGTGAGGAGAAAATATCAAGATTGATATTCCTGTACATATTTCATAGTAATATATATTTGTACTTTTGTCCTTAATAATATTTTGTGCTTAAAAGTTACAAGTACTGTCTATTTTCCTACTGTGCCATAACTCTAAAGAAAATTAAAGTTTTTCCCCCAACATATTTTTTTACATTTTACTAATTATTAATGTTATTTTGTAAATATTTCCGTCCAAAACCTGAAATAAAATATAACAAAAGTTTGAATAGCACTTATAACTGACTCTTCCTTCTTCTTCTTCTTCTTCTTCTTCTTCTTCTTCTTCTTATTATTATTATTATTATTATTATTATTATTATTATTATTATTATTATTTTCGCTCTGTGACGATTGAATTTTGGCAACAGTTTGTTATGCAAAATAAGTTCGTAGTAAAAAAAGTCTTCATAATGATTTGGTGAAATAAATTAATTGCGAACAGATATGGCTAGTTTTTTGCTTATCCTGTAAAATTTACAAAATTGCACTCTTCAATTTTTGCTTTGATTATACTATCGCGACATCTGTTAGTTGCTGATCAGAGAATTTAGTTCACTTATTGTCGGGAAGATGACACTAGTTTTGCAACCCTTCCTGGTTTTAAGTGATGTTTTTAACGGTGAAATTTCTTGGGGGTTTCGGAAAGCAATGGAAAAAAAAAAAAACCCCTGTCCACGTTTGCGGTAGTAAAATATTTATTAGAAAAGGATGTTATGTTAGCAGAAAAAAGACTTCAGAAAACAGAAAAGTATCACTATTGAGCAAGCAGTTTGTTAAATATAACAATACTTACGTTAATTGCTTGATTTCATTTAGAAGTAAAGAATTCTGTACTACATATTGTATTTACTAATTTATCCAACGATTATGCATATAACGAAGTGCATGCAGCTACACATAACGCAATCTCAGAAGGTCGTTTCAGATCGTCAGTGCATACATAAGATGATAAGACATAAACTGTGTGAAACTTCTTCTTATTAAGCAGTGAAAAAAATATGTTGATTAAAATTATTACTTGAGCTTGGTGTTATAACTGTATGCGGTATTATTTACAGAGGTTCAGTTGCTATATCAGTTTTTTTAATTAATTGCGTGGGGGTATGTGCGCGGAGCGGCTGTATAAAGTGAACCTTGTATAGGAGGCAGGGTTCACTGCAGTTGAACCGCATCTATCTGCCTGGTTACAGCGTACTGCCGGGATAATTAAAAACAACCATTGTTTCCTGAACGTTTTATTTCCCCATAACACGGGTTTGTTATCTTGTCTTATCTTCAGACCGGTTAATAGCAGCTTTCGTTATAAAAGTGTGATGCAAGGCGCTCTGCCCTCCAGCATGAGCGCTTAACAAGAGTTTTATAAGGTTACTGTGCTCCCTTATCCGCGTGCCCAGCGATTCTTTGTTGTTTCGCGGTGTTTGTTAGCACAAGCTCCAACAGCTCTGCGCGTCAGTTGTCTTCCTAGGGAGCTACACAAAAAGCAGTTCAGGGTAAAGCACAATAACTTTGATTTTATCAAAGTTGTATTTAAACACTTCTACCACTGTGAAACGATGTATCTTTAAAAGAAGTCCCTCTGCTTCTTCTTCTTAGTCGCCGTCGTCTTCCGACATGCGTTCCAGGAAAACGGGGACGTTTCAAGGCTGTACAACTGGATGCATCAGCAGTGCCCACCTGAATTGCTGCAATTTGAGGCGGCAACATTGACAGTGCGAAATAACACCATCCGAGAGCATACCTAGACGTTTTCACACGTTATCGCCAATCACAGCTTCATAAGTAACGTCATCCTTAACGGTGAACTACTATCTTCCTTCTCATTGGACAAAACACACCGTAATCATCGACAAGTTTTCACAACCACATTTGTTCTGTTCTTAAATATACGACCACTATATTTTATTTACAAAGCTGGCACATACAAAGCATGCGGTGTTTAAAATAGCTGTGTGAGATAATAGAAGAAAGTCGTTTAAGCCATAAGTCCTTGTGTGTGAAGGATATTCGGCCACTCGGGGTACGAGGGTTACCTTTAAGTTGTTACAACCTAGTGAAGTGACGCCAGTGAGATATGTCATTACTATTTTTTAAACAATTGACATTTGTTATTGGGGAAAAAAAAAAACAGTGCAGCTTAGAAATTGACCGAGTAGTTTGTTTACAGCGAGCGATTAAACAAAGCAATTTTACGAAAAAAAAAAAAAAAATTAAATTTCACGGGAAGGTTTTCTTTTGATGGTGATATTTATTTATTTGTTTAGTAAAGGCCTAACTCAACAGCAATGCATAGAATCGCTTCGTTCAACTTTTGGTAATGAAGTACCATCAGAAAAGACTGTTTACAATTGGTTTGCAGAATTAGGTTATGGTCTTGCCTGAGTCAGTGATGAATTTCGTGAAGATCGATTAAAATCGACTGTCATTCCAAAAACATCGATACTGTGTGCAACATGACTGAAGAAGATCGGCAAGTGAGATAGAGGCATCCTTAAGCATACGTAAACTGCAGTACATTCGATTTTGCATGAACATTAAGCTGTGGAAAAGATCTGTTCCCGATGGATTCCACATAATTTGACCGAAAGGTGTAATGAATTGCTCATAAAAACCCACCAAGGAACTGCTAAATCCGTATACAACATCGCAACAGATGACGAAACTTGGATATATTCGTATGAACCGGAAACTAAGCAACAATTCACTGTTTGGATGTTCCAAAATGAACCGAATCACACAAAAGTTGTTCGTTCACGAAGCACTTCCAAGAAAATGATCGTTTGTTTCTTCGGTTATACTGGACATGTCGTAACCATTCCTTTAGAGGATCGAAGAATAGTTAATGCTGTTAACAACAATTTTTTGCCAGAAGTTATGGATAAAATCAAGAAAAACAACCGAAAACGTCGCATCATTTTTCATCATGACAATGCCAGCTCTCACACAACACGTCAAACAGTTTATTATTTGAGGTAGAAAAACATCGAATTTATATCTCATTGTTCGTATTCACCTGATTTATAGTCTAAGACTTCTTTTTGTTCCGGATTGTCATGCATAAAATTCGTAGACAGCGATTTTCATCACTTCAAGAAGCTGCTGAAGCCTTTAAAAACCAAATTATTAAATATAACTTCAAGAAAGGGTGGGGGGGGGGAAGTTTCGAGAATCGGTCACAAGCAAAAGTGTATAAATCTTAAAGGCAACTGTTTTGAAAAGCAATAAGACAGTTTCTTTCTTTTCTAGGTTTTGTAACAACTTAAAAGGTAACCCTCGTTAGAGGTTTTGTATACGTCGATTTTCCTTGTTTTATTTTATTGATCTGAGAATACTGTTCTTAATAACTAGGGGAGTTATTCTAGACGAGTATTATTTTAATGTCATATCAGCTTTTGTAAAAAAAGAAAAGAGTGCAATTTACAAACTTGCTTAGTTATTTTTAACATTTTGAGAAAGTGTATGATAGAGTAGATTGTATTATTATTATTATTATTATTATTATTATTATTATTATTATTATTGTCAAATGATAAAGGAGTAAGATAAGGCTGTGAATTATCGAATTTATTATTTGATTTACATAAAAACGTTGATGAAGATCTGGAAAACAAGTAACCCACAAGGATTAGCTACAAAGAAATACAAGCACAGTGTTTTGCGAATGATGTACAAACCAGTATCTCGCCAGGTAAACTGATTGTATACTTCGCGGCAAGGTTTTGAACTGACAGAATGTTGAGCACTGAGTAAGCAATAAACACTTGTTTCTCCATGCCAAAATTGAAATTTATTGAAACTGTATTCCAACAGAGTACTCAAAAATACACATTTTATCAATTCAATACAAAATAAAATAATACTAATCTTACTTACCTCCTGTAGATTTTTCTAGATTTGTTTTCTTTACATTGTGATCAACTCCAGGTTATTAGTGAATCATGTTTATTGCTGTATTATGTTATCCTTTATCTGACTTATTGTGCTTTTCTTCCTCTTAATCATTATTGTCCATTTCTCTCTACTTTGCCCAAATAATTCCTTATTGTTTTTATTTTCTTCTCTCCTTTTATAGTTATCTAATCAATATTTCTCCATCTAAATTGTTCCTTTTGTTTGCCATGATATTCTCTTATAACAATCATAGCTACTTTTCCTTTTGCTATTGCCATTTTTTCTGTTCATTCCAACTTTCATTAGAACTTAACCTTGTCCCTAGACAATTAAATTTCCTTACTATATTTCTCTTCTATTTAACTACAATTTCTCATATTTTCTCAATTTATAACTCTTTTAAAACCATGGTCTTTGATTTCTTTTAATTTATTTTCAATCGTTACAAAAAGGATTTAATTGCCCTTCTCAATCCTTCACTAGATAATAGATACTACTAAATCATATGCAGAAAGCAACCATAGTATTTCTTTATTGTTTATTACTGGTAAATGTATCCTTTCTTCTTGAATCTCGACCAGGATGTCATCAATATAAAAATTAAACAGTATTTGACTTAATTTACAGCCTTATCCTACTCCTGTTTTACTGTGCATCCGTTTCTTTGTTATTGAAAATTTGACACAAAATGGGTTCTCATTATATATCTTTGTACTATTTTATAAACGTATTGATTACCCCTTTGCTTTTTAATTTTAACCACAACGCTTCTCTATTAATGGCATCAAATGCCTTTTCAAAGTCTATAAATACCATGTAAAACTTCCCCTTTTGTTGCTCAAATATTTATCGACAATTGTCGTTTTTACGAACACATTATCCTATATTCCTCTCTTGATCTGAAATCTATTTTGAAACTCTGATTATTTTCTCTACCTATTTCTATAATCTACTTATTAGAATTCCGGTAAACACCTTTCCTAAAATGGAAGGAAAACATATACTTCTACAGTTAACTGTACTTACATCACCATTTCCTTTATATATGGGTACTAATCATGTTCCTTTTCCACGTCTGTGGTATCTCCCTTACTTTCATTATTTTATTAAGCACTGTTTTTCCCCTAGTATCCCCTTCAGCCCAAACTTTCCAAAGTTTCCCTGCCTTACCATCAATCCCATTTGCTTTCTTCACCTTTAACCTTCTAATTTTGTCATAGAATTCTGTATCCATAATTTCCATATCTAAGTCGCCCTGATTTCCTAGGAAATCTATTTCTGCCCTAATTAAACTCTCCTGCCCTAATAATGCCTTAAAAAGAGTACACCAACTTTCTGTAATTTATTTTTACCCCCTTGTCCCATTTCTGCAAAAACTTTTAACTACTGATCATAATTTCCTTGTATCATGGGTTTTTGCCACATCATTTAACATTTGGGTTTTCTCTGTTATCAGAGCTTTCTTCAATTCAATTTCAAATACACTAAGTTGTGTCTAAATTCGTTGGCAATACAGTGTTGTTTTCAGTATATCTCCTTGTAACGTTATGACTTTGCGCCACATAGGATTTCAGAGCCTGTATGCCGTCGCGGTAATACTTTGCAGGACTGTCTCACCCATATTCACACTATAGTTATGTCTTTCTCCGCGGAATGCATTTTCGAAGAGGTGGAAATCAGAGGGCGCAAGGTCCGGGCTCTAGCATGAAACAGGAAAGACAATTCACCAAAGTGAGTGCATGGATTTGTATATAGCTTATAAGATTTTTTTAATTCGTGTTTAACGCCCGTTTTAAATACTAAGGTACCACAGGCAGTGGACACTGATGATGAAACGATAAATTGGGGAAGAATATTTTTTAAGGAAGGAAATGTTCCAAGCCTAAGTTTAGGGTACCTCCCGACCATTTGCCATTTATGAGGACTGAGAAAAACCTGGATAAAACCCCAGTCAGGGAGGACGGTCCCGGTGGGAATGGAATCCCAGACCTCCCGCTCACGAGTTCGCGCGTTAACGGCCTCGGCTACCCGTGGCGGTATATTCGAGGATGAAACCGCTAAACTCCCGAAGAGTTTTGGCATATACAGTGAGGTTATGTAAGTTACGCCACTGAAGCCACAAAATAGTGTTTATATTTTTACTGAAACCATAATAAAATAGTACAATATTTAAAACTAATAAACATAAGCACTGACATATTTTGAAAACGATGCCCCTCAGCAGCAATACGTTGCCGGTATAATTCCTATACTTGTCTGCCTTATCTCCTGGCGATCGGAATACGTTTCTTGTCGTTGAGAGAAGGTGTTTCGTAATTTTTTATTAAGTTGACGAAGTTTCGCTACATAGAACACGATTGCCACATATATATCATACATAAAACCCCGTTCTTCAAGGCTGTGTTTATGTACTGGCAGAGTTAATTAATTAGCACAATTTACACGCAGTGAATACACCGATAACACACAACTCACTGATAAATCGTCCCTAACTACAAGCTGGCACCTGCATTACAAGGCCATGGAGACTGACTTCCCCCAGTAAGTAACCGCGCTCTGCCGGTCCATAGCTCAAATAAACTTACTGTACTTTGGAGTAAACTGCTTCACCAGGGGAAAATACATAGATTAAAGAAATCCTTTCAGTGTTACATTTCAATGGCTGAGGATATTGTCTTAATATTTTCTTTCTTCTTAGCCAGGCCGGAAAAAAATCGTAATCTCAGCCTTGTAACTTGCATGCAACTCTTAACAGATTGTTATTCTGTTCCCTGTGATCACCAGTAAAGCTCTGAGGGATTTAGCACAACTCAATTCTAACTGGTAGATAAGTGTTCGAATTGCCGACATTAACATGAAGGCGAACAGCGAATCAATTCGTGGTGTAGATTAGGTGTTTGATATCAACGAGGCCTAGGTTTCATTGTGTAATCTGAGAGGGCCTTGAAAGTTTCGTAAGGTAATCGCTGCGAAGTGATACTGTCAGATAAAACGATGCTTGCCGATAAGGGTCGGACATTAGCATTTGTTGGACATAATTTTGCATTGCGTACAAATAGAGTAACTTCACGTGATAAATTACATCGTTGCAGCCATTGTAGTTGATCAGCGGTTAGAGCTATTTCACCTACAATGAGTTCTTTCAAGTGGCGGCCGTTACATTCATTTAACCCAAAATGATACAAAGCAACTACCAAACAAATTTACACAAATTTTCACTGCTGGAGGGTATGTGCATAAAAGAATTGTTACTTCAAAAGTAAAATTGATAAATAACTGCTAGTTTTCTCGTATTTAATATACATGACTGTTGGCATTAATCTACTGTAACATATACTATCCAAAGAAGAATGTGCTGTTACACATTCTGTTAAAATTATTTATTTGGTTTATTTACGGACGCTCTTTAACATCTTAGGTCATCAGCATTCCATTCAATTCAGAGCGTGAAATGGCCGATAAATTTTGCTCAGAGGCCTCTTCTTTCAACTTGGGGTTCTTTTACGTGCCGTAAATCTACAACATGGGACCCACGGCTTTACTTCCCATCCCGAAGACAGCCATACTTAGAATTTTTGCGCCCGAAAAAAAATCATTAATCCTGGCCGGGATAGAACCCGCTAATTTGAGTCTACTGGGCAAGTATGGTTACCACTAGACCTAAGTAAGTATTATTTGGTATTACCTAAGTATTAAGTAAGTACGCATGAGCATTCATGCTGTTCGTGCCTGTATTTCTCATCTTGCACTGAAAGGAAATCAGATTAATATCAGGTGACAGCATTTTAAATTGTTCTCAAAGGCCCAAGAAAACAAAGATATTCAAATGTACTCCTCAACAATTTTTGTCAACACAGAACAGATTAACTATGCAATTTTGGATTAGGTTTAGTAGAAAATGTGAATTCTAATTTAAATTATATTAATTTTGTGTAGGAAAAATAATATTTTACCATTTGCCATCTTTGAAGAAACTATAATGTGTACAACAGTTATCAAAAATAATAAATTAATAATCATTAAAATAATTGATCGCAGCTTTTTTGCTTGCGTGTTGCATGGTTTATTACCAATAATTGTAATTACGGTCAAAATACTTTTTTATCAATAATTTCACTTTGCGGAATCTTAATATGAATATAATTTAAGGCTATTTGAACAATGTAATGCTTTTTTTTTGTATACCAGAATTATAAACAGTGTTTATTGTTTGTCAAAATCGTTAGCTACATTATGATACTAGAAAATTCATAACTTAATATTAGCTACCATGTGAATTAATAGAATTTGATAATACTAATTTGAAATACATGCCAACATCTGTAATATCCTTAATATGTTTACTGTTCATCCAATTAAATAATCTTCTATACATTCTGATAGGAATCATAAGATTTTGTCGGTATTAGTAACATTTCAACTTGTTCAGTTGGGGCTAAACATTCTTGTGACAAATCCAACTTTGCCAACAATAATAACTATAGATAAATGAACTAAATAATCTCCATCGATACTATGATGTCACAAGTATAGTATATGAAGTCATTGACTTCAGAGTAATTATTAGAAAATGTACATTAATATTAATTTTAGTTTGTTAATATTGTTTTAAAATTTTTGTGTGAAATAGTGTTTGAAACTGGATTATTTAGCACATTCAAAAAAAAAAAAAAAAAAAAAAAACTTTGTAGCAGAGAAGTTTAAAGTTAATTTTGCTAGAAAGTTATTTAATTTTTGTATTTTGCAATAAACATTAACGATATTATTTTGGTCATGTTCTTCCTTAGTACCTATCTTTACGACTATTTGCTTACATAAGACTAAATTTACATTAGTTTAAAGAAAGTTGGGAATTCATTTATATATTTATTCACAATCTTGCATTTCTTATTTTCTATATTTAGCAATTTTCTGCAGATGTGAAACATTTACATAAAACAAATGTAAGACAAAGAAAATTTCATTACTGAATAGCATAAAATGTCCTGCATGAAAGTATTTTTACATGAACATGTGAAATATTTTGTGTAGAGAGAAAATATTTATTTTTATTACATACTCACAAATTTATTTGATAAAACAGTGTTTTTGAAAGTTTACAGATATTCATAACTAATATTATAGAGGAAATGTATACACATTTTCAGAACCACATCTTCAATAGTTGAATAGAGATAATTTGTTATTTATATAGTGTGCAATTACATTTAAGTTACCTTAGAATTTGGTTTCCTGTCATCGTAAGGTATAAGTTTTTATTTATAACTTTATTTAATGTCGCCTAACAGCATAGGTCTTATAGCGAAGACAAGTTACACATTTATATTATCATCATGTAAAGGTTTTACATAAGTATAGTAATTCAAATATGCAATAATGTAATAACAAGTTTGACTCAATATGTTCATAATATGGTAGTAAGTTTAAAATATTTTAAGAATTTAAATAATGATGATAATTTGTTTGATACATTTAATGCTGCCTGAAGATCTGGAGGAATTTGATGGTTATTCCTATAGCTGGAGTATTTATCTCATTCAGTGATAATGTATTTGACTGTCAGTTTTTTATTACAATGTTCACAAAATAGAGGTTCTTGTCTGGCTTAAAGATAGTCTGTGTTAATTTGGTGTGGCCAATTCATAATTTAGAAATTAAGACCTGTTGATGTAAGTTAAGTTTTATATGCATATACATGGGAATTGTGTGTTGGAGTTTCACTTCATGCTATTTGCTGTTTTGGTAATTTTCTCATCAGTTGGTAATATCAGCTTTTTCCTAATGTATAATATAGCATCTTCATGGGGATAGGGATAGGAGAGTGAATTGGTGGTTGTCTTATTGCTTCCTTTGTACCTTTTGTCTGCTTTTTTATTGCTCACTATTCTTTGATGAAAGATATCCACATTAAATTTACTTGCTTACCTTCAAGAATATTTTTATTATGTGCATTTTGAATTTCTTTGGTTAATAGATTACTTGTTAAAAGATTTTGAAAAGAGTTTAAAGCTTTATTGGAATCAGAATAGATTACATTTTTAGATTTCATAGCTTGCAAGGTTTTTTTGAATGAAAATTTTTCACTGAAGAAAACGGTGTAAAAAATCTGGTAATTTATATAATTTGTATGTTCTGTAGATATAACAGCACATACGTTTCCTTTATGAGACTGGGAACCATCCGTGTAGACCTTTATATAGTCTTAATTCTGTGCATTTAATTCTTTTAAAAAATTCTTATACACCATAACTTGACTTTTAGCATATGGAGACATATCCCAATTTATTTTTGGGGTTGTAAGTTTCCATGGCAGAATTTCATTTAATGTTCCTGCTGATCAACATATGAACAGATAATCCTAATTGTTTTAGATAACAATATGATCTTTCACAGAAGAGCTTTGAGAATTATCTGTTTATGTAAAGGTGATACATAATGCAGGAAAATTATATAAAGCAGATAACTGTAATGGCGAAGGGGAGAATGGCCATGACATTGATAAAAAATGTTTATATATGATGGCAGTAATGAGTATTGATTTGAAAGGCTTTATCCTGCCTTGGTTGAATCACAATGGATTTATAGGGGGAAATTTGGGAAATTAAGGAGGAATGATGTAATTTTAAGAATCTTGTGTAAACTAATTTAGGATTTACCAATAATACTGCAAATACAGGAGCTTTGATGGAGTTTGGAAACGTAAGTGTGAGAGGGTTAATGTTGGGGAAAATACTGATATTGTTTAAAAAGTTTTCCCTGAGATAAGAAGAAAATGTAGACATTATGATTAACTGCTGGCTGAAGAAAGTCGGAGAACATTTATTTAGAAATGTGTTAGGAGAATTTTGGGGTAAAATTGGATATTTTAGAAGAAATTGTTGGAGGGAAGTGAACTCAACAATGGAAGATATGGATTGACAAATTTTTATTTGCCCAGATTAGGGAGAAAAGTGCACTGGCGTACTATAAAAATAAAAGATGACCCAGAAATGGAGAAGTATATTGAAATGTGTAAGAAAAATGAAAGAGAATGAAACAGCCAGGTTTCGATTAGGTGTTCGAAAATTAAGTGGAATAAGGGAGAGATTATCCCAGGATTTTGTTCTGTTTGTGGGGTGAAGAAAGATAAAATTTATTTAACCTTCCAAATAAAGCCACAAATGATTGGAGAAATTTTAATAAGAAAGAAATGGTTACTGAGGAATAAATAAATTGTATTGAAAAAGGTTTTTGAAGTTCATGAGCAGATATCTATATTAGGGAAGTTTTTGTGGAAATTAAGAATGAAACAGAAATTGTCAGTTGAAAGGCATGTAACTTAGATAATAAAAAATAACTAGATAATATACTGACCTTTTGTATATTAAGTTAAATATTTTATTTGGTATTGTTTCAGGAATTGAAATAAGAATAACTGTGTTTAATTTAAAATTAAGTAAAAAAATGAATTGTAGCATACATTCTATCCAGAGGGACTACACCTAAGAATGGCCAGGACTAAATAGCCGAAGAGCTGTCTTAGCATTTTAATAATAAAATAAAATATAGAGAGCAGATGAAGTTTACAATGATTTCAAAGTCTCAGAAATTAATTCTAAGAACTTTAAACAAACATTGTTTTAGAATGTAGCTGCTACTTTCCCACGAGTGTAAGTTTAAACATTATTAGAATCTGCGCTTACAACGCAGAATTGCTGAATTTGTAGGTGGTTGGGGACCTGGTAAAAGCTGCGCAGGACTGCTTTATCCATCTTTTCGACATTTTCTTAGCGAGCTAAAAATATGAATCGACACGCTCTCTTTCGATGGTGCGTCCTCGCGTCAGATTTATTGAGGTCACTCTTATGGGATGAAAGTTCACCTTGGTGACGACCTTGGGCACCGGAAGTTGGAACTAACTCCGGTTTCCGATAACCCTAGGTAGAGGTAAGAAACCATTATGGTAAAATCACTCTTTGTTCAATAAAAATACGTCATTCTAAATTGTATTTATTCATTTATATGGTAGAGCTAAGGCCATTATGCCTTCTCTTTCGCTGTAACAATCTAATAATAATTACATTAAGTTATAGCGACAATATTATAATCATAACATTGACAGTAAATATAATTACCACAGTAGCACACAATCTACATTTACAAAAAATATTGTGCACATTGCATAAATAGCTACAATAAAAATGAAAATGTAACACCTGGAACAACTCAGCCCAAACAACAAAAACCAAAGAAGCAAAAATAAACAAATCACTCACTCACACAGTTTAATATACACTTGTTTATATATGCATTGATATAAAATTATTGGGGTGTTTTTAACTCAGTGTAATATTGTCATTCAGATATTCCTTTACAGAATAATTGGCATTTGTACATGGGTATTTTCCAAGAGCAGGTTTAAAAGATTCACCATTGTTAATTAAGGCTTTTGGGCAGAGGCAAGAATATTTTGTACTGAAATGCATTCATATTAAACGCTTTTTGATGGGAGGAAATTGTTGAAGCCCGTCTATGTAGATTTGCTTTTTGTCCAGTATTGTCATTTATATTTTGAATTTGTACAAAAATTTCTTTATTTCTTAAATAAAAGTTCTTGAGAGATAATATATATGTACGGGGAAGAGTTAAAATTTCAAATTGCCTAAAGAGGTTTCTGCATGAATGTCTGCTACATGTACCGGCAATTATTTGTATGATTTTTTTCTGTAATAGCAAGACACGCCCACTTTTTACTGAGTTTTCCTAAAATATAAGACCATATTACATCACTGAGTTGAAATAGGCATAGTAAACTAGTTTTAAAGTCTTAATTGACTCCCAACACTACTAATGCACGTATTGCATAGCATGCACTGCTAAGTTGATCAGATCGATGTGATCTTTCTAATCCTAATGACTATCGATTCCTATACCAAGGAATTTAATATTTTTGGTTCGTAGAAGTACACTGTTATAATATCCTATCTGTAATAGTGGATTTGGAGATCTGTGAGTGATGAATTTCATAATATTTGTTTTATCTACATTTACAGACAAATTGTTTGCTTTGAACCAAGATAAAACATGATTTAGATACATAAATTTATGCTAATACATAAGTATGGATAATGAAAAATATTACCTAAGACGAAAGAAAAAAAAGAGCATAATAATAAAACATATGTACTTTTTAACGATTTTAATAGTAGCATTTGGAAATCCTAATTACTAACTTAAAAAGTCAGCAAAACCAAGTAGAAAAATATTGACGATAACTTAACAAATTAAACTTTAAAAAAAAGTAGTTTGTCATTACAAAAACAAAAGTTTCGCTTTAGTGCTATTTGATTGTAAAGTTTAACATGTTAATAGGAATAACATAATAGAATTTAGTAGAAGTTATAATATTTTCTAATATTTTTCCCCCTAAGTTTTAGCTGCAGAAATATACGCCAAAGTGCTTTTCTGGCGAGGTAGGGTACCATTATTCTTTAAATTCTGGCAACAAATTGTAAGAAGCTGAATATTCAACAGTCCTGAAAGCAATTCTGACTTGAGTCTACAAATTTTGTTACAACAGACAAAAGAAACATCCAAGAAATTAATGACACAAGAAAGAACAAACTGCGAAAAATATCTACACAAAGAAGAGGTGTTTGTGCAGTTTATCTTGTGAAATGAGATCTTAAGATGACACTAACATCTGTGTAGAGTGCAATAATAAGACTGAGTCTGTAGTTGGATTCAGGTAAATGACTACAAAAAAAAAAACAGCGTCAACTATTTGTAACTCCAAAAAAAAAAAAAATGCTCAAAATAGAGCTTTCTATCTAAGCCCTGACATCTTTAAATTTTGTGGACGTTTAAATACTGCAGTAGTATTAAATAAAAAAAGGGGGGCTATTGTAGAGTACAGGGAAGGATTTGGAAGGATTTAATTTGATTGTTTTGGATTCTCAGGGGTAATGTTATTTCTTCCTCTCCGATGATTGGTTTCCGCTGACATATTTTGCCACGGCTGTTGAGACTGGATACTTTTGTGGTCCTGTGACCAGAGGGGAAGGACTATATGGATATTGATAAGATTTCTCGTTATGGCAGATGAAACACAATTTATTTTTCATAAACTATTTCACATCAGATGTATAGACGTTAAATAACAGTAATACCTCTAAAACTCTGCTCTTGAACTCCACTAAATTCAAATAATTCTGAGACACAAATGCCTAATCTTCACTGATATTTTTCCACGAAAGATACTCTTCTACTGAACTGAACTAAGACAGATAATGGAATCGCTAGTGCCTAGTCTTCCACAGTAATTTGGAATCGAGCTGAGAATGACTTTTCTTCCAACCAGGTGAACTGAACGGAATATGTGGATCGACTGCCCCTGGGCCAGAATTTCTCCAGAATTTGTATTTTATTAATTCCCTGGCCTGTTACATAGGCGCAGCCTTACAGGTACAAAATTGACATTGATTAAACATTAACATGTGATATTTGTTTGAGTGAAAGGGCTTTTGGAAGCCCATACAAGGGCAATAGGGCTTGCCCAGGGGAACAGCTTCTGTTGATGGAACAAAGGCTTTGGGGCATGTGTTATTATACATATAAGGTGGTCTTGATGTATACTTAACCTAAAATTAACAGTAATATTTACAAGTATATACAGTTTATAGCAATTCCAGTGTTTTCTTGGATGGTGAGTCATTAAAAATTTGCGTATCCCCTGGGCCGCAAAATCGCAAGACTAAATAAACGTGCCAGTCTGCCGGTCTCACGAAGCTATCCTTATTCTTTCAAATGTGTTTGTAGAAAAATCTAGAATGTTTTCTCCCATCCTCGCATCTCTATTGGATAATCCGTTTCCTAATTTTTTTTTCTCTGCTATATTATTTGTCAGATAGCTAATGTGACTTCTTACATGTAACCCACATACATATTACATGGAACCGTTAGAATCTCCCTTCAAGGTTATTCCCTTGTCTTTTCACCCCTGTATGTTTATTGCTTTATTACGTCTTCCTTTACAATTTCCTAACAGTATACAAATAAACATTTTAATCAAGGATTATCCTTTAGAAATTTCTCCAGAAAATATTAGTTTGCCAGGGTCATTTTACAAATATTGTTACAATAGGAAACAGAAATTCCCAGGTCAGATTTTATGACTGGGGTAGCTTTCTGCAAGAAAGCAAGATCACAAACAATAATTCAACTCTTGTACAGGAAATAAAATGACATTACACTCATGACTATAATAAGGAAGTTATATAAAATGACTTGCTATTATTACTCTAATTAAATTTGGGGGTGGCAGCTTATAAATACTGTCTCAATACTGAAGATGTTTAAATTAACGGCTGCCTAAGTGCAGCTGCTTGTAAAGTTAGTATTTTTATTTTTACCGAAAAGCATAAAAAATGAAATTGCATTTAAAACTGAATTAACCTGCATTATACGAGATGAATGATGCCCCTCAGCGGCAATACATTGCCAGGATCTGCATAGGGAATTCTTGTATTTCATCAAACTTTTCTTCCGCAAGAACTTGGTGGTTCAGAACACGTCTGTTATCATTGAGAAATTCGGTATATCGTATATGTTTAACACGGTGACAAACATGTTCTCTGCTTGGAACACGGTTGCCAAGAATTGCCACAGCAGTTCTGTGCAAGAATCCGTTTCCTATTGTGTATCGTGTATTATTTGTAGTGGTAACACAAATGCCTGCTAAACCCAAGATAACGGGTTTAATCCCGGCCAGGATCGATGGATTTTTTCGGGCACATATCCTAAGTATGGCTTTCTTCGGAAAGGAAGTAAAGCCGTGGGTCCCGTGTCAGATTTATGGCACGAAAAAGAACCTCAACCCTGAAAGAACTGGCCTGCGAGCAACATTTACCGTCTGTTTCATCTCTGAATGGAATGGCACGCTGATGACCTGAGATGTTAAAGAGACCCAATGCATACACCGAGTAAAACCCGAACGCACCGCGAACCACGCCCTGACCAAACTACTAGCTGCTATCTGCACATGCTAGGAATATTAGAGGGAGTAGTCTGTTTACAGAATCAAATCCACGCCGTTAAGGCACAGATTGGTGGGTGGAGGTCTGCTGTTTTATTCCGCTCAGCATCATCCCATCTGACTGAGGCGTTTCCTGGTTTTACTCATTCACAAATGAGAAGCGCTCAGATGACACGTAACTAAAATAACCTCAGTATAACGAGCTGTTCCATTCCAGTGATTGTTCAGTGACTTCTGTGTTTTATGAGATCTGTGCACCACCTTTGCTTTCTGAATTCATGTTGTATTTGACTCAATTTCTTTATCCTTTTGTCTTTAATTGAGTTTAATGTTATTCTTGAAATGGTGACCGATGATGATTATGGTTTTAGAGGGTATTATACTTGGAGTGGATAACGCCTTACTGCGGTTGGTGAACTGTAGCAAATTCTCTTGTCAGCTCGTGTTCGTGCTTAGAATCGTTATGGGGACATATTTTGTATTGTTATAGCCATTCCAGTGTGTAAAATTCATTTGAAGAAAAAAGTGCTTGTAACGTGTTCAGAGTCAATGTTAGGTCTTGTAGGAGTTTTTTGTACAGCCGCTAGTGCGAGTAGATTAATCATTTTCGTTAATTGCCCACGGGGAGGGATATTGCCTGAACAACTTCCGGGCTCGGTTGTACTCGGGAGGAGAAAGTCCAGCAGCAGGTGTAATTTTCTGGTTGTGAGCTGGAACGGAGTTATCATGGCTGGAATCTGCCCCACACATGTAAGAGGGATATCACCGAAGCAGGCCTGCAGTTCTTTTGAATAAAAAAAATTATCCGCAAACTTTTAAGGGGACAAAGCTCTCATATAGTATTATTAGTTCACATTAGATCAGGGCTGCCAACGTCCGTTTGTACTCGAGAACATTTGCATGATAACTACGTGTACACGGGCCAGGTTACCATGTCGCTACTTCGGCACTACGACTAATAATAATAATAATAATAATAATAATAATAATAATAATAATAATAATAATAATTGTGTAATAAAACTATAATTAAAATATATGAAATTATATTTCTCATTCAAAAAAATGTTGCTCTCATTACTTCTTATAGGAACAGAGACGCTAGCATTACACACGGGTTATTCTATGTTTTCAATGAATCAATACTGATCCTCCCATTGGCTGTTAAAGCTATAATTTATTTGCCATTTTAAGAAGAGTTGTGTTTAAAATATAACTGGTTAATAAATGAGCAATTTAAAGTTTGAAATATAATGAAATAGAATTAATGCATGTTGAATGTACAATTTATTCACAACGGAATACCTTCAAAACGTATTTCACAAGCTCACAAGTAATACTGAATGTTCGTCTGAAGGAACTTGGAACATAGCTGTTGTAAGACTGTTAAAAATCGTTTGTTCATTGTTTGCGGCACAGTTTTGTTGGGATTAAAGTTATTTTGAAGGCAACTTGGGTGTCCCAAACACATGGAAGTATACTGCACAATAATAATAAAATAGTTACGTTCAGTTAAAAAAAAAGCGGACTAAATGTATAAAGATTCGTCTCGAAACTAGTTTTATAAAAAATATGATCTCAACAAATGTACCTCAGATACCAAAATATCACCAGTGACACCGTATGGTATCTATGCATTTCAGCGAAGTTCGAAGGAAGTAAGCTAATGCGATCGGCACTTGAAAAAATCGAGTTTTTTTTTTTTTTGCCTATTTTATTTTTAATCGAATTCCGAAGGAAATTTAAAAATCGCTCTAACGGTCGCATTTTTATTTTTTTTAAAGGAAGCTCGATATATACCAATGAAATAAAATAAGAAAAATAGTTTCTGAAAATCAGTGAAATCGGTTTATTAGGATGGGGAGGTGTTTATCAAAAATTTAAAAATCTCTCTAGCGGCATTAATATTTGTTTTGTTGCAACGAATTTCCGTATATAACATTTAAATAGTTTCTGAAAATCAGGAAAATTGTGCAATTATGAGTGAAACCCAAAATTTAAAAATTGCTCCAGCAGCACAAATATATCTTCATTCACCATAAAACTCGGCTATTGCCATTTAAATAAAATAAGAAAAATAGTTTCTGAAAATTAGGAAATTTTGACTATTAGGAGTAAAGATATACTTGAAAACTGAAACTTAAAAAGTGCTCTTGTGTTTAATTATCTCTACATTGTTTTAAAGTAAAGGGGGACATATTCAGCGTATAAACTGTATTTATAACGATTCATATGTTTTATATTTAACAAAAGCATCACAGCTGTAAAATATTACTCTAATGTGTGTGAGAGAATTATGTTTGTATGTAAGAGCGCTCTGTAATAGCCTTCAGAAAACGTTTGCATTACATGTTTTTATTATAATAACATTTAATCTAATCTCTCGACCAGGAGGGCCATGCATCAGGGAGGGCCTTGATTCGAGTCCCGGTCATGTTCTTCCGACTTCTATTTAAACCTTTAGTTTTACATATTAAAACAGTTTACTCCCTGTTTACAAAAACTCAGCATTGCCTTTTTTGTTTTATTTTTTTCTTTCTTTTAATACTCTGCAATGTATTAAACACTTACATTTCAGCTTCATTTAAAGCATAAACCATGCAAGAGTAGCGAACAGACGTTTAATTAATAAGTGCCAAGCAATAAAAATATAAGACTCCATTTGACTTAAATAATATCTGGTGGACACGGCATATTAACAGCACTAGGAATCCTCCACGGCTAGTGCTTGCGTTTGGAAAACAAGGCTCTAGAAATAAATGTAACGAATTGCTATATTCTCCTGGTGTCGCACGAGTGATTGGCAGCGAAATGTCTAAACTCGTCGTGACTTCTTCGGTTGGTAGATTTTCACAAAGCGAGCTTTCTGCGACGTAAGTCAACGCTGTAACAGGCCACCATCGCTTGCACAAACGAACAAAGCGATCCCTGCTTAGCACTCTGTTAACGCATGTTCACACACGTACACATATTGCCTTATCCTGGGTCTTGAATTTGTAAGGCTTGAAAGAGGATTAGAAGATGACCCTTGTTCTCGCGTTCCTGGGTGTTTGTTTACCGTCGTGTTCGATTTGGAAGTACACAAATAGCGTCTCTAAGAAGTGGCTTGTGTGAGGTTATTCTGAAACGCTAAAAGGATTTACCAATATTGAGCATTACACGGAATTGCTTACCATCGCAGCTGTGAAATGAGAAATATGTCACTTATTGTTGACCTTCAGATAAAGAGCCAAAATTACAAACTTAAAGATAAAAACATATATGGAAAGTACTGTCTTCTGTTTGAGCCAGTTTCCTTAGCCAAAAATTTATTGGGACCTGCATATTCAATAAATTTACGAATAAAGCGTTCTTGTGTATTTGGTTTAACGCGCACTAAGATTAAGTAATTTCTCCTCCGAGAAACTTAAGTTAACGGAAAAGATAACAAGCGTTTATCTTATCCAGTTAGAGAGAGATTGTTAGTAACTTTTGTTATAAGGGATTGCATTTGATATACATTCTTTTAATTTTTTTTTATTAAAGTCGAAAAAAAGCCTGCATTGTACAACAAATGTGTGAAAGAATATTAGACAAAAACGTCACAGAGACATTGTGACTTGAAATGTGTGAGATCTTTGTGGAGAAATGAAATGAGCTTTTACCAGAAAGAAAGGAAATATTGATTTGATTTATTTACCAACGCTCTTTGACATCTCAGGTCATCAGTGTCTCATTCAATTGAGGGAGTGAAACGGCCGACAAATTTTGCTCAGGGGCCTCTTCTTTCAGGCTTGAGGTTGTTTTACCTGCCGTAAATGTACGACACGGGATCCGCGACTTTATTTTCCTTCCGAAGGAAGCTTTATTTAGGATATTTAGGCCCAAAAAATCCATCGACCCTGGCCGCTATCTTAGGTCTACAGGGCAAATATGGTTAGCACTAGGCCAACAGGTCTGACTAAAAAAGGAAATGGATAAATAGAGATTTCAGGAAACTCTTTTCTAAGGTAATTCTTTCATTTTCGTTCTTTTCTCAAAGACAAAAAAGTAAAACTCGCAAGAGCTGCAACTAAGCGAGTTCCTCAGCTAGTAGAGTTCGGTGTGCTTCGGTCAAACACGATTAGTACCGCCACGAATGATCGAGGTCGTTAAGGCGGGAGGCCTGAGGTTCGAATCCCACCACGACTGTCCTCCCTGACTGAGGTTTCTTCCAGGTTTTCCTCAGTCCTCATAAATGGCAAATGCTGGGAAGTTATCTTAAACTTAGGCCTGGAAAGTTTCTTTCCTTAAAAAAAAATTCTTCCCCAATTAATTGTTTCATTTCATGTATCACCACTGTCCACCGCCTGTGGTACCTCCGTAGTAAAAACTGTCGTTAAGCATAATTAAAAAAAATACCATAATTTAGAAAAATGTTGACGCTAAAGAAAAGTGCAGTATTTGGGGCTAGGTGACTATCTGTACTTTCAATATTTGACGGTTTTTAGATTAATTCTAACAATTGAATATTGCAGTATTTTATATAAAAATGCGGGGAGGAGAGTAAAACTGTAGAAGAATAAATTATGAATTTCTGTAATATGAGACACAAGAAAAAACATGGTAGGACATTTCTTAAGAATGGTAGATATCCAGATTAGAATTTTTCTTTTAACCAAGAGTTTGAAGGAATCGCCGTTTGAAAGAATTAAATATTTGATATCAGATTTATAAGACACATAGTGTGAATATATCTACATGAAATGCACTATATATCTATATTATGATAATCCTGTGAAATTATTAACGTCCCAGCAGGCACTTCAAAAAGATCAAGTACCTTTGAGCTATTTGCTCTGGAAAAGAACGATTCACGTTTTTTTTTTTTTTTTTTTTTTTTTTTTTTTTTTTTTTTTTTTTTTTTTTTTTTTTGCACAAAGCAATCGCCTGAAAGCTGCTTTTGTTTCAGAGTGAGTGCCCGGAAAAAAAAATAGTATAATTTGAACGTTCTGAGATAAGCAAAAGGTGATAAAGAGGTTCTCTGAAATAGCTTTTATCTTGGAAACGTGTGTGATCAGCGCCTTAAACATATTTCTTAAAGGACATTGCTGTAGGTCAAAATCCTGACCATGGAGCTACAAGGTAAAATAACGTATCTTGAGAAAAAGGCACGAATTGAATGTTTCCTAATCGCACAGGTCTAGATAAACAAAAAATACGCTAAAACTAAAACACTTTACGTTGTGTATTTTTGTGTCCTAAAATCGAAAATATAGTGCAAAATGTTTTATAACGTAAAGATTTTTCACAAAATTAATTTAATATTTTGTTATATAAAACTTAACGTGTGATCAGTTTTGTTTTCCCCCAAAGTGTTTTATCTACGGCCGGTAGCGCCGCTGGTTAACCAATTAGCGGGCCACCCGACCTTCATTCCTAACACATTTTGGGCATCTCTTTGGAAATTTTTCATCACTCGCTATACTTCATTTTAAGAAATGCGGACAATTTCCTGATGAATATTATGTTTGAGTTCTTGTATGGTGAGCTGGTTCGTCTTGTATGGCTGTTAAATCGGGGGAACGAGAGGGTCACAAATCCCCACTAATAACTCTTGTTGTTGTTGTGGTCTTGTGCTAACACATTGTGAATTGCTCTCATGATATTATTCGCAAATGAGCAGTGACAGAATCCTGTTAAAAATGCATGATCACTCTCTCTCTCTCTCTCTCTGTTGGTCAATTCTCTGGGGGAAAAAAGGGGGGGATCAGAATAACAGTATGCTTAAAAAATGTATGCTTAGTAAGTAGGTTCGATGGAGATTTCAAGAAATTTTTCAAAAATCTTTTCATGGGTACATGCACAATAGCCCATATTCCTTCGAAATTCGCTAACATTTTAAAATGGAGATTCTTGACAAAATTATGATCACGTAAATATTACTTCAGGCTGTTTTTGTTTTATAAGCCTTTAACATCAGCTTCCATGATCTAAAAACTATGAATGAAATGAAGTGATGGCACAAACGATTTCGGAGTTCTTAGCGTCCAAAGTCTACGGGACGATTCCCATCTTAGAATTCTGACCAGGAAATGGCGGCAATACAGAAGTGATTACCGGTTTGTATCATCCCATATCGGGTTTCAGAAGAAAATTGTTCACATGTACTCACTGAAAGTTTCCACTTGAACATAAGTGAAATTCTATGCAACTTTCCAGACAATGCAGTAAGCGGTTTTGTTATTAAAAGCTTGTGAGAATTAATATACTATTATAATGCGTTTGTGCTATGCTTACGCACTTGGGAATGAAAGGCGTCGTGGCCTTAAAATATTTAGAACCCTTGACCTAAGGTGAGATATATATTTTTTTAAGGATGTTCTTGTTTAGGGCATTGTTAGAAGGTCTAGAAGTATGCTGTTCTTAAACTACATTAAATCAATAGTTGAATCTAGAACCCGATTTCTGTACCAAAGCTGAAACTCATTCAGAAATGATTTCCCATAGTCATGTTGTTATACTTTTACCAAAATTATGTTAACACCTCATGACTCTCCGAACCTATCAAGAAAAAGTTTACGTGAAGCAAGTCTCAATATTGAAACACCACAGTCACACAAGTATATCGTCAAATAGCACTTTCTCTTTGTTGTATGCATTCAATTTATGAGCTACATAAAATACAAGAGTAACGACTATTATAATGTAGATATCTGCGCGTGATGCCTGCGCGTTGCTAATCAGATTTTAGTACTGGCAATAAAGATCACACGAGGAAGAACGGGATTGCTGTTTGTGTAACTTGTGGTATTTGGGAAGAGAGTTTATGTTATTACTTCCCAAGTTATTTCTCTACCAGGATACTGGAGTATCAGCAGGAATGGGTGGTGGCCGTAACGTCATTGGGGCACACTTGAGCGATCACCATGTGGAACCATTGACCCTCTATCTGAGAGGAACGCTTAGCGTGCCCGTCGACCGCAACATATGAACGCATGGTGGTTCATTTGCGGGAGAGTGTTTCCCAAATAGGCGCACTAGTTTGGGGGAAGATGCAACAGCTGATCAATAAAGATTGATCACCCACTTTTTTTTTTTACAACAATTCTGAAAATTTTCATTGCCTTTCTCAAGTAGTCCCTTTTGGATGCAATGCATCTGTCCCAGAGTTTCTGTCAGTCTTGAAAGTCATGTGTAAAGCTTTTTTGACAGATCCTTCAGAATCTCCTCCGCAGCTTTCACCACCTGCCTCTTATGATGGAAAATGCCTCTCCAAAAGGTGTTTCTTCAATTTACAGAAAAGGAAAAGTCACATGAGGCTATATGTGAACCGGAGGACGGGTGAGGGACACACTTCAAATTAATTTTTGTGAGATATTCAACATTGAAATATGCGGCCTTGCATTATCGTGGTGCAACATCCTGCTTGTTTCACAAAAAATGTGGCCTTTTGTATGTAATAAGACCTTGCAGAGTTTTCAGGACATCTCTGTAATATTGCCTAGTTATAGCTGTGTGTACAAGTACCACAAACTATTTTTTGGTGTTGATGATATAAATTTCTGCACATAACATTGCTGTTTGCTTTCAGGGTCTAAATGAGGCCAAATTTCATCATCTTCAACTGCATGCATACCTGCAGGCGAACGTTCTTTTGTTCGGGAATTAGCAGTCTTGGAGCCCACCGAGCACAAACACCTCTCATGTGCAACTTTTTAGTTGCCAACCTGTAGGTGGCCGCCAGTGAAATTGTCGAGTTTCTGAAAGTTTAATTTTATTCGACGATCCTCTATCACAATGACAGGAGCGGTGTTAATGTTTTAGAGTACAAACTGGAGCAACGGGCGCACCTTTGTTTCAAACTGATTGCTTTCCTTCTTTAAATGTTTTCAACAATCTTCCAGCTGTGCTATAGGGAAGAACGAGCTCTCCATAGGCCTCTGTTGAAGATTAGTTGAGACGAAAGTAGAATTTCAGAGCAGCATTTTGTTGGTCGCGTGTCACCTGCATTTTGCTATAGGTGGAACTGAACTTGTGTCAAGTGTACATTACACATTAAGCTAACAAAATACTGTAAAGATAAGTTTTAGGGCGAGAAATTATTTTGTAAAAAATTACCACCATTCTTTATTGAACAATCCTTATAATATGAAATTTAGTAATTGCGGTCATAAATATACTACAGAGGCTTTAACACGATTAATATTTGTTGTTGCATCTAGATATTTAAGTGTATAAGAACTGCTTAATAAAAATTAAACGCGGTAAATAAATATCAGAGCCATTAAATTGAGAACGCGCATGTGTTTTATCAACATAAGTGAACGCAAATAAACATTACTGAATGTATTAAGATATTTATCCTACTGTGATCCAATTCCTAGTTTATAGAAGTGAATGCGTTGCTGGTAGTACCATTCTAGAATAACGTTGTCGGTCCTGGTGGTAGTGGCTACCGTACTTGCCTCTTAAACCCAAGGTCGCGGGTTCGATCCCCACTAGGACCGATGGATTTTTTTCGTGCGTAAAAATCCTAAGTATGGCTTCTTTCGGAAGGGAAGTAAAGCCGTGGGCCCGTGTCGTACATTTACGGCACGTAAAAGAAGTTCAAGTCTGAAAGAAGAGAACTCTGAGCAAAATTTACTGGCCGTTTACGCCCTAAATAGAATGGGACGCTGATAACCCGATATGTTAAAGAGCGTCGTAAATAAACAAAAAAAATGGAACAACGTTTAAATGAAGTCACAGATAAATCAATTATATTTTTAGATGAGAAAAGATTACTAACTGTAAAAAAAATCATCAATTTGATAAACAAAATAGACGTGCTATATATACTATTGTTGTGAAGCCATTCATCCTTTGCTTTATATTGAAATTTGTAATAGTTTTACTTACAAATGTTTACATTTTCATTGGAAATAATCTAATCTTAAAAAACATTTTTAAAAAATTAAATAAACCTGCAATACTCCATCCGGTACCTTGTTGCCTATACCGGGACGTATATTCCAAAATTTATCGTTTATTAAGGAATTATTTCATTCATAATAAATTTTACAGATCGTGATCTATATAGAAAAAAAATATAACACAATGATAAACTAAATAGAATATAGAATCAAACTATTCTTTAAGTATTTTAATAATTTACATGCTACTGGAAACCAGTAATTACCATTAGTTGGTAACCAGCTAACTACAAGAACTAAATTGGCAGTCGGTCAGGGTGTTGGTAACCAGCATCTATTTTACCCTAGCTATCTAAGAGAATTTAGTTCCACGTTCTGTATTCACTTATTTAAATCATTATTTCTCGTTAGGTTTTTATGTTTATGTGTTCTTAAACTTACAATATTAATACATGTTTTGAATTCTACCTTTCCTAATTTAGTTCACTTAATATATTGAACATTCATCCATCACTCTTGCTATTCTATCACTAATACTATTTGTACATAACTCGCTACTCTTTGTTCACTACTTCCATTGCTTATATAACTTATCTGGTATTTATCATTCAACTTATACACTCATCAAACTGTTAACCACTTTTACTAATCCGTTTTAATTGTCACCATTTCCTTCTTTTTGTGCCGCTTACCGGTGGCTCCTTCTTTCCCGTGATCCTTACCTCCCCCCTCATCTTCATTCATCTTCTCCTTTTGCAGTATGTTGTTTACTATTATAACCATCATATCTATTCTCGGTCTTTTTTCTTCATTAGTTGAATGGTTGTGTTGTGTTAATGATATATTTGTGATCGATTATCTCTCCCTTCTTTTATCCTTAATCTTCATTCGGTCTTCTTTCCTCTTCTCCTTCCCTCTCTTTCTCTCTAATTGTTATGCTCTTAGCGATTGTTTTGCAATCATTGATATAATTATCACCAGCGTCTTCTTTTACTCCTCGCTCTTCTGTTCTTCGTGTTCTTTTCTTCGCCTTACTCTCTGTCCTCTTTATCTTCACTATTCCTTTCATTTTCTGCTTCCTCATGACTTGGTATTGTATTTGCAGTCTAACTGATCAAATCTCATCTTTAGCTTGTACCGTAGCTGTTGGTATCTCTTCCTGTTATAACTTTTCTTCCCATGCAACTCTAAATTTTTGAGCCAGATTATCTAAATGCTTGTATAAAATTTTCTCTCTTATGATAAATGATAGTTGTAAGCCACCTAAAAATTTCCTTTTCATCCTGGTTTGTTGTAAATAACATACACACTCAAAAAGGACATGTCCTGGGGTTCCTTGCTTATCGCAGTAGTGACAAATATCGCTAGATGTTTTATTACTTTTGTTTCAGTAGGTTTTATATGGTCCATGACCTGTTAAATAATGTATTAATCATTTAGTAGGTTTATGTGTTTTAATTTTAATCTCTCATTGATGTTATTAAAAATATTATAGGTTTTTTTCCCAACTTCATATTGGTTCCATTCAAACTGCCAATTTGGTTTTAATTAATATCTTTTATTGAGTGATTGCAACTCCCAACTATTTCTCTTTTTCAAAATTCTATTTTTTAAGCCAGTAAATTGCCCCCATTAGCTTTATTAAATAATCAGTTGCCCAAAAACTCCTTACTAATAGGACCGTTGTCGGTGTGGTCCTTACTGCGCCGGTGTATCTTAACAATAAAGTGCAGTGAGCCACTTCATAGTTGATTTTTTGTCAAAATGGCATCCATTCTGTGGACCCACACTCGGGCCCCATAAGTAATAATTGCTGCAAATATACTATTGTGATAGGTTGATATTGTTTTTAGTGTTATTTTGAATTTTGATTAGGTTAACCTTGCCAGTTGCATCATTGCTTTTTCCGATTTTGTTCGTATCTGTTGGGTCTGATTTCTGAAATGTAGTTTTTCATCCAATAGTAATCCCAAATTCTTGGCCTCTTTTAGCCTTCTTATTGCCTGATTATTGCATTGCATATTTGGGTCTCTTTTCCTTTTAAAATCGTGTATCCTGATTTGTTTGGAGCTACTACACCAGAGTTTTAATCTAATCTTAAAATAAAGAAAAGTACTGCAGGCCACCATGATTGCGCCAGAAATGTTTGTTTTAGATCATAATGTATTTGCGCCAGTTACTCAAACTATTATGCAACATTTTCGTTTTAGGTTGGTACAACGTTACGATGTTGGGGCACAGTTTTCCATCCCACTTTAACAGACTGGGGACTATCACGCGAATATGTGATATTCGGTGTGTGGTTAAAAATTGTGCTTGTATGATTTTAATTACACCTGCCAAAAATCTTAAGCTGGTTAAAACATTTTAAAAACTGATAAAAATTGTGCTGGTTGTCATGTAAGGGGGTCCGTTTAAATACGAAACGTATTTCACAAAAGCAATACGAGAAATCTGGCCTTCTCTGTAGTCTTTGATGTAATTTTCAACCTTATGTTCTTTGTTTACTACTTTTCTTCTTTTATGGGCTTGCAGGTGCATGCCATTAATTTTCAAATATGTCTCCGTTTGAATATTTATATACATAGTAATCAAACAAGGTAGTAGCTGGAGTGTTCATTGTTTGGACATAACGGCTTACTCTCAGCCATATTAAAAACAATCACCTACTTCCTCTGGAGATGAATATGACAAATCAAAAAAATGTTTAAGCAAATTACCAACATCAGACGAGTTGTCTTGGAACACACTTGCTAGACAATACTTTGTAGTGTACGCCACCATGTCTGGCCCAGGTGAAACCGACAACTCAAGAGATGAATTTTCTCACTCCATGTTTACTTAATTGCTTCGTGTATAGGAACCTCGAAAACTGCAACTATTTTCTTTGGTAGAAGTTTCAAACCTAAACATTCGCATTTTTTCCTTTATGATCATAGGTCGTGTGTGACCTGTATTTTATTTTGAAAAAAAAAAATGTGTGTGTGAGTGTGTGAAAGCGATAATATGGGTCAGAGAAAACCATATTGGTCTTTTTGTCGGTGATAAGCTCTGGTAGACTGCAGAATAGTGACAATGCAGAAATTCATACTGCTGTATCTCCAATGACCACTGGAATTTTCTTGTTTTAAGCCAAAGATTATTAAAATTATATATTTTTTTTAATTAATAGCATTCTGATTTTCTAAGTCGTGTTTAAGCTGCATTTTATTTGTAAAATAATGCCCCCCACCAACAAAGGCGTAACATTAAGTTGGTAATGAAGACAAACATCTCAACTAGAGGAGCTGGTTAACAATTGATTTTTACTACGTTTCCTTTATTTCATTGTTTCTTTCCTACAATTAATTTCCTTGACGGGGAGAACACTTGCAAACTGATCACCACTGAAGATGTCCACTGCAGTCGTGGATGAAACGTATGGGAAGATGAAGGAGAAGAATCCCATTAGACCACCACCTTACAACCCTGAAGACTGGGTTCACATAATTTTTTTCCTTTGCTTCCATTTTGCTTACTTGCTTTCTTTCTTTTTCTTTTTTGTTTATTTGTTCTTCTTTCCTTCATTTCACTTTCCTGTCTTCTTTCTTGCTTGCTTTTCTCTTTGTTTCTTTCGTCCTTAGATATGTACATTGTTCATTCATCCCGTGAAACAGTATTTCTCTGGAACAAGTCCGTTTTAGTCATCCCCGAAACAGAAGATAAGGTGGAGTGTTCTGTTTGGATATCAGTGGCCAAGTAAAAAAAATCGCTAGCACAATACATATTTCGTAGCTTACGCAGAACTTGTCAATATTAATCTCTGATGATATCGCATAACAAGATAACGGTTTTTATCGGCATGTTTTATTCGTAAACAACATTTGGTTCTCTTCCTGGAAAAGGCAGAATTCTCAGTACTGGCTTATAGGTAAATGCATCTGGTAGCACTTTCGCGGCTGCTAAAGTGGCCTAAACGCCAATGGCATACATTGTTAATGTTAACACTAGAACGCCTGAGCTTCAAGTACCCCCTAAAACGCCCGGTAGCGGTCAATTGACCTCCCGAAACTGATGGTAAATTTGCTATTGTTTTAAAAAGTTATGCTTGAAATGCAAAATACTGTTGTTGAGCTAAACATCGTTGAAACGGATTGAAAGTCATAAAACCATAGAAAATCATGAAAGTGAAAATATGAGCGTTCGAAAGTCAAAAGCGATCAATTGGGTTCTAGTGTTAAAACTGCTTAGGATGATAAGTTTTAATAAAGAGAAATGAACCTGATACCTGAAGCAGCGAAAGCTATTGACATCCTTCTTTCGAATTATGAAATAAAGGTAATATATACTTCATGAGCTGTACAAGCATAGATCAATTCCAGTCGCCAAAGGCGTGCTGACAGTGTTTAGTAGCCAAGGGCACTACAATTGGGAAACAACTGCTGTTTGGAAAGGTTCGTTATTTGCAAAGTATATTGTGACAAGTGTTGAATAAATATTACCCTGGCGTTAGAGTTTCAAGCTGTCAATTTTTTTTTTTTTTTATTCATTTTATTTAAGGACGCTCTTAAACATCTCAGGTCATCAGCGTCCCATTCAATTCCGGGCGTGAAACGGCCGACAAATTTTGCTCAGAGGGCTCTTTTTTCAGGCTTGAGGTTCTTTTTCGTGCCGTGAATGGCAAGCTGTCATGACGCTCATGATCAAGTTAATACCTTTCAGAAAACGGGACATATTCGGGGGGGCGGGCTATAATTATAGTTAAAAGATTCTCTCTGAGGAAACAATAGGTGACATTTGTCGCAGTTTGAAAAGCCCCTGCATAATTTGGAATGTTTTAACATTATTGAGGAAACAGTTTATTTTCGATTGCCATATCGATACTGGTGCCCTTGACCCGTAAGTGTTCAATACTTGTATTGTTCTTGCTCTTATAAAATCAGCGTTCTGTTGAATTGGTGCATATAAAGGCTATCTGTAGTTTTACTAGAAAGTTTCCTTAAATGGAGCCATCTTTGTGTTCAATTGGAAATATACTCAATGTTGTAAAAGTTATCTTATCTTTTGAATCAATCATAAATCGACCTATGAACTAAAATCGTTTTATTTCTCCGTAAAATAGAATAAAATGAAAATGTCCTGGGTAACTGAGTTCTCTTGAAATTAATATTATAAGTCTATATTAACCAAAACTCTTGTCAAATAAAATCCAGTTAAACGAAAAAGATTTGCTGGGTTAAAACAAAATATCAATTCAGTTGTGGCCCAACGAAAATGTACACCTTAATTTACCAGGCAATTTTAAAAAATGCGAAATAGTTAAGATTGTTACGAAAATTACTCAGATGCTGTTGGAACTTTTTTCGGAAAAATTATTTTATTACAATTCCTATGTTAATAGTAATTTTGTATCTTTATCAGAAAACAGGTAATACAGTCCACAACCTTAATTTCTGATAATAGGATGTATAAATGATTTTGCATGATAAACAATGAAAATTATCAAAAACATACTTTTCACTCTTTGAGGTGTTCTATAATCTTAAAAGAAAAATATTTATAGCAGAATTTGTGTTTAATATTTGAAATAGTTGAAATATGGATAATACATTTTTCGAATAAGAATGCAATCTCTTGACGCTACCTCTCTACCTGCGACATCATGTGTACAAGACAGTATTGCAGGTTAATATATGATCAACACACCCCACCAATCGCCCTTTACGCGGCTTCAAGATAGAAGGAAGCCACCTCTCAATCACGCAGCTCCCCAATTGTCCTCAGTTGCTGGGTGGACCACGTTCTAGACCTCTCTAGATAAAAAAAAAAACTTCAAAGCGGGTACCGGAGAACGAACCCGGGACCTCACCGCCAGCAGTCAGCGACGCTAACTACTAGAACGAGGAGGCGAGCAATTTTTTACCTGAATCAAAAAGTATTTGTATATTTTGTTGCTGTAAGGTAAATTCCAATTTTCAGGAGCGGTAGCAGCAGTAGTTTCTGGAATACATATAATAAAAAGTCAAAGTAGTAAAAAGATTGTGGTAGTTACATTCACCGATATAGAAATTATAGCCCCTGTAAGTTCAGAAAAAACTTTTTGAGTTCTCTTTTCCATCCCTAAAGGGTTTCAGCCTGTCCATTACAGAATTGTATCTGATTGAGCAGTTCTTCGTCTTTCTCAAGTTTCAAACTCTAGTATGATATGTTCTGCAGTTCCATCAGACATATATTAGGCGGCACATTGAATTTCCGTGGTGTAGTCCCATCGTCAATAGGTATTTCCGGAATCCTCAATGTCCAGTGTCGTTCAAGTAGCTTTCCCGTTTTACTGTCTATCTCTACGCAGTGCGCCTTTAGCCAGAGTGCTATCGACCAGTTCTTGATCAAAAAGTTAATCCATCTTGTCTGTTGATCTTTTTTGGTCCATTGTAACGGTCCGCAGTTCTTGCTTTTTTCTTGCTAGTGCTACAGAAAGGTTCTGATCCTGTGAAGTCAAGTTTGTTCCTAATTTTGTCATTTTTATCTTCTATACCCTGCTGTCTAGACACTCAAATTTCTAATTGATTCTTTGTAGAAAGATCAAAGAACTTGGAGACATTTTCATCCGAGTGCAAGACGATCCTTACACTGGTTTCGAAAAAAATTACCTTGCTACCTGACCATGGACAGAGTTGAAGTTCTTATCTTTCTGCATCAAAAAAGTATTGTAAAATAAGAGCCACAGGCAGTGGTCCCCAACACTGTGGCGAGATGATCTCTTTTCGTTTCTGTTATTATTTTGTACTTATTTTACAACGCATTTGCTCTTTTCACTGGAAATAGTCTTCCCCCCCCAATTTTTCTTAAGATTTTTTTCCCCAGCGGAACTGTCAGTTTTACGTGCAATGTTTAAATGCCGGAGTGTTTCTTTTCTCTTTAACGTTGAATTGATATTTACTGCTTTCCTACTTAGGCAATACTTGAAGGATATGCATATAAGATTTATGTATTCCTCAAGGATATACATTTGGATGTGATCTTGAAACCGGACTTTAATTCCAACCTTCAGAGAAACTGGTCCTGTGCCGTTTGCAGTTCTCTCATAAGAATTTCGTTTCCAACCATTGATCGAAGAAGTAATCTTAGAAACTACGAAGCTTTCCATTTTCTGTTGCGTTTTCCTGAAGAATAACCAATTACCGTCATTCGTGTTTAAAAGTACGTGCACACGTCCGAATATGAACCCAATTGTCTTAATTTTACAAGTACTCTGTCACAAAGCCAATTCCTGCTCTTTGCTCCACAAATACTGATTAAAATGATAATTACAATCAAAAATCTTCTTTGATGAAAACTAAATGTTAATTGTCAATGACATTCATCTCGAAGTCAACAATTGTTTTTGGGTTCTTCCCAGAAAGTAATTCTTTGCAGCTGTGAACAATCTCTCATAGGTTTCGGCTTCTCATCTGGCAGAAATGCGCACAATACAGGTATAGCTTTGATTTCTTTCAGAAATCTTCCTAGATCAACGTGGATTGTGAAGATCTGCTTAAATTGCTTACTGGAACGCTTGAAGATCCCATCAATAAAAATTGGAAAAAAAGCGAACAAAATATTCCGTCCTTTTACAATGGCAAACGCTAATATTTTATTCCTTTGTACAGAAGGAAAATTTTTCCATCACTAATAATTAATAAATGTTCAGACAATTGACATTCTGCATGAGCTGCATCTTTTATTGAACCCAGGTGTTTCCTCCGATTAACGCCTGTTTACTTCTTGTTTGCTTTGGCATCGCAGTCACATTCCAACTTCTTCCGCATAGATTTTTTTGGTATTGTTTCATCTGCTTCTCTCGGTTGCTTTCTAGCATTAGCCGTTTATTTTCGAACTTCATTTGCTGCAACACAGCTCCTCTTCTAAAATAATTTTCTTCTTATAACTCGCACAACGCCAATTAATGATGTATTCCTATTTATATAATCTGTTGTATATGTATGTCCGTTATAGATTAACAATGATTTAGTTTCGCTGAACACCGTGAAACCACAGTGAACACAAAATTAACTTCAGATGATCTATCACGACCGGCTTACTGAGATTAACTAACAAAGCGAATAGCTACTGGCAGCATCAAAGTGAGGATTTTCCCATCTACCCTCTCCTACTTCACTCTCAACCTTCAGCTGCACTCGAAATGGTTTCTCTAAATCACGTAATTAGTGTTTCCCAGAACCCGGAGCCCCCAGTAAATTCTATTCCCGGGCAAGTGTCACAAATTGTAACAAACAGGTAAAGAAGTGACTTAATAATTTAAGCGCACCTATGAAAATTATTATATGTTGGTTTAACGTCATTTCTCTTCCCACAAAAGTTAACGTCAGTGTGCAATTCTGCCTTAAAAACTGTTAACAAAGCTATCAATTCTTATGGAAAAGTTTGTTTTTTGAGATCACGGAGAATTTACTGTAGCAAGTATCCCTTTACTATTGTTGCTCAATTATACTGCAACGTTTTACTGTCAGTTTCTGAACTATCTAGTAGGATTTGTTACTCCTTTAGTTCTAGGAGTTCTTACCAGGCATCATTATTTCATTTTACAACATCAAGTTCCAATTAGGATAAGTTATATGAGTGAAATATGTAAAGCAGTTAGAGGTGTAAGCAATGGACTTGTAGAAATAATTCACAAGCACTCTTTCCATAGTATAAAGGGGAACCGCCACTGTTGCCACAACAGCCTGGAAGAGAAAGTACCTTGCTACCTGCACTTTGCCGCTCGCTTCCTTATGTCTCTTCTGACCGCATACAACTTGGAGAAATGAGGATTGCAGTTTAGACAGTACTGGACTCCAGTTGTCCGCCACTTCAGCTTGACCATCGGCCCTGTTGTTTTAATTTCCTGGTATGTCGTTTCCTCTTTCTTGCCATACTTCTAACGTTAATACGCTAACACTTCCTGTTGAAGTAGCCGTCTTGATTTCCTTCCTCTTCTTCGCTTTGTAGTACTTGTTCACCCTCTTTCGTATTTTCCCACCTGCTGCATCCTATCCCTTCCTGTTCTAGTTGAACCTTTAGAAAGGCTGCGTGGAACCTGTCGAGTAACCCCCGCTACCTGACTATGCGGTGTTGTCAAGAAACCCAGCAGCCTTGTCCGGAACAACTTGGTCCTTGCACACATTCTCCCTTGTTAACCTTGATCCTCTGGTGTCACTGGCACTGGCCTCTCGCTTGCTCACACTCCCACACTCCCCTCTTTCCCAAGATAAAACTCTCGAGGTGTGGAGATTTCAATGCAGGAATCGGTTCGACACGGTAAAGTGCCATTCACATAGAACACGTTAATATTAAAGCACGGCGTAAAACGCAGAACGTGAACATAATACATGACAATTCACAATTAGTAACCGCAACATAAACGCTACCGTGAAATATATCTCCATAAACAGATGACTTAAAACAATGAAACGAATAACAAAGTAAGGGTATCTGTATAATTTCTATTATCGCTTTGACTGCATTGATTCTCTCGCGATGTCTGTAGATTGTGGACTGAATACCATAGGCGTAGTCTGTAGAGATGAAATTTAATTAAATTAATTATGGCGCAAATGAACTTGGGATTCTTGGCGCCTTAAAGCTATCTGGCATTCACCATCTCAGCATAAGAAACCGTATCCAGACAGCTTGACATGGCCGAGATTCGAATCCAGGACCTCCAGATTAGCAGTTACGAACACTATCGCTAGTCCACGGCAGAGATATCTGTATAAATTTCACGCTAAAAATTTCGTTTTCATTTCTTCAAGCGTTCTTCCATAGTTTTTTTTTTTTTCAAGCGCTTCCGATAGTGCTTTTGTTTTCTATAATGCTGACATAACCGTAAATGAAAGGCTTGGAGTTTGCAAGCGTGTACGATTGCGTTTGTGTTTACCCCTTATGTTAACGCTAATAAAAAGTATTATAATAGCCCATATTCAAGCTCAAATCAAATGGAAAAATCATAACTACCAAATAAAGCGATAATATATGAATACCACCAGCGAAGAGCATTGTCACAAGAAATATAGAAAAATTAACATTATTAATTTTTGAACAAAATTAGTTAATTCATTAACTTTATATAAAAGTTGGCAGTGTTAAGGTATATTAGGACTGAAATATCTAATTTTTATAGTTTTTAAGCATTGATTTAAAACTGGTGCACAAAATAATTATGCCATTAGAAAGTACTGTGCAAAATTTCATTTCTTTATAACTGCTTTCAGATATATATATATATATATATATATATATATATATATATATATATATATAAATTATTTTATATAAAATGCACGTTTACAAAAGCTAGCTTGCGCTAGTATTATGGAAGCAAACAAATAACATTATTTGCAGGAGTTGTCTCGAATATCTTTGGCGGGGGGGGGGGGGGGGGGCGGGGCATAAACTAATAATTACAATCAGGATTTTCGACCATTCACTCTAGTTCCTTCTGAGAAAAAATGAGATTCGTTTAATGCCTTTCTTATAAACAAGCAATTTTTATGAACAACAGGGTATATTAATTCAACTAATGGGGAATTCTAGTGAGGATTTCTATTTATCTGCAGTTTTAAACCGTAACTCCCTAGCGTGCAAAAGCTTTGTTACCCTCTATATTGCAGTTGTAAAAAATGGCGAACAAATGTAAACTGTGGTGTTACAATTGAAGAGAAAAAAATTGGAGGGAGTAGGAATAAAAAGTCCGTCACGCAGGAACTGCGTAATCTAAGCGAATCCCTCAGCGAGTTGACTAACTTTTAATGAAAATGAATATAAAATCCAAATTAGGTCTTATTAATTAAAGAAATGAAATATATTATGGTATTACTGTGTGGTATTAGAGGGAACAAAATTAGAATTCTTGCAATCAATAAGTATCACAAAATAGAAACAGCATTGTTATTATTATTATTATTATTATTATTATTATTATTATTATTATTATTATTGAGATTAAACCACAACAATTAATGGTACACTATTAATTAAATGATATATATGGACAGTGATACACAAAGCTATACTGTGTGAGTATTTTTAAACATTTTTAAATGTGACCATGCTTATGAATTGAGCCCTTGGTATCATCTTTACGTTTGCTAAAACAGAGAAAAATAACAGAAAGTTTCGAGTTAAGATTGCATATTATAGATGTTCGTATGTTTCAATAAAGCAAAAACATGTTACTGTTTAAAAACAATTACAATGTATACATAAATAAAAACATTTGATTGTTTCATATATTTTCATTGGCTTTGAAATTTAATTTGTAGTTATTGTAGTAAAATACATTTGTAGTAAAAACATTTTATTTGTTTATTTACGGACGCTCTTTAACATCACAGGTCATCAGCATCCCATTCTATTAAGGGCGTGAAACGGCCGACAAATTTTGCTCAGAGGCCTCTTTTTTCAGGCTTGAGGTTCTTTTTCGTGCCGTAAAAGTACAACACGGAACAATGACATTTCAAGGACATGTGGCGAGTTTCCTTTAAAGACAAAAAGTTAAATTGCGGCTGTTAGAGCGATTTTGAAACTTTCTTTTTTAAATGTTCCCTTTAGATTAATCCCCATCCCCAATAGTCCAAGTTTGCTGGTTAACGAACTAGACGAATAGTTTGTTAATTGATGGTTATGTGCCTAGTTTCGTTGAGAAAAAGGAAAAATTGCGACCGCTAGAGCGTTAACATGTGTGTATATTATTAACCTAACCTATATGTATATGTAGTTTTTTTCAGTGTAATTTTCAGTGCCTAATAAGTAGGATCGATGAGGGTTTGAAACATTTCAAAAATCTTTTCATGGGTACAATCGCAATATTCCTTCTGAATTCGCTAAACGTGTAGTGTTCAAATAATGACAATTGAACATCTGTAACTATACATTAAAAAAAAATAATAAACAGAATTCCTGGAATTGACGATTTATCCAAGAAAGTGTTTATTTTAAATTGACCTGTGCCCTCATTGTTTGGGCTAACCACGAGCTACTGTATCTCTAACTAGGAATCTTGCCATATTACGCGAAACGCGTTTTATAGAGCCATCCGCTAACACTCCAGTTGGAATTTAATGTTTGCAACAGCAAGAACGTTTGTATCGTCACCGCGCTTTAAAAATCTTCTAAATCTTAATTAACAAAAAACAGGTGGTGCAGGAGAAAGAGGGGACGTTTAAATTAATTAGGCTCCGAATTTTATTTTTAATTTCTGTGTTTGACTTCAGACTCCGGCATTTGGAACCACATGTCTTTACTGACACTTATTAAAATGTAATTCTGACAATTAGTGATGGATGTCATTCAAAATCAAGCTGTTGGTGCTATGGAAAGGGTAAGTGAAACAGTTGACATCAGGTGGTGAGAGAATATCGAGAGAGAGAGAGACGAAATAGACCCTGCTCTTGATTGTTTTTCTTCACACGTAGAAGGAATTCAGCTGTAAATTATCTGAGGAGCGTGCAGTGACGCTCTCTTTTACCTTAAAGCTGCTGATGGCAGAGCAGTTTGACTTCTCGCCAACACCTCATTACTCCACTCCATGTTTTCCTTTTGCCCCATCTTGCTTTCAGATTAAAATTTTTAGTCACCTTGGCAGACAGGAAGTGTGAGCCATGAGTTCTCCAATAATTACCGAAACATTCCCCGACGGTCAAGACATTTGCTATCTATAGGGTGTGGAAATTAGTTTCGGGGTTTGGCATTCATTTCCCTAAGCGTGGCAGCGTTTGACTTAGCACTGTGCTGTGCTTGATCTGAGCACCACAATCGCACCTTTGGTTATTTTTTCGTAATATAATTTTTGTTGTTTCACAGTGGGGCAATTTCATGTGAAATCGGGCGGAAAATTAAAAAAAAAATTGACTTCAAATTTTTAAAATATTACTTGTTTTAATATTGCTACAACATTTACAATATAATGTTTTTGTGATTCTTAGACCTGATAGTCTTATGCAAAAATTCCCCAGAGGTACAAAATCCACACTCGTGCAAATTAATGTGATATGTTATCTATTTTTTCAAATTTTTTCAAATTATTTCACAGAATTTCAATATTACTTTAAACAAGACTTGCTGTTTTCTCTAAATTTGGGAGGTACCAGGGTAAGTCCATAAATTTCCGGCCTAACCATTTTATAGATATGATAAAGACAAAAACTTATACCACTTTTCACTTTGCAATATAGTTACCCTTTATTGCAAAACTCTTTTAATATCTTTGAATTAATATTTCAATATCCCCTCCCAAAAATAGCCAGAAATTTTGTCTGCAAAATGGGCATAAACAGCACCCATCAATTCTTCGTCACACACAAATTTCCTTCCTCGAAGGTCATTCTTCAGTTTTGAGAAGAGGAAATAGACACTGGGAGCTACATCTCGGCTGTAGGGCATATGGTCGATCTCCTCCAAGTCACATTTCTTCACAATTTCCTTTGCAACAAGAGCTGTGTGCATAGACTCATTGTCGTGAAGAAGGCGCACACCACCACTCAGTTTTCCTCGCCTTTTCTCTTTGATCGAAGCACGTGGTCTGTGCAGTAGGCCAGCATAGTACTCCCTATTTACTGTGGTGTTCCTCTCCCTGAAGTCAATGAAGAGTATTCCTTCACATTCCCAAAAGATTTGTGTCCATGATCTTCTTGGTTGACTGAGTGACCTTGGCCTTTAGAGATGGTGCCTCGCCGGTTTGCGTCACTGCATTGATTCTCTTTTGAACAAGGGATCATAGTAGAGGACCATAGTTTCATCTCCTGTAACAGTGGGTTGCAGAAATTCTATGTTGCTACGGCAGAGCTTCTCCAAAAATGCCTGACAACAGATGACTCGTTGCTGCTTTTGGACTGAGAAAAGAAGTCTAGGCACCCATTTTGCACTAACCTTATTCATGTTTAAATGTTTACGAATAATTCGAAAGACTGTTGCTTTAGAAAGGCCCCATCTTGCTGCTATTTCTGTAACTATGAACCGCCGGTCTTCCATTATTTTTCCTTCCACAAGAACGATATTTTCAGGAGTGTAACCTCCAAGGGCCGACCTTCACACTCTTCGTCTTCAATGCTTTCTCGACCCATTCGAAAACGTTTAACCCATTCTTTTACTGTAATATATGAGGGGGATGCTTCCTCATATACACCGTCCAAACGCTGTTTTGTTTCATTAGGAGTAAGTCCTTTTGTGAAGAACTTAATAACGGGTCGATACTCCATTTTAAACAGGCACTATCTTCTACACATAGCCTTCTTTTGCAACTATATATGAACAGCTGGACACAGCGGAGCGGAAATTACAGCTGCAATTATTTACTTAACAGGTAAGGCACGACACCAGATAAGGATTTGTGAAGGCGAGGCCGGAAACTTATGGATCTACCCTCGCTGTTCATCGTTCCGTCAATAGAAATGAAACGTATAGTGCCTGTGAATGCAAAACAGACGCCCAAAATATCTTTCGTGGAAACTTAACCGTCTGTTTGATGTGTTTCGGCGATATTTCCTCTCTTGCTTCTCTTTACATGCGAGACGTGCATTTCAAAATGACTTTCATCAGAAAATAGAACTCTCCTTATCCTTTCCTTTGAAGTGAAATTGATCCGAACTCGTTTTCCTTCTAATTATATTATTAACAGCGCCCAAACTTACATGGCATTTAGCTGCTATCTGTCTGTCTCTGAGTCATATTACTAAAATCATGGGAGGTTATGACCTTACCTCTCTTATTAATAGTGTGATATAGCGACGAACAAGCCCTCCATAGGCCTTAACTTTGATGATTTGTTCAGATGAAAGCAGAATTGAACGTCTCGAAATGCACATCTCTCACAGGCGGGAACCGGAAGTAACAACAACGAAACTAGCACCACGTGTACATTACGCATTAAGCTAACAAAAAATTGTAAAGTCTTAATTAGGCTGTTAAAACATAAATTATCATTCTTTATTGAACAGACGTTGTGCATTTTGAACTGCTTTGCTATACTTTAATTGCGTCTTAGGGTGTTTTGGTATGTAGCCCTGATAGTGCCTCAAGTAATAAACCTGAAGGTATACGGGACAGTTATTTTTCCATTCTGGATTGATAATGAATCCGTTTTATTACTAATGAAACAGTCCATAAATGTTGCGTACGGCGCTCGTAAACAGTGAATAATCATGCTTTTCTCTGGGGAAGGCCAGGTTCCTAAAAATAGAAGTAGGGTTTTTATTGCTGTTAGAAACGCGTTTTGTGAGGGATATATCACCACAGTAATATCCCTGTAAGTTGCTATGACACCCGTTTTATGCTTTAAGGATCGCGTATTTTTTGCGAAACAACATGTGCTTAACATATATTTGCGTAGAGGCCTGATATAAGAGGTAAATAAGGGAAGTCGTGTATTTTCCCTTCCCTCACTTTCCTTTCATTTTCCTACATATACAGGTGCAGCTAAATAAAATGTTTATAGTATAAAAATTATAGCTTCCCACTGCAAAATATAAACACATTACCTTTGAAAGATTATAGCAGGCTTTTTGGTTCCTGCAGTCATTTTCATAGTTTGATATATTTAAGTATGCTAGAAGAACTTTCTTCTTGTTAGTTTTCTGACATCCTGTTGCTGAACAGCTTTTATGTGGAAAACTGTTGTCTTCCATATTTAAATCATGTATTAACATAATTTAATGTGGCAATCAGCTGAGTCTCGCAAACCCGAAATACTTTACTGCTATTGCTGCTGTTGGATATACATCGCAGATTCCTAGAAGCTTAATAACTAAAATTAATCTTCATTCATGAAAGACTGAATACACACCACAATAGAAAAAGAGAAAATTCAATAGATATATCCCAGTAACGTACCTAACAGAAATAATAAATGCATTAAAATAGAATAAATAAAATTATTATTCCGGTTCATGGCAACAAACATATTTGATCTTTTGGTTAAGGGCAGCCATGATTGAATTATGGAACTTCTAAGCTAATCAATTAATTTTTCTGAAATTTTACCACACAAGTGTCCTATATATTTTCATGTATAGTTTAAAGTTTGGTTCCAAAAATTTGTTATAACAATGTTCTTTTTATTTAGCTCACGCTAAATAAGAAACATATTTTTAAAATGTATTTATGTAAAACTTGCAATATTTTCTAATAATTTCAATTTTTTGCACTTTTGATGACATCTACGGAAAACTTTATTCCAAACGGATGAAAAATGTAATATCTAAAACATTTTTTTTATGAAACAGTGTGTTGCAAAAATTTGTTTTATGTAATCCTAGCACTAAAACACGCTTCTTATGACGCTATAAATCGTGCACAATTAACTTAATTCTGGCACTGCCAGAAAAGGTTACCTAGTAACTAGTATTCCATGAAGTCATCACCGCCTTCACAACACAATTTCATACAACGTACCTGTAAGAAAAAGCTAAAAACGTTGTCCTAACAAGCATACGAACATTCAAACACGAGAACTGTTTTATTAAATTAATGTTGTGAAACTACAACAACAAAGTAAGTTATTAATGGCCATAAATTAACTTCCATTATCTTGGAAACATTGAAAATACAATTAATTAAGCACATTACACTTTCTTTCATGTCAAAATGTTAATCTTGAGCCATTAGTAATCTTTATTATACTAACAGAAAACTTCCTTAACCTTCCTACATTGATTTTACTTTCGAATATACACCCCAGAGCGTCGAAGGCATACAAATCTTCGAATGGAAAAAAAATAAATAAATCTAAGAGTCTAAATTTTAAATTACTTACCATATTAATAATTAATAAAAGTTTTATTACCTATTTACCAGCTCTAAAATATGCCAAAAGGAGATTTTTTCATAGGTTGAACTAGCTTGTTTCTCTTTTCTCCATGTACAGAACTTCTCATGTTCCTTTTCGTATACACTGAGTGTTCAGAATCTTCAGTACCACTCATCGAGCGAAAAGCTTTCTCATACCGAAAAATTTGTGCAAAGTGTGGTGAACAGGTCTATCGATGTTTGCATTGTCAACCAACGGCGATTATTGAGTATGACATTGTGAATTTTTGTCCCAATCTCGTTGTTCGTAGCAGTTTTTAGATTGCCCTGAGCGCTCTTCATCTTGAATTGGTGTACGACCACGCTTAAATTCAGAAGCCCATTTTAATCGCCGAAAACGAAGAGAAAAAGTCGTTTAATCTAAATCACGTAATTTGTATCTCTGTTGCTTTAAACCCTTCAAAACGAAGTACTTTATCATAGCTGGCATTTCATTTTTATCCTTTTTGTAGAAAATATTAACACTATTTTGTTTACACGATCGTCGAAACAAGCGATTAACTCGTACGTCTGAAACTTTACAGCGAGCGATCTATAGGATGATACTTACCAACTTACATCGTAATTTGGCCATCTTCACAACGTCTCTGAGTCAGGCCAAGAACTCAATACCTCTAGCACTATATGTGACAGGGTGCAAGAGGGAAAGAAGGATTTAAAATCAATTGTTGTTTTTTCCGCAGTGAAATGACAATTATATGAAGGTCTTTCTCAAATGGAATCAGCTTCTCTCCACCTGCCGCAATCTTTGTGCGCGTGCATGTATTGCTAATTTAAAGTGCCAGCGTTAAGGTCTGACACCTGAGAATATAATATTTTATCGTATAAATACAGCATTTAATGAGGTCGAAAAGTACGCCAGACTGTTCTCCTTTGGTCGTAAAAATCTTGGCTACCAACTACTTCCCGTTTCCTGGCTTTGTCCAGACGCCAGAAAACAGCAATCAGGGAATTTTTTTCTTTTGAAGCTTGGCTATCAGATTGAAGTGTTTTACACTAGCTTTTACTTCGCGTTTTAAAATAAAATTTATGTCCACAGTTATAAATGAGCAAGCCAGTGTTATTCATAACTTAAAAAGTTTCAGCATTTCCTGAAGAATTTAGTTTTCCTTTGTCGTGTAGAGGTTGCAGCAAGACATTAAGCTTTGAATTAGTTTGTAAGTGTTTGAATATGTATACTTTAAATTCAAAATTCATCCTGTTTCATTCTTTTAACGTTTCAATAGTTCAAACCTTTATATCTGTCATATGAATTACGTATGTAAATTTGATTTCGGCATTTTAAACCAAATATTATTGGTGTATATTCATTAAAACCCGGACAATGCTTGCTGAGCTAAAGATGTTTAAACATAACTACAATAATATCTTTTGAGAGTTGACCATCTGTAGCGTTATAAATTCTTGATATAAATGTTTGTTTATATAAATTTAAAAAATTAATCAGTCATGTGAGTTGTTTAGAAGCAACGTCGGCGAAAACTTTTTTCATGTGACTATTCAGAATTTACTAAAAAACGAAACATTACGTTGTTATTTGTGAACAAATCTTTCTGCTTACTATATTTTTTTGATTGTGTTTTACTTCAATGCTATCTTAGCAATTTGAGATTTTAGAAATATTTAAAAGGCAAGTTTGGTGTAAAATTGTGCTATATGAGATGAGTAACATCAAAGTTAAAGTACAAAAATTCTGAAATATTGAAAGTAGAGTGAATTGCGAACATATAACTTTTCAGGTCAGGTTTTTTATTTTTATTAATAAAGCTTAAATATTTGCCTTTAAACCACATTTACAGCAAACAAAATAAGAGCTGCCTCCGTGGTTTAGTGGTAGCATTCGCGACTGCTAATCCAGAGGTCCTGGGTTCGAATCTTAGTTACGTCAATTACGTCAAGCTGTCTGGGTAAGGTTTTCCTCCCCCCCCCCCTCTCTCAGTTTTTCCTTACCCCGAAAAGGTGAATAGGTTTGAGACGCCAAGTCAGTTCATTTCGTTCTTCCCTACAGACTTAACACCTATTCAGTCCACAATTTACAGACGAAAAGACCAATATTGTCCAAAAAGTAGATTCATGACAAAAGACAGCATTTTTTAAAGACATAAGTTAATGTAATTCCACTGAAAACAACCTAAAACAAAAGAAGGAAACTGTATTTCACATAGCAACAGAAACAGTAACCATTTTCCTTATCATGGTCGGTAAATGTTTACGTAGGTTTTAAGTTATTGCTGTCGGGGAATGGAGCGTGTAACTATATTGCATCAAACTACTAAGCTAGAAGTATCTTCTTTGAAGATTGTAGGTACAGGATGCCTCCCCCCCCTCCAAGGGTAATATTAAATACATAAACTGTTTAACATATTTTCAACATCTGTGTGCACCAAACTCGAAGTTCGCGTTTATCAATAATGATACAGGCACGACAATGCTTTTAAAAGTCTTTAATTTCATTGTAGTAACACGTCAATGTGTAGAGTGCACTGAAGTCTAAAACAGCTGGTCAAGGAGGAAAAATAATTCAATGGTGCTTAAGAAAAATTCTGTCCGGTATTTTTAAGCAGTATTTCGGAGAAGGCGCAACAGAAATTTAAAAAAACAAAACAAAAAAGCTGTTCCATATGTTGACTTTCTGGTATGCACTGTATAGAAGCCTTAAAACTCATGCGGATTGGAAAACACTTGTCTGTTATTAGCGGTACCAACATAGAACGAAAGTTACTAACTGAGTAAAAAACTAAAATTTATTTAATTGATGGAAAGGTGTGATATGTTCAAACACAGACTGCACCTAACGACTAGTCACCTTTGGCCTAATCCTAAAAAATTCTTTATGTGCTAATGATCAAGTCTCATAGACACTGTGGTATTTGTACACCTGATTTAATATTTCTGCCATTACGAATAAGCGTATATATAAATTATTTACCTTTAACAGAATTATTTTATCTTGGTATGTTGTCTTTTTAAAAACAAGATGAAAATTAAATAACAGTTTGTATAAATGAAGAATACAAGCATGTTGCATTCGATACTTCTGCTAAAGAATGGCATACAACTTTACCGTTAATGGCAGGGTTGTTATTTGGCAAATCTGCAATAAATTCGCAGGTAAATTTTTATTATTCAGGCAATTAAGTCCAGTCTAATTTAAATACAGGTTTATTTACAATCTGTGTAAATCCAAGTGTTTTATTATTATTATTATTATTATTATTGTTGTTGTTGTTGTTGTTGTTGTTGTTGTTCTCAAAGTAGAGGGTGAAAAACAAATGTCGTTGTGTCAGGGTATCTGGGGCATCAGCACTTTCAGTGCTTAAATATTAACCGGTAATTTCCTTTGGTGTTATGATGTGCTTTTCATAATTTGAAAACATTCCTGTAGACAACAGAGAATCTTTATTGCATCATATTTTCACTAATTATTACAACTATTGCAGAAAACAGTAAAGATGTACCTTAATATTTTATGCGTATCAAAAAACTTTGTTGTATGAAAACAATATATTTGTGGTTTTTATAGGACCTTGATTAATACAACTTAACAAACTTTAAGGGTTTTATTATTATTATTATTATTATTATTATTATTATTATTATTATTTAAACTCTCTTGTACACCCAATAATACAAAAAAGACATAAACTTAGCAAAATGTTACTTTGGGGGGGGGTGGTGATTAACGCCCGTTTTTACTACCGAGGCTGAGGCCTCCCGCTCACGAGTCCGCGCCTTAACGAACTCGGTCAGTTTGGGAAGGTTTTGGAATCATGGTAGTTACCAATAGCACAATATGCGCTCAGCACACAGAAATAGGGGGCAAGTTTCTTAAAACAAAAAACTTAAACGAACATCTGGCCTAACGCGACTGAAGTAAATATTCGTTACTACAAGGTCGATGTGAAACTTATGTTCAGGAGTTCAGGAGATGTATTTACGGACTTATGTTATTTTTATGTCCGTATTTCTGCAATTCCATTACCTTGCACTAAATTGTATATAGTTAAATTATATAACCGTTGGCAACTATAAAAAATAATGAAGGAATCACTATAGGTGATGCACAAAGCTGCCCTGTGGGAAAATGGCAGACATGCGAACAGAATAGACTATATGTCGTGGCACATATTACAGAAAATAAATTAATTAATATTAGCTGAGGGCAAATAAAGCACATTTAAGATATGTGCACCCTTTGATAAAAAATGAGTCATCCCCAGATCCTACATGTCCATTGGAGAGCTTCGGGGACTCTCGTAAATGCTGTATTCACAAGCGCATGCAGCGACTGGCACACTGCAGTGGGCGCTTTGTCTGTAAACATAATGGCCACAATGATAAGCATCTGGAAAGAGAACATTAGGGTAGAATAGCGGTGGCCAACCGGTTTAGAAGGCATTGCTCTTTTGCGCAAGCTCCTGGGTTCAAATCTCACACAAAATTTTGTTTAATTTTTTATTATTGGTTTTATAAGTGCATATTTAGAACCTCTTGTTACCTTTATCATAAAATATTTTAACGTATCATTTGAATATAATGTCGGTCCTGGTAGTATAGTGGTAACCATACTTCCCTACTAAACCCAAGATCGCGGGTTCGATCCCGGCCAGGACCGATGGATTTTTTTCGGGCGTAAAAATTCTAATTATGGCTTCCTTCGGAAGGGAAGTAAAGCCGTGAGTCCTGTGTCATACATTTCGGCAGGATAAAGAATTTCAAGCTGAAAGAAGAGGCCTCTGAGCAAAATTAGTCGGCCGTTTCATTCCCTGAATTGAATGGGATGCTGAAAACCTGTGATGTTAAAGAGCGTCCATAAATGAGGAAAAAATAAAAAAAAAAGAAATAATAATTTAATGACATCAGTGTACATACAAAATCGTAATCTCAAACTAACGTATTCTTTACAAATTACTGAATAAATACATGCATAGAAACAGTTACATTCTAAAGTGAAAACATAGAAATAAAAAAAGTAATATCATTATGTATAACTGCCCTCAAAATTCGGGGCATAGATCGTATTTCTACAGTAGTGTGAAAGAGAGGCCAAAGCATCCCAGGGTTCTTGAATTTTGTCCTTCCTGCATGTGTAGGGAATGCGTGTGCAACATATTGCATTTAGGTAGAACAAATACGGAAGAAATATTATAATCCAAATATATTAATTATATAACATATTTTAACTTTAAAACCTTCTGTGTACGAGAAACAGCATTATGAAGCCAAATTGTCATAATATGATGTTACATGGTTTCTTTAAAAAAAAAAGTGTTTCATGCCGGAAGGCGAACCTGCGCTCTTAACCACGGCATCACTGCACACTCTGCCACAGAGCTAACGGAACGCATACTCTGTTCTGTGTCATTAGTTGTGTACCATGGCATACCACACAACTGCTGTATTGGAACATAGATTTGCTACATACCTTGTAAAACGAAGCCCGTAACATGTAGGACTTTTTAGAAGAATTTTGCGTTTAAGAGATGACTTTTTTGTATGTGTGTCAAAGAGTATACAACACAAATACCGATGTATAATATGTAGTTAAAATTGAAGCAGAGAGTGTAACCGATACTGGGATATTTCAAAAAAGACATTGGTCGCTATGCACACGTCATAATAATATATTAAACATTCAATCCATAAAATTATCGATGATATTTTCTTGAAATAAATTTTTTTTCTCATTTTTAACAGTGCATGGTATGGTAGTTTTTTTAAGTGCTCGCACATTTTACTGTTTTTTGTATATGTGACCCGTCCTTTAATGATTAGATACGCTCTTGTTTACTCCACTACTTATAGGGTTTTTATTTAATTTTTCTATTTAACATGTTTGTGTGTGTATATACACTGCTGATTGCTTATATTAAGTGAATAGAAACGCTTTCTTTTCTAAAATCTGCCATAAATTGTTTCTGTTAACATTATCATATGTTTTTGTATAGTCTACAAGTATTAGGAGCATTGTTTTATTGAATGCAACCCCCTTTTGTATTATTGTTTTAGGTTTTAGTGGGAATACATTGCCTATACAGAATTTTCCTTTCCTGAACTCTTATACTATAAGATGAAAAATCACCAATGATCACAGCTGTTTCCTGGAGTTCACCAACCCCAGAAATGGCTGCACTCTATGCACTGCTGAGAAAAGTTTTAATGATAAGATAGTGCGGAGCTGTAAGTAAGGAGGTGGGGTGTTAAGAAAGTTGGTTAGGGAGCGGCATGTGCTAGGTACTACCTTGCAGCTGACCCGGTTCCCGGACAAGTAGGAAGTGACGACATCAACAGCCTGATGTCATCTCTAGCCATTCATCATCCCTATTCGCGCCCACTTTGCTGCACTTCGCTGCGCGCGTGTGATAAACATATTCGGGATGCGAGGCAGAACTAACAAACAAGTTCGATTGCTGACCTAAAGTTTCCTATAGTACACGTAGCGGAGGACATTTGAGCGGCATAGTTGACTGCTCAGACCAGTTGGGGCAGGCGGCGCTTCTAGGAAGCGGTTCTGACGGGAATCAGGTAGTTAGAACAAGAGATGGCTCTGCAGCTCTTCCAGATACTCCGTATTCAGGGGGAGCATTTGTGGTTTTATTTATGGACGCCCTTTAACATCTCAGGTCATCAGTGTCCCATTCAATTCAGGGCGTGAAGCGGCCGATAAATTTTACTCAGAGGCCTCTTCTTTCAGGCCATAAATGTACGACACAGGACCCAAGGGGCTTTACTTCCCTTGCGAAGGAAGCCATACTTAAGATTTTTACACCAAAAATCACATCGATCCTAGTCGGGATTAAATCCGCGATCTTGGGTCTAAGAGGCCAATCGACCACCAGAATGGACTCAGGGGAGTATGAAAAGCCTATCCTTGTAATGTAAAATTTACCAACTTCAGTTCCCATTTTCTCAGTAAATATTAAAGCTAATGAAATGAAAGTTTTGAAGCATACAGATGAACATATTTGAAATTTGCTGATCTATTTTCATTACTACACCATGACTCTGAAGCAAATTTTTCACTTGTTTGCTTTTTGTCTATTTTTCATTAGTTATTTTATATATATATTTACTTTGTCACATTTTGTTCTAGCTCTACTTTAATAGACCCACATCCTCACAATAATATCTTGAATAAGTGGTAAAATTGTCTAAGTGATAGTTTATACAGATCCTCCCTCCCCCAAGCTTTCTAAGCACACTACTACACGCGCATTTTCAACATCCCTTTAGCTGAGGCTAATGAAGCGTTCCCACGATGCTCGCGATTCCCGATCGTGGTCTTGGCCCATATTGCAGCTGGACTGACCGACTGGAACGGGCGTAATGGAAACCAAAATTGCACTCATTGCCCTTCACATAGAAATTCAAGGGAATTTTCAAGTTTCTAAAAAAATACAATATTTAATTTAAAAAAAATGCGGTACAATTAAGATATTTAGAAAACTGTGTCCTGTCACGCACCACAAAGACTTTAGGGAGTTAATTTTATCAAATGGTGCCATAATAAAAGTTTTAACATTTTTAGCTTTATACCCGAACGCTGAACACCAGCAATAAAATCTGACGGGTGGTAACCCTGTGATACTATTTCGAAACAATTTATTAGTAAAACAAAACCAAATAAGACTTCTAATTTTATCAACCGCGTCATATTAAAGAAAAATCGTGCTTTCAGCCATCCTGAACACTGCGGCGTTGTTTGGAATTTTATCGCTTAATCCAGATTTAAAAAGTAAAAATTTCTAGTTTTCTGGTACGATAAAAAACGCAAGTACAAGTAATTAATATAAAATAGCTTTGGAATCTGTTTGAAACAGACCATGAAGCATTATATTAACTGGGCAGAGGTACAAATTTGTAAATAAGTACATATATTGTGCATTAAATAATAAAAGAGGGAAAAGTAATATAGGACATTTTAATAAAAGTTAAATATGGACATGACTAAAGAAAAAAAATTGCTTTGATTTGTATTGTCCAGTGTTGTTGCTCTCACAACCGCAACTGCCGCAACCTCGACTGTTGGTTTCTGTTCGTGCTCACACGCGAAGCACCGATTATGACCATAAGCCGTCCCTAATGGGATTTTATACGTCCTGAGAAAGTGTTAGAAGGGCATTTAACATGGTCGCAGCTGGTCTGTTACTTGAATGGCTACATCGCTTTCCAGAACAACGAGTGATAAAGTGAATGAATTGCTGTTCATTCTAAGATACCAGTTGTGCCATTCGACTGCAGACATCGTAACTTATGTGAAATTAATAGTTCTGCGTAAAATTAGTGCACAGTATAATATTAGGCAATTCTACCTAACACCACTGCGAACAAACCTTCAATTTTACATATGGGTAAACAGTTGAGGTGCACAAGTATCGATAATTTGCGCTGCATTTGCTCCTACTGTCTATAGAGACTATGCTTGCTTAATGTTCACTTTTATTTTTACTGTTAAAGTCCCGCAACAAACTTAATTAAAACATATATTAGCACATTGTTTATAATTATTTACATTTCTGAATCTAGTATAGAAAAACACATAAAACAACCACCAAGCAAGCAATATATGAAAAACAAAAAAGTTATGAAATTAATTCAAACTATTTTGAATTAGAAAATTACTTATAAGAAAATTAATATGTTAAGCCCTTAACATATTCAAATCCACCAGTTGTTGTAATAATAATTTATACTAAAATTAAAAAACATTAGATAAACTGTTTTTTTTTCTGTTATGAACATGAATTTACAAAACAGTAATTATTTAAAGAGCACATGCAATTCTGCGCTAAAGGATGACATTCTCCAACAGCTCCAAGAACATGTTCTTTTTTATCCACACTACAGCCTCTTACGGACCTCGAGGCTACTATACCAAGTAGGAAGCGAATGGGATGAATGAGGAGTACGCGATAATCCTATCCCTTTTTTAGTGGTTTCCCCTGGCTACTTAGGCGAATCCTGGGTTAGATCTTTCCTTTTTAAAAAGTTTCACTCCTATCATTTTATCATTTTGTTCCATAGGTTCTATTACAGGGTAAAGTGGGCTGGTGTGGTGTGGTGGTGAATTGCGCATGGAAAGTTTTGTGCACCGGCAACTCAAATGGCAGGGACCCTCTGAGGGGCTCTACTCCTTGGCTTCGGGGTATTCTATCTGGAAACAATATTAGAGCCTCATTTACGCCTATGCCTTACCGCCCGTAGATCTTAGCCGTCCGGTATCTCTCTCACTGACCCCTTCAGATGTTCTGGTGCAAATCCTGAGCACCCTGGTACTTCTGACGTTACTAGAAGTACATCGGAGAATCTTCATGATGGATTGGACTAGGTGAGGCAGATTTCCTTGGGTGGTGGTGTCAGTGTGGTGAGCCTCCAAAAGAGATTGAAATGTCAGACTTTGTTGTAATATTACGATACATCAGTGGGGGTAAACCGATTGAAAGATTCATAAAATTCATTTTTGTTTTTGAATTGACTGCAAAAAGCTTAAGAATGCTTTAACAGCTGAATTAGAAGAGTCCCATATAAACCAAAGTTTATAGACAAATACACAATAGCTCTGCAGATATGAAAGAACCTTCCTCCAGGCATTTGGGTGTCATGTAGCTATGCTCCTGGCCCACCCTTCTATAGAGACTTCTAGTCGCCAGTGATCTATAGGTATCAAGGCGACATGGGTTCGATCTTGTGGTGAGAAGCGAGCAGTTTAACCACTTTGCCATGGCGTCACCTCTAAACAGAATGTAAATAAATAAACTAGACAGAAGCAGGTTTTTAGAATATGTTCTCACTTTGTAAGTTTTGTATTGATCCAATTTTGCATCCCAGAAACTAAAACAAATTTAGGGACGATGCCCTTAGTAATTTCTTCTTTGTTGGAACTGCCCCTATCTTAACGTAATAAGGATGCTGTGAGATGGAACGAACCTAAGTTAAATAGTTCATTATCGTGGATGGTGTGTCCTCGTGTAGGTCAATAGAAGTAACCCTCGGCCAGCAGGAAGTGGGACACTGCGGCTGAAGAAATGCAGTAGGCTATATATACCGCAAAACGTTACGGTGCAAATGGATTAAATAAAGGGTAGCGTGAGAGCAAGAGTAAAACCGAAGCCCTGCAGTGTTTTCGTATTGATTTTGACCACATGCTTTCTCTGAAAAGTCAATTTATCTTTTTATTGTGCATGTAACAATTAGATACTTTTAAGTGTTTATTTGTTAGTCTCACATACACACTTAGTTGACACTTTTATTCTAAAGAGCATGATGCTCCAAGGGCTTCACTATTACTGAAGTTTTGGAAGTAAGAGGCCTACTCTGCCAGTTACTTCCAGATATTCGGCAGAGGCTTCCAATATGCGCTATTTTCAAATTTCAATATACAGGATGTACACAAGTGATTATAGCGGTTTTAAACTTAATTTTTTTTTTATCTGCAGCATTTAACATAATTTTGAATCATAAATTAAATTGAAGAACCACTGTGGAAGTTTCAATTCTACATGCGCAGATTTTGTTTTGTAGCCATGGTAACGAAATAAACAAAACATGGCAACTCGCATGCAAAAAGCTTTTTGTGTCTTGGAATCCGCGAAACACAATCCAGTCCAGAGGACGTATAGGCGAAGATTTGGTCTTAACGTCCCTTCTGAAAACGACATTCGTATGCGATACAATCAGATCCAAACGACGGGTGTCTCTGTAAAGGAAAGAGCCCCTGACGACCGCGTGTGTCAGATGAGAATGTGTAGAGAGTCAGAACGGCATTTCTCGCGCTGTCCTAAAAATCTGAGGGGCGGGCGACTTGAGAACTAACAACTCCAACAATGACAGTGTGAAAATTTAACAAAACGTCTCCAAAATATACAGTATCGTCTGCAATTGCTACAGGGTCGGTCCTAGTGGTAACCATACTTGCCTCCTAGACCCAAGATCGCGGGTTCAATCCCGGCCAGAGTCGATTTTTTCGGGCGTAAAATTTCTGAGTGTGGCTTTCTTTGGAAGGGAAGTAAAACCTTGGGTCCCGTATCGTGGATTTACAGCACGAAAAAGAAATTCAGGCCTGAAAGAAGAGGTCTCTCAGCAAAATTTATCGGCCATTTCACGCTCTGAATTGAATGGGACGCTGATGACCTGAGATGTTAAAGAGAGTCCATAAATAAAAACAAATCAAGCAATCCACAAGGAAAAGTCACAGGGGTGCAGATCGGGGGACCACGGAAGCCTGGAAAAAGTAAAATCTTTCCGGCCAAGACGACCGATCCAGCTATGAGGAAACCGCAACGGGTGACAGAGGTTGCTAAGGTGTGAACTCGTGAGCGGGAGGTTTCGGTTCGAATCCCACCAGGATCGTCTTCCTTGACTGAGGTTTTTTTTTTTTCCGGGTTTTCCTCAGTCCTCATAAATGCAAATGCCGCGGAGGTACTCTAAACTTAGGCCTGGAACGTTTCTTTCCTTAAAATATCCTTTCCCAATTTATCATTTCATGTCATATAGCTTCAGTGCCTGTAAATTTTGCTCAGAGGCTTCTTCTTTCAGGCTTGAGGTTATTTTACGTGTCGTAAATCTACTGCACAGCTTTATTTCCCTTCCGAAGGAAGCCATACTTACTCCGAAAAAAGCCATCGGTCTTGGTCCAGATTGAACCCGCGATCTTGGGTTTGCGAGGCAAATATAGTCTCCAATAGACCACCAGGACCGACTTAAATATCATTTATACGTGCCACCGCTACCTGCAGACCTACCTGAGATGAAACGGAGGACTATTGCAGCAGCTAACATCAGTGTGGCAAGAAATGGACTACCTGCTGGATGTAATCCGTGTCACAAATGGATCCCACATTGAACACTTGTAATTTGTGTTATGGTAACTTCCACAGTTATTTTTCAGTTTTAAGTTGTGAAACATATATTATATACCGCAGAAAAATGTTTAAAACCGCTATAATCATTTGTGTATATCCTGTATATAGAATCACTACATAAATGCAACAAAAGGATTACTATACATTGCTGGTCACAGACAATACAATGCAACAATAGTGAACTGTGTGGTGTAGCAGACACCCCAGAACCCCCGAATAAGCACGGGAAGATCTTAGCGGATTAGTAATAAATATTCAAGACAGTAACCACTACAAACTAATAGAAAATAGTGCAAACAAAACATCCCAAATAGCTATGGAGCAGTATAGGCAACAGAGAGTAACTACAACACCTAGAGAAAGTAGCACGATACCGCAACGGGAGGAAAGTGAACTAAAGCAATCCGAAAGGCTACATCTACCACAGGCATTATATTCGTTCAAAAGATCATAATTTACAACAAACATTTACTCATCATAATTTTGATGACATTTCTCAAAATTGTCCCCACTGGATGCAAGCACCTGTCCCAGCGTTTCTGCCAGTCGTCAAAGGATATGCTGGAAACCATTTCTTGACAGGCTATTCAGAATCGCCTCCGCAGCCTTCATTACTGCTTCTCATGACGGAAACTTTCCCCCACGAAGTATTTCTTCAGTTTAGTAAAGCCAAACATAATGACGGAACTCAGGTATACCTCGCCATCTTCCGCTACCAGACGCTGAAGCTGCCGACACACATCCGTCACACCACTTTCTGTTCAGGCGTCAACAATCACGGTAATCATCTGGCACAGACGCGTCTCTTGTGTGAGCGATCGTGCAGAGTGATAAATGCACTACCATGAGAAATTCATAACATGCCTGCCAGTCTATCGTACTGTTGTTCGTCGGTCCTCCTGAACAATGACTGCAGTGATTGAAGCACCTGGACCACCCTGCTTTGTTATTGGAACATGGCCGTCCTTAACTCCTTGAACTATTGTGTCCTACATGTTTGCTGTAACATCGCTCACGCTTCCACACTGGATGTCTGCAGACGGAAGCAAAATTTCAGAGCAGCTGACTGTTAAACTGGCGTTCTGTACCAAAATGCATTTGCGCAAGCGCTTCTAATTGTTTACACCAATCACATCTGTTCTTCTTATGAAAAATTGTTTCTCCACTGTGTGATGGGGGAGGGGATCATTCTCAGTGTTTATTGACTAGCCCTCGTTTACAAGAATTTAAAGAATATTGGAAGTTACAAGGATGCGGAAGAGAGTGATTTGGATATAATGAAGAGAAGAAAAAGACGCACATTTTACTAATTACAAGAGAATTAAAACTTAAAAAACAATGATTTGCTTATTTGTTAGGTTTAGGAACCTCTCATGCTGGGTAACTCCTGTAGGTGAACTAGAGCGGGCATATTTTGAATTATATTTAAAGCAACAAGAAGCTTATAGGAACCCTATAGCATTTTACGGAAGGACATTTCAGTAATTATTGAGGAACTGCGTTGGAAGATGTAACATTTTATGTAAGAAAAGACACCACAGCAAAAAGTTCATTGGTAGGAAGCTAATGATTAAGTGCCCCATTGGGAATTCACGTACCTAGGTCCTAAGTTCAACATTTCAAGGACGAGCATGCAAAACGCAAGATAAAAAAACGACAACTAAGTTAAACGACCTTGCGGATTTTTTATACTGGCTATCAGGCCACCATTTTTGGTAGCAGATCACCTTCTAACAGTCTGCCAAGGTTTGAAAAGTTATAATAATTTAAAGTTGACCTTAAATGGGTGTCGGTACCTGTTAGCAAAAGGAATACAAGCTTGACAAGCTACTGGTTATAAAAGGGCGGCAGTTGTGTTCTCACAGAAGCCAGCGATGACATCTGATATATCGGTTTAACTAACACACTGCATTGCAAAGAAATTCCATTTTGAGCCTGTACGGCTGCATATTATCTCACCATAGCTGCACAGATTTATCACTTATGCTACCATGTCGCTCTTTCCTTAATCTTACCCAGTTTTGAAATCTCCTTCCTGCCAGGAGGGAAATTTAGGCTCCAAAGCGCGAGTGAAAGGTGGACCCTTGCCTGCAAAAGCATACGTTTGAATGGAATAAGTTCGTACATAATTGAAGAGTAGAAATATCAAATGTTCTAAGTATCATTTTCTAAATTTTACAGGGTTAAAAAAAAAAACCCATATTTGTTAGCATTTAACTTATGATACCCAAAATCATTATGAAGACACCAACTACACAGTTATTTTGTATAAAAATCTTTCTCTTTTTCAACCGATAAATGAGGTTAATCTTTCAAAGTACAGGTTGCTGTATATCAACCACTGATTTTCCTCTCTTTAAAAACTTTAAAAACCCCTACACCCTTCTAATGGTGAATATAGTTATTTGAGATGACGAAATCGAGCATTGTGCATTTTGAAATGTAGCACTTATTTAATGTTAACAATGAAATCAACATTCTCAAAATCAAAGAAATCACTTACTTCATTGGAACTACATGAAAAGTATTTATAGCTTTAACTTAATCTACAATCCCATGTAAATCTTGGGGAATGAAAGTCTTACTTGCCCTTCTTATTTTCTCTATAGTGACGAAATCTCTATCACAACTCAAAAAGATATAGCCACTTACTAAATATTTCTTACTATAAATATTTTCCCTTGAAAACTAATATTATCATGGCATGGCACTGAAAACATCAAATGAGAGCAAATCATGGTATTTAAAACTGCGCTATCTCCGAGCATTTGAACTATTTCATCCATATATAGAAAGTTACAGCACGATTAGGGGGATGTACATCTGGGCACAGTTAACTTACTTTGGAAATTAAACGATTCCATTTAAAAATGGCACTTTAAACACTTAGATCACTGTTCAGAACCGCTGAGAATTTTTTGTTACTATAAAATATTCTGAAATAGTTCTTCATTATTATGTTTTTGAAATAATTTCATCTTTCACGTTTGCGAACACAAAATAGCAGCAATTTTTTAAAAGTAAGTCTAGCATCGTTTGTTAGTCGTTAGTCGTTAGTCGTTAAGTCGAAAATCGCCCCTAATTTCTGTTTTTTTTTATAACAGTACATTTTAATAGGGTTGCATATTGTTAAAAGTCACGCAGGAGCTGCATAAACTGAGCAAACTCCTCAGCAAGTCGAATTTGTGAAAGGTATTTCAGAGCGCTAGAGCAGAGAAATTGCTGCTAGAGCGCTTTTAAATTTTTAAGGTATATGCCCACTCCTAACGGTCCGATTTCCCTGATTTTCAGAAACTATTTTTCTTGTTTTATTTAAATGTTATATACCAAGTTTCGTTGCGAAAAAAACAAATATTGATGCTTTTTAAATTTTGGATTTCAGCTAAATAACAGTCATAACAGTCTGGTTTCGTTGATTTTAACAAAGTATTTTTATTATTTTATTTCAGTGATATATACCAAGTTCCATTGTGAAAAAACAAAATTTAGGCTGCTAGAAGGATTTTAAAATTTTAGCTTTTGGTTAGCCTCCCCACTCTTTAAATTTCGATTTTCAGATAAACCCCCACTCCCAATGACCTGATTTCCCTGATTTTCATAAACTTTTTTTTTTTTTATTAAATGGTGTATACCGAGTTTCGTTGAGGAAAAAAAAACAAAAATTGGGATTACTATAGCAATTTTTAAATTTTCGCTTATGGTTAACCTTCACTCTTTATATTTCGGTTTTCCGATATATCCCCATTCTTAATGGTCTTATTTCCCTGCTGTTCATAAACTACTTTTATTGTTTTATTTTAATGGCATAAACCGAGTTTCGTTGAGAAAAAGGAAAAATTGGGCCGCTAGAAAGATTTTTAAATTCTCCTTTTAGGTTAAGCCCTACTCTTTAAATTTCGGTTTTCAGATGTAACCACACCCACTGTAATGGTCTTATTTCTCTGGTTTTCATAAACTTTTTCTTATTTTATTTTAATGGTGTAATTCTAGATGAGTTGAGAAAAAACAAAATTTTCGGCCTTAGAGTAATTTTTAAATTTTCGCTTTAGCCCCAACCTCCAATGGTGCAATTTTGCTGGTTAACGAACTCAATGAATCGTTCGCTAATTGATCGTCATATGCCGAGTATCGCGGAGAAAAACAAAAATTGCGACCACTAGAGTGTTAACAAATGCACATAAAATTTGAAGATAAGTTTCAAAAATCTTTTCATGGAAATAACTGCAATTCCTTCGAAATTCGCTACAAAGTACTGTTTGAGCAAGGTGCCTAGAAAAGCAGCATAGCTGTAATCAGTCCGTTTGAATCTTTTTTTTTTTTTTATTGTAAGAAATAATAACCCATAATTTAATGTTGAAACGTAAGTTAAATGGTGGCTATGCAAAAGTCACTAAGTTAGCTCACAGCTTCTTATAAATTTATTGGTTAATCGCTTGCGTGATATTCGCCTTAAAACAAGAGAAGATTTCAATGAATTAGCACTTAGCGGTGAGTGCAATGCCCCGGAACGTGTTATGCAACTGGTCGGGGTCGAATCTGGCACGAAATGTGGGTCCTCTTGGCCTTTTACTTCTCACGCGGCAGGGGCGCACTCCACCTCTCAAATGATAGAGCTCAGGGTGAAAGCGAAGTAACGTAATCTCACATTGTTCGACGAGTTTGGTTGGCATCCATTGTGATCCTCGTTGCGAAGTCACTGTTTTCTTAACTAAAAGTTGCAAAGTATTAACTGTTTTTCTTCAGTTACTGGACACTTCAGATTTTATTGTATAGAAAACCAGAGCCCAGCGATTGGGTATTAAACATATGTAATAAACATTCTTTGACAATGGTTTTGGCATACTTTACAGTAAGCATCAGTTCTAATAAGTGGGATTTGTGTTAAATGCACCAGATTACATTAACCCCGTTGCCGAGAAACATGAAGGCTTGGGCAAGCATTATCGTGATTGTGAACTGCTTTCAGTTGTTTCTTTCAACACCCAGAGAGCTTCCAGCAACATTTAGAATAGAAACTATGCAAAGTTATAATCGACGTTTATTAAAACAATACGTTTAACACGAAAACTATAATACAGTTCAAAAGTAAAGCATAATTTGACAGGTAGATGGAAGATTTTTAAAAACATGCAAAGACACCTCAAATTTAATAAAGATGTATATTTTGTATAAATATGAGACATCTCCGTAATTATTGTTGCATAAGTTTGACGTCATAGAATACATTTTGAAATTAAAACATATTATTTTTATCACATTTTCTTAGAAAGCGCCGTCGATTTTATCTCTCTACGTCTTCTTTTGTTTTCTACCGAAGCGTAATTTAGTACTTTATAAATTCAAAGACTATGGTTTATAAAAAAAAAAAAAAAAAAAAACGTATGCAACTATTACAAAAAATATTGTAGTCATAATTACATGTTTCACATTTATACTCGTAAAATAAATGCTTAAGAAATAAGATTTGAGTGTGTTTATATCTTAAATTTTCTATCGACCTGTAAAACAAATTATGGGATACTTTTGAAATTCTTGTTAATTAATGTATAGGTTTTCATTTCGAAAGCTTGACTGTCTGAATAGCTTCTCGTTTAAAATAAATATTATTTAATTTTTTTTTTTTCAATTTAAAAATAGAAGGAAACTTTTAATATCATTGTTAAAAATTAATTTTGGGTTTCACCTATTCACCTCCAACCACACCAATGTGAAATTTCAAATGCTATTCCTATCTCAGGGTCGAAGGATTTTTGGGACGTAAAAATCCTAAGTATGGCTTCAGTTGGAAGAGAAGTAAAGCCGCGGGTCCCGTGCCGTAGATTTATACAACATGTAAAATAAATCTCAAGCCTGAAAGAAGAGGCTTCTGAGCAAAATTTATCGGCCGTTTCACGCCCTGAATTGAATGGGACGCTGATGACCTGAGAAGTTAAAAAGCGTCCGTAAATAAAACAAATCAAACCCCCTACCTTGTGATAGTTAAATTTTAACGAGGATTCAATCATAATAATTATTATTTTGTTTTCTATACCCTCCTGACAACATGGATTGTTGTATTGTTTGAATTTGGGGAGATTAAAACTATAAAAAGTGCTGAACATTTAACGTAATAGAGTTTTGGTAATAAATTGTTAAAAAATGGTGTATGCCTTACAAGAAAGAATGTACACGGATTAGCCAAGAGTTCAGAAATAGGCTGTAATACTGTAACATTAATAATTGTAATATGACCGGAATAAATTATGATTTTATTGTACTGTCCTAAGTAGAAAGCGAACTTTTGGGCATTAAAAACACGGAGATAAAGCGGATTGAAAAGTCGAAACCATGATGAAGAAAAGAAGCCAGGAGTTCTGCGTCAAGACAAAGCTCCAGTCTTCGTGACGCTAGAAACTGTACGACTGCGTCTTCCAACTGCGTCTTCTGCCAGTCGGTCCTGGTGATCTAGTGATAGCCATACTTGCCTCGTAAACCCAAGATCGCGGTTTCAGTTTCAGCCAGGGTCGATGAATTTTTTCAGGCATAAAAATCCTAAGTATGGTTTCCTTCGGAAGGTACGAAAAAAACTCAATCCCGAAAGAAGAGGCATCTGAGCAAAATTTATCGACCGTTTCACGCCCTGAATAGAATGGGACGCTGATGACCTGAGATGTTAAAGAGCGTTCGTAAATAAAAACAAATCAACAAAGTTATGTGCTATATTCACCGGATTTGACTCCCCCAGTCTTCTTTCTACCCCACAACCTAAAAAAGAACTTGAAAGGAGAGAAGCATGACAGTGATGATAATGCGATGGACACCTGGAACACGTGGTTGGACCACAAATTCCAAAATTATTATTTAATGAGTTACGCAAGTTGGTTCTGCGTTTCCGAAAGTATATTGGTGTATATGCGGGCGGAGTTGAAAAATAAATTAATATTTCCTGTTATTACTGGAAACGTATCGTCACATGTCACTTCGAAACTGTTTATAGACCGAAGGTGGAATAAATTGATTTTAGCGTGGAGCTCTATTTGTGTCCGTGTAAAAGTATATAACCACTTTCTCCATTTGCGCGTGCTATTTTTGAGCACGTACTGACAAGAAGATATTATCGGCCAGTTAGAAGTTTATAAACTGATTGTTACCGAGTCTTACTTTGGCGTACAACTCAAAACCGCTGCTCATTTATCTTGCTGCAAATTGCGATATTCTCTTTTATGAACTTCTGCAAGGACAGAACTAAGAGAGAGAACCTTGTTTCGAGAGTTAAAAGGATTTTATCTCACGGACAACAACCGCCTTGTGACGGCTAGTATCTGGAGGCCTAGTTTTATCTGGGTTTGGTTTTCTATTTAACCCATCCTAGTAAATGCATGCCAATCTTAAAAGATAGGAACAAGTTTAGTTCTTAAAACAGTAGTAAGGCAAATCATGGGGGGGGGGGGGGGGGGCTGATAGAATCACACTTTTAGGCAGATTTATCTAACCATATGTTGTAAAATATTGTGCTAAACTTTGCAAATTTCAGGTTCTCCAAAGCTTCGCAATATGTCTGAGATGTCCATGTGGAGGCAATGGTAACTAATGGCTATTGATCTTTACACAAAAATATGGCATTAATGCAATATTTATAGTTTAACGTTAACTTACAGCTGTCCACCGTTCGGAAATGATTTACAACATTAAATTCTTGTCCCTTATTTATTACGCAACATGGTTCAAAGCAGACAGAGTCTCAATATAATCCACAACAATGTCAATGCATCGTTGCCTTCTTCCTTGTAACGTCATTATGGAGTCGTGAAACCATTGTTTGGGAGTACTACCCCACCACTCGGAAAACTTTCCCCGTTGTTGCTGTATTTTGTTTACTCACATCGAGTCCTTGTTGTCGAATAAGATATAATCAGACGGAGCGAGATCCGGTGAATATGGTGGGTGCGGCACAACAATGAACTCTAGCGACGCCAACTTTGCGGTCGTAATGTTGCTAGTGTTGGGCCGCGCATTGTCCTTTTATGGTGTTTAAAGCTCTTTTAATTACTGAGGCATCACATGCGGTGACCCTGATGATACAGAAATGATAAACTGGGGAAGGGTTTTTTTTAAAGCGTTTCAGGCCTAAGTTTAGAGTACCTCCCCGGCATTTGCCATGTATGAGGACTGAGGAAAACCTGGAAAATACCTCAGTTAGGGAGGATGGTCAAGGCGGGGTTCGATCCCCAGACCTCCCGCTCACGAGCCCGCGCCTTAACGACCTCAGCCACCCGTGGCGGTCATAGTCATGTTGGAGGATCACTCCTGTCAACCGCTTCCCCTTATACCGTTGCTGAATCTTGTGTCTAAGCAGTGTAAGGGTGTCACAATACACCTCGCTGTTGACAGTCGTTTCTTGAGGAAGCCAGGCCATCAGCAGTATGCCGGAAGTGTCCCAAAAAACTTGATTTCTGCTTGCCCCTAGGGGAGCAGCACGAAATTTCTTGGACCGGGAATTCCCTGGATGTTTACATTGTATGGAATGAACTTTCTTGTCTATGGTAGTGACGTCATGACTCGTCACCAGCTTCTTCAAAAAAAAATCCGCATCTTCATTACATATTTCCAGTAGCCGACAATACTTCAACACTTTTGTCCGTGCCCTTATCTAGTCCCGTGAAACCCAACGTGTGCGCACCTTTTTCATATTCAAATCGTAGTCAATAATGGTGCGTGTGGTTGCGCGGCCGATACCTGTCTGACATTCCAGTTCATAAAAGGTTATGCGTCTTTCAGTTCAGACACAACCGCAATGTTCCTGGGAGACCGCAACGTTGACAGACATTCTTGTACGGAAATTCCCTGTTGTTGGCTAACCCATTCATTGTAGTGCAGGTGTTTCTTAACCACGTACCGCAGTTAAAAGTCTACGAATGTCTGCAGTTTTGGTGCCTTTCCTCCTCAAAAATAATGCAGTTGATGATAGTTGCCTTCTATCTAGTCCACGTGTATGCATTTTTAACTGCGATTGGCCTTACACCTGATAACAGTAGAGAATAATTAAAATACGATTATATATAACAAAATACTTAAAAAAACACAAACTAGTTCACTTAATAGGTTGGCATGTATTTAAATGCCAACCTAGAATTAAATAAGTCAGTCTAATTTAAATACAAGGAATTAAATTTACTAATATTTACAAGTTAGTTAACTTATTTAAACACTAAAAACACGCCATTCTAGTTAAATACGTCAAATTAATTATATACATGCCAACTTAATTTTACACACAATAACTTACATTTCACCTAGCTAAAAAAACAGGTCAATCTAATTAAAATCACATCAACCTAGTTAAGTACGTCAAACTAATTAAATACATCTCAGCTTAATTTTACACATTAACTTAATTAAATACATTCCATCTAAGTAAAAAAAATCTAGTAAAATACATTTCAACCTAATTAAAAGCGTCAAACTAATTAAATACATTTATAAAACTGTTAGTTTCGTCAAGTATAATTTAGCATATTTAGGCCTATGCGTTTATCAGCTTGAACAATAAATAAACAAGTTAAGCGATGCTTGTCAATTAAATACAAGGAATTAAATAACAATTACGTAAACAAGGAAAAAACTTAAATTTGAACACGAATTACATTCATTATCTACTTATATCAATGAAATATTTCTATGTATACAATTTTAGGTTACTCTTGTCGGAGGACAACTATCAAAGACTGCTGCAGGTAATCATTCCAGTCATTTGTTGTTTTATTTACGAAAGAAAGTTTACCTACAGCCGTTCTCTGTTGTCTACAATTGATTTTAAAACTATGATCGTTTCTACCACAGTAGGTATGTTGGTTTTTCTAACCTAGTTATTATACCCCTCTATGCATTTTGTTTTGTATATGCTTTGTACAATGACGTAATCCTCGCTTTTTTTGCGTTTCTCTCCTAGTGATTCCCAACCTAGTGCTTCAACATTTTACCTTTTTTGAATTTTGCTGCTCTACGCTAATTTTTATGGGATATTTATTTGATATTATATTCTGCATGATCCCAATAAACTGTTCCATTCTTTATTAAGGGCCGAATGTCGGTCTTGGTGTGTAGTGGTAAACCATACTTGCCTCCTAAACCCAAGATCGCGGGTTCAATCCCGCCCAGGATTGATGGATTCCTTCGGAAGAGAAGTAAAGCCATGGGTCCCATGTCGTATATTTACGGCATGTAAAAGAACATCAAGCCTGAAAGAAGAGACCTCTAAACAAAATTTATCGCCTGTTTCACGCCCTGAATTGAATGGGATGCTGATTACCTGAGATGTTAAAGAGTGTCCGTAAATAAACCAAATCAACAAGGGACAAATTAATGATAAATAAGCTATTTCTTACGATTTTGGACTGACTTTCTTTTACTATTCTCATAACAAAGAGTAACCCCCTCCATGCTTTCTTCGTAACACTATCAATTTGTTCGTCCCATGCAAGTTTAGAACTTAAGTAAACTGTCTTAAGTATTTACATCAGTTTTTTTCTGGGGAATGTATTTCATCTAGATTATAATTAAGATTATTTTTTCTCCACTTTTACAAAAGATTATTGCCTTACTCCTAAAATAATTTATGTTATCCTATGTTTAACCTCCCAATTGGAAATATTATTAAGATTCCTTTGTAAAATGTTCATATCGGAGTTGTTGCAACGTTACGAGAGAATTTTGTTTTAAATTCAGCATCATTTTATGCTTTCAGTAAAAATATAAATATTAAAATAAAGTTACCAACTTTATTTCCACAGTAAGCGACCGCTAACTCAAATAATTCACGGTAAATTTATTACATGTACTGTCACAAAAATTATTTTTTCAGGTGTATAATAAAGCAGATCCTGTATTCAGTTTGCAACTTACATTGCAGTGTAGATTTGGTCAGCATTATTTGTACTATGAGGATGAAAATATCACGAAAGTATAGGGACAAGAATGTCGTTTTGATGAAGACTGTTTAGGGGTAAAAATTGGTACATATCGCCCAATTTTCATAATGAACAAATAATTCCGGATCTTAATTCATGATAATATTGTGGCATATGTGAGGCTTAATAATGAAGTTCAACAATTAAAATACTAATAATTTGACGCAATATTATTGTAAAAATAAAGTATTCTCGAAATCAACAATCTCGAATAATTGCATCCCCGTCTAGCTGTGTGAACATGTGAAATGTCAAGCTTGGCGCATGCGTATAGCTACAATGTTTGGAAGTTTTGATACCCTTAGCCGTAGCTAAATTTTCGGAGGTACTAGAGGTCCAGTCCCGAGCGACAGCGTAGAGAGGCGAACTCAGTCCCGAATGGGAGATATTTTTCTCTATTTACGTGGCCGCTTGTAAAAGAGTAAATATTGTAAAATGTATTAATTTTTTGTTAAAGGTAATGTAATCTATGTATTGTCTTCCTTAGCCAGCCTTTTTGGCTGCAATATGTTGTTCCTTATTACAAAACTGGTTTTTTCACTCGTTATCTTACTTTAATTCGAAATTAATTCACACACACACACACACACACACACACACACACTAACCTAAACGCTAACCTTGAGTAAATCCCAGAAACCGGAACACTCAATGGTTTGCTACGGCCAAACGGCCTACGCTCGCCTCCTTTTCGTAAATATAAATTGATAGGGGCGGGTAAATCATAGTAATGGTAGAAAATCTCCTTTAATTCCGGCAGAAAAGGAAAAAATAAATAAATAAAATAAAGCATCAGTATGTGAGGATTCGAAACAATTGCCTTCACAACTACATGACGCTCTAACCGTCTTGAGTTATGCCGTTGTGCTTGAGAGCCTTACTCTCTAGGTTCGGCTTTCTCCGCTATTGCTCGGGAGAGGCTCTGAAATGGAGCTCTAGGAGCTGTTGAGAATTTTGCTAGGGATAATGAAAAAGGAAGAAGCGAACTTAAGCATCAGTCTATCGAGAGATATGGACGGGTGAAATGCACATCTTCTCCCTGGCCATGGCAACATCGTCCTACAGGTAATGTTCGAAATTGTAATAAAATAAGGTGATACTAATAAAAATCTACAATAATTCAACTATCAGTTCATTGTATTATTTGTGTTCCTCTTTTCTTGTGTATATTTTAATACGAAAATTTTAAGGAAAAGTAGTACTGTCCAACCTGTGCGAAGTTAATAGCAACAGAAAACTTATAAATAAATTCAACCTCACGTTTATCGTATTAAAAGAAATAAAGACATTTTGAAATAAATAAATAGACGTATAGAGAGCTGAACGGCCATACAGACTCATGCATGAAGATAAAAATACGGAAAATTATGTCAGTTAAACCCAGACGGTTGGTATACGAAAAGGAAATTGTAAAAAACTAAATCATGAATACTATTTCTGGAAGCTATGTATCTTTAAGCTGAATAATGCTGCATGTCTGCCATCTTACGACAGCTACATAAACGTCGGACTGTAGAATTCTGGAAAATTCTATAATATTGGTTTGGTTTGTTTATCCTGATGCCGTGTTGTTTAAGTAAAGTCAATTTTCTGCTTTACGTCATTGTACTTAAGTGTTGAAGTTGTGTTGTGCAATGGATAAACGGTCATCACGTACTCTGGCTAAAAGGTCAAGAACTGGCTATGCAAGTGAAACATCAAGACGTGATTCCATTAAAGCGATAGCAACAAACATTGCAGGCAAGTACAGGTCTAGCGACCCCATTTATTCCATGGCCAGATAAAGTGATTGAAGTATATCAGACATATTTAACATTTTGGTTTGCTCTTAGGTACTGAATGAAGTAAGCGAATCCATTCCCCAATGCCTTGTTTGCTTTGAAACGCCAAATTTCTGCGTGAAACTATTTCTCCTTTACATCACTTCTTTTGTAAAAGGAAGGAACATTTTAATGTAAGAGGCATATAGACTTGAAGATGGAGAGGCTGTTGTTGGTGACCTTATCAATCGTGAGCCAGAAAACTTCGAAAGTGGTGGTTTCATAAAATGAATTAACTACGTTATTCACCGCAGGTCTAGATGAACATTAGCTTTAAACAAATACCTGCTTAGGTGTGTACAGTCTGGCGACCAGAAGAAGGCAATGCGGGCTGAAATACGAGGGGGCTTGAAGTGTTTATCTGCACAAGGCGAGTGTGTGTGAGATACACATGCTGCCACAGGACTCTCAGACTCAAATCTTGCACGCCTACTGAACTTTGAACCATGGGGAAGTATCTTGACAACGAGGAGGGTAGAAATTGCTTGCGTAGAACATTCCTCTTGCTTGCCTTCTTCTAATCGTCAGTCCTGTAACGGTTGTTCTATGTAATTTTCATCTTTTAGAGAATCATACACTTCAGGCACACCTGACTGCTTTATGATTTATAAACATGCATAGAATTTACTCTCTTGCAGCGTCTGTATGTCGTCTTGAATCCATCACTGTTTTAAAGTCTCCATAATAAAAAAAATGTAAAGGATTCATAAGATCGGACAGGTCAAACTACTGGATCGTGATGTTCAATCTAATGCTCATCAACATTTTGGGAGCGGTATTGTTGGACGAGGCGCAGAAAATGTCCATGAATTACCTCCATTGTATTTGATGGAGGGATACTTTCTCTATTGTGATAAATAATTCCGTTTTCTTGCTCTTTGATCAGAATTGCTGGTTTCTGTTAGGGAGGGTCTCAAATTAGAAATTTTCTGAGGTTGTAACGGGTGTGCGGGACCACTTGCAGAGCTGACTGATAGAGAGTTGGCGACCTTAGATGTAGAAAGCCGCGTGGTGGCGATAGGCGGGATGTCGGTATACGGATCACGTGGTACCTTTTACAGTTCTGTCTAATATCATTGATGTCTCAAGACGGAAGCAGAGGACGAGGCCTGTGATGGCAGTCGCTCCAAGAGAAAGGAATTCCACCTATTAAGAAATGTTTCTTTGTTAGAACACAATGCTTTCTCTCTCACTTACTGTTGCGAATGCTTAGCCACGCGTATGCGATTGTTATTTCTAGTTATTTAGATTCTATAAGCTATTCAGTTGTAGCAGTGGCATTAGCAGTCGCAAAGTAGTGCAACCCGTCTTTATGCTGCTGCGAGCCGCCCCTTCTCAATAACCTCAATATAAGCCTGTATATCACTCCCCAAGAAATTAGTACGGATATTTTATTTTTTGTGTAAAGTACAAATGCATATTTCAATAAGTAAGAACTAACTTCCTGAGGTTATAATTTTATGTATAAGTATAAAAGGTAATTGGCTCAGTAGCTCGATGTTTCCATATTTTGGTGATTAAAAATCTCACTTTTTATCAGTAAACACCAGATCCTGTGAGGCTTGTACACCCTTTGATCAATTCCTCTAAGTCCTATTCGGTAAAACACGCGGTTCACAAAGTATCCAGCAAAGCTGTGTAACCACTGTAGCACTTGTGTTGTATGGCTTACACTAAAGACGCAGACCAGCGTGTGTTCTGTTAGCTCTGTGGCAGTGTGTGCAGTGATGTGGTTAAGAGCGGAGGTTCGCTTTCTAGCATGGAGTACTTTTTTTTTTTTTTTTTTTTTTGTTATAAGCTGTTGTAACATTTGCCAAATTAGTTTCTTAATATTGTTTCTCATATACAACAAGCTTTGACGTTAATATATTAACACATGTCTGTGTAGGAAATGCGTGTGCAGCATATTGCATTTACATAGAACAAATACTGAAGGAAATTTTTTTTTTTTTGATTGATTTATTTATGGACGCTCTTTAACATCTGAGGTCATCAGCGTCCCATTCAACTCAGGGCGTGAAACGACCGACAAATTTTGCTCAGAGGCCTCTCTTTCAGGCTTGAGGTTCTTTTTCGTGCCGTAAATGTACGACACGGGACCCACGGCCTTTACTTCCCTTCCGAAGGAAGCCATAGTTAGGATTTTTACGCCCGAAAAAATCCATCGATCCTGACCGGGTTCGAACCCGCGTTTTGGGTGTAGGAAGCAAGTATGGTAACCACTACACCACCAGTACAGACTGAAGGAAATATAATAACATGCAATATGCTGCACATGCAAGAAGGACAAAAGATGGCATATAGACACAAATTCAAGAAGCCTGGGATATTGTAGCCTCTCGTCCACACTGCTGTAGAAATCTGTGTCCCGAAGATTGAGGGTAGTTGTACATGCCGAGGGTTCATTTACGATATTAATTTGTGTTTATTTCTGTGTGTTTTCACTTTAGAACATAATGTTTCTGTTTATGTATATATGTAGTTATTTGTAAAGAAGGCGTTAGTTTGTGATAAAGTTTTGTGCATGCATAGGTAATGTTATATAGCTCAAATCATTATAATATAATATCAAGGCAACATAATGTTTTACATTTGCACTTATAAAACCGATAATAAAAAAAGTTGTGTACGGTTTAAACCCAGGGGCTTACCTAGAAGAGCAATAGCTTCTAAACCGCTCGGTCACTGCTACCCTACCCTCCTCAAGTTCTCTTTCCAGATGCTTATGATTATGACCATTACGATTACAGGCAAACGTCCACTGCAGTGTGCATTCGCTGCATCCGCGTTGTGAATACAGCGTTTACGTTCTCCGATCGATGCATAGAATCTGGCGATGACTTTTTTTCCCCTCCTTTGTCAAAGGGTTTAAATACAATCAGTCAATCATTAAAGTTAAATAAATCCGAAACACTTTTCGCACAAAATAAATGTTATAATTTGTTGTTCTATAATATTAATCTATCATAAAACAACAAAATGAAAATATTTCATAATCGAAAGACACCTTTGCATTTTTTTCTAGATCGTAATTATTGCATTGAGAAGAGGATGCAGTTTTCAGATGAGCACTGGATGAGAATGAAGCAAGTTAATAAAATATATTTAAAAGAAATTCTTCACCTCTCGCCCTCATAGTCTTTTCCCTGTTCCAATACATCGTAAAGATAGGTGTTTCTTTACGATAAAGAGAATGATTCAGGTCTCTTATCAAGTGTAATTTTTAATGTTCCCTGACGGAATTTTTCAATACGTGCGATTTATGTTTTAAGGCCCCCGTAAAATTTCTGCAGCATTTTAGCCATTTAAAGATGAACGGGGATAGAATGTCAAGGTTATGGTAACGGTGTGATAAAGGTTTAAGCTAAGGTATGTAACGTGTCGTCGTAATCAGCCCGAAGCCTTCCGAGAAGAACGTGCCTCTGTAGACGCTAAAAGACGTCATAGCAGTTATTTATTTTCCTGAAAATATCCTTGCATTAGGCTGATGTTTTTTGTTCATCACAACACTGCGCTGATAGGATGTTGTTTACTGCTTTTCATCTGTCATTTGTTATTTGGAGCGTTGGTGTTTATTTAAATATGCCTTGAATTTTGCAGATATGGAGAAAGTGTGCGCTATTTGTGAGCTAAAGGAGTATCGTGGGGGGGGGGGGGAGATCGAACACTTCCAACATATTCTCCTTTTTAAGTTTAATAGAGGAGCAAAGGTAGCGGAGGTCGCTCGAAACATTTGTGCCGTCTTAGGATATGCTCAGTTGGCAAGATTATATATTAAGAATGCCTGCTATATTTACCAAAGCTATTTATCAGTATATGCAACTGGGATTATTGAAATGCCACAGCGAAATGACAAGATGTTTTGAGTCGAAACAGGCGTTGTTGCTAGTATTAATATATACTGCTTAACAATAGTCATTAGGATATTTTTCAAATACTTTTCTTCACCTATCTCTACGCTCTCATATATTACATATTGGAACTGCATTGATCAGTATATCTCAAAATTTCCTTGACCGCGAACCCCTAAAGTTGTTCTTCGCTGGTTTACAAAATTTACAGATATATACAAAAATTACACATTTTAAATTTTTTTTTGTGGGTACTCATATCATAGTAAATAATCATAACAAAATTTGTCATATAAAGTGCCTAAAGCATTAGTATTAATAATAACTAAAAGTTTATGAGCGCATAGCATTACTTGTTAATTTTAATTCCTGGATGAGATGGATGGTACTGCAGTTCATTTATAAGCTCTGATATATCAGGCTTATTAGGAAATAGGAAGTTGTCGTTTTTCAGACGTTTTGTCTACTTTTTTAAAAATAGATAAACAAGTGCAGTGCCTGATTTTTCACACAAGTACGTTGTTGCAATTTGCATAGCCTTCTTTGATAGTTTGAGAAACTCTGAGGCCGGCGAGCCCCAGCCTACGCAGTTTGCTGCTCAAAGATGCGTATTGTTGCTAGAGAAAATATAATAGTAGATGTGAGTATTCTGTTTGATCCCGTTTCCGTATTACCTATTTGAAAACTCCCTTCTGAACAAATAGTCGACTTCAATTTCATTCTATTTCAAGGGTAAGTTACAAATTGATGTGAGGTATTACATGTTTGAATGAGGCACCTATTACCACTTGACAGTAACAATCGATGTTAACAATTGAAAAACAACAGTTACAAGATGGTTACAAGGCTTCCGTTCCCATTTTCATTCTCCCCCCCCTCTTTTCTTTCTTTCTTTTTTTCCCTCTTTCTTTTTGTTTTGTTTTTTTTTTTGTTTTTTTTTTTTTAATTTACGGACGCTCTTTAACATGTCAGGTCATCCGTGTCCCATTCTATTCAGGGCGTGAAACGGCCGACAAATTTTGCTCAGAGGCCTCTTCTTTCAGGCTTGATGTTCTTTATCGTGCCGTAAATGTACGACACGGGATCCACGGCTTTATTTCCCTTCCTAAGAAAGCCATACTGAGGATTCCCATTTTCTGAAAGACTATTAAAGCTAATGAAATGAAACTTTTACAGCATACGGATGCACATTTGCTGATTCATTTCCACTACTATGTAAAAAGTCTGAGGCAAATTATTAATTATTTTCAATTGTTTCCTTTTCCCCCAACATTTTGTTTTTTTACTTTGTTACATTTTATCCTAGCTACATTATAATAGATTTACATAATCACAATAATATAATAAATAACTGGTAACAGTTTCAAAGTGATAGCTTATACAGATCTTTAAAAGATGGGAAACAAAAATTTAGTTATTCAACAATACAGCCAAAAAAAATGTTTTTACAGAAAAACTAACTTTTGGGGGGAAACACCAGCTAAAACCCTCCACCAGTATAAATCAATAAAGGATATCATGGAAACAAACGCTGCCAATTTATGAAATCCAATTTTTTCTATCATTCAAGACAAACCACAGCCTTCTAGAGAACCGCCACGGGTGGCCGAGGTCGTTTAAGGCCCAGACTCGTGAGTGGGAGGTCGGGTTCGATTCGTGCTAGGGCCGCCATTCCTGACTGAGGTTTTATCCAGGTTTTCCTCAGTCCTCATAAATGGCAAATACTGGGGGAATTACCCTAAACTTAGGTCTAGAACACTTCCTTCCTTTTAAAAAAACTAATAAATCAAATAAATCCTTTCCCAATATATCATTTCATCTCATGTATCACCAGTGTCCATCGCCTGTGGTGCCTCAGTGGTAAAAACCAGTGTTAAACAAACTCTATTTTTAAAAAAAATCTAGAACCAAAATAGTTCATGAAATATAGAATTTTAACTGAACGAGTGCTGTAAATTATTAAAAAGAAACACAAGGCTTCTACAGTGACATAATTAAAAGTTTACTAAAATGCTTATAACCAAGGAGCCTTAAATATATAAAATTAACCATAAAATTCCAAATATTAAAATGATACAAAAAATAAATTATGATTTTGACCCTCCCCCCGCCCTTCCCTTTAATACTTCGCTTACACACAGCATTCCGAAGAGGAAGCTGGAGAAAGGGAGGTCACCGCCTGTTCCGACAGCAGTCCAAAGAAGTTTATGTTGTTGGATTTCAGGGGCTTGAGAAACAGAAGGAAAAGTATCTCAACGTATAGGGCGATTATCTTGAGAAATAAAAGTATCTTTCAAATTAGTACTTTAACTTGTGGCTTACCCTGGTACTTCACTCAGAGTTAAACGTGTTCTTGGTAGAATTAGTAGGTCATTTTCGTCAGATATACAGGTAGAACTATTGCCTAAAGCGAACTACTTTTGGGAATAGCGTTAGAACCTGGAACATCGCGGGAAACGTTCATTGAATCTCACGGCTACGTTAAAAACTGAAGCTATTTTAAAAACCATGCTTATGCTCTTTCATTATTAGGCCGCGCACTTTTTAAATGACCCTCGTATAATTTGGCACTGCCACCTTGTGGATATAAAGTAAGCATTCGCCCACGCATGCAATTGGCAACACCACGACGGACTCGACTTTGGCCATGTAACAGAAAATATGATAGATTTTTGAATGGCTTAATCGTAACAGTGTGCTTCTTGCTATCTCGTTAAGAGCGTCCTGGCTGCAGCGCCAGAGATCTCTTGCTGGATAACGAACTCGTTACTTCCTGACCACGTCTTAGGTCGTTATGTTTTATAGCATTGCAGTTACAAAATGCCAAGTGCGCGTTAACCAGATGTCTTCAGCGTTCGGATGTCTAGCCCATTAGATCCGAGATATATAGAACATGAAACCGGAACGATGTTAGAGGCTAAAGTAATGAATGAACCGCATTAGGTTTCAGGAACTTCTTTGCTTAGACTCCCAGCCACTCTGCCTTTAAATTCCAAAGTGGTGCGTGAAGATAAGAAAAGATAACATCCGCTGCTCACAGATGCATTCTCTGGTAATGTGTGCTGAATTAAATGCATGTTTCTATTTTTAATAACTTTCGCTAGCACTACATTGTTTGAACTAGTGCGCTGTCTGTAATGCAGATAGATAACTAATAATACTGGAGATGTGAAGGAGTTCTTTCATAAAGTTTCGTTACTGTGAAGGCTAGTCTCGCCTCCGCCCAGTGGATTGTGTATGACCTCTTCTGAGATTTTGTGGAGCTTGACGCCCAAAAATGAACGGAATACAAATAGTATTTCGCCAATTTAGTTGTGTCATGGTAATATGGAATAAAGTAGTTATTTTCTTTTAATAGTAAATCTTTATTTAAAAATCATTCCTAAACTCCCATAACTACATTTTAGAGTCGCGCAATTGCAGGACGATATGATAAGTTGGCAGTTATTATTAGGGTTTCGATAGCATATAAATGCCTTATATCTGTTTAAGTTATTAAAACAATTAGTATGTCTGCTCGGTTTGTGTTTAATTATGTCATCCTTTTATTTATGCAGAGCGATATAAATTTTTCGTATTCTCGAAAAAATCCTACGAAAAATGAATTTAAATTTGTTGGCCAAGGCTGGGTGGCCAAATTCGTGCAAAAACCGCTTAATATTTCAAAATATTTATTTCTCTCTGAGATGCAGTAAAAGCTTTAACATTCCTGGTCCAAAAAAATGCATTTTATTTTTCCGCCTGATATATGTAATATGGATTCCTTGAATTCATATATGTTTTCAGACTATCGGACTAGATGTTTAAACAAAATTACATCAAACTTAAATAATGTACTTGTGTTTTTGATGAAATATTATATAAGTTTTCAGACATATACCTAAAACAAAACTGTTTTTGTAGGTTTAATTTTAATTTAATATTAATGAATATATTAAAAAGGAGAGCTATGTGTTAATTATAAATTTCCAAACTTTTTTCACTATAAGGGAAAGGAAAACTTCACTGTTTTCGAAGGTCATCAGCCATCATTTACACATCCCAATGGCCTTGATAGCGAGTTTCCATTGTTTTAATGTCTTTATGAAACCGCTCACCTTGTTCTTCACTCATTATACCAATATTCTCAGGGAAGTAATGAACATTGTTGAGAAAATGCACTTTAACACTCCTTCAACACCCTAGATTTCTAAAACGTCGTTAACATTTCCTTCACAATTTCTGTATAATTCTCAGATTTCTTGTTTCCAAGAAAGTTTTCTGACACTTTTTTTGTATGCCAACCATGTTTGACTTCTCTAACTCGGACATCGACTGAGTAAAGGTTCATCCTGCATAAGCTAAGAACCTGGGGTATAATTACTTTATCAGGTCTAATTTAATATGAAGTGATGGAAGGACCTTAGAAGGAGAAACCAATGCTTCAATCCGGCCAATTGTTTTCTGGTCCATTGCTCTAAATTAGCTCTACTTTCCCATTCACAAAGTGAATAATTTATTATCTTGTTTAAATCTCTCAGAATACGTGTTTAATGTATTGTTCAATGAACAAATAATCAAAACTGTTATTTTCTATATGTGGTAAGCAATCAGAAAAAAATGAACGGTTTTCATTCAGCAAAAATGTGTAGACCAGCATTATGACAGTGCTATTGGTGACTGTGAATTCAGTTTCCTGGGATTTATTCTGGTACTAGTGTTCCTTCTTTAAACCTCTTGACAAAGGTCCTTCACAGGGCAGGAATAATGGGGGTGGACCGTCCTAAAACTGTCATTCCTAACAAGTTCTATGGACATAGTGCACCATAGCGAATGGAAGAGTGAGGTGGCCTTGCTTGTCTTCTCCATTCAGCTTATCATTTCACAAACACAACTTCAGAATATATTTTTCTGTACTCAATTTTTTTAAAACTTGGGTTCACCAAGCTGATAAAGAGTGTGATATAATGTTATAATTGCATTATGAAGACAGCTTAGAAAAATATAACTTCGGAGTCAGTGATACTCAGGAACATTATTTACAACCACCAGGAAAGAACCAAGTTTTATTGAGGGAGTAGGTAGAAAACGCCTGGGGTAGCTTTTGTTATGTCCTTCTTTGTGGCCCAGTTGGCTAGGGATTCAGCTGCCAAAGTGTAGGGCATGGATATAGCACCTGCTTGGGTCTAACTGCCTGGGTGGGTTTTACCAGTGTTTTGCCTCACTCTGAAGAGGAAAACGCCAGGTTAACTACCTCCCCAAATGGCTGGGCTGGTTTGGGTAATTCATTCTGTTCAGATAAAGGGGGTTAACGGGAACATTAAACCAAGCTGAACAAATGTGTCTGCGTTTTTTTTTTTTTTTTTTTTTTTTTTGGCGAGTGTGAAAAAGTTGGTTATTGGGGGAAAAAAATCAAAAAGCAAATCTTATTCCTTCTTGGCCCTGTACAGCTTTGATATTCATTGATCCTCACACTGACAAATTAGGTGCCTACTAAAATCTTTGATGTAATTTCTTGATTTTGCCATGTTCGAAACCTTTTCTTTCAGAACACGGATGAGAATAGACAAACTGAGAAAACGCTGCTTTATACAGAGTCTCTTGGCCATATGTATTGACAGCGTGAGCCTACTCTGCTACATGCTGGTGAAATGACATATAAAAACTGACATTATTTTGGAGTGTTACTTGCCTTTGAAGAAAAATAGCTAATTCCAAAAACGCTCAATATCTTTTTGGAATTTTCTGGTGTCATGTTAATCTCTGCTTCTTAACTTTAACACCCACCTCCACTTGTTTGATGTTGTGGTATCTTCAATGTGCCTTATCCATCCTCCACTATTATTAATGCCTTGCTTTTCTGCAGTAAGTACCGTAACCTATGGCATTATTGCGTACATGTCTTCTATTTTTTCACCACCCAGGGCGGTTCTGAGCATTGACTTCAGCGTTTCCTGCATTATTTTTCAGTTGCCAACTGTAACATAATTTTGGGGCAACGGTACTGGGATTGTTGAAACAGCATTTAAACGTACCATTAAATTCACTAATACCATTTGTAAACTCAAACCTAACCTAGCGGTTACATTTTAATATTGTTTTGTATGGCGCAAGCGTCCATCTTAATTTTAAATTTTAACCCGTACGTTAGGTTTAAGTTTCGTAGACTCCAAGATTCAATCCAGGCCAGGATCCATGGATTTTTATCGGGCGTAAAAATCCAAAGTATGGAAGGGAAGTAATGTTATGGGTCCCGTATCGTACATTTACGACACGTAAAGAACCTCAACCCTGAAAGAAGAGGCCTCTGAACAAATTTTATCAGCCCTCCCTGAATTGAATGGGGCGCTGATGACATGAGATGTTAAAGAGCGTCCGTAAATAAAATAAAATAAATAAAAAAACGAGGATCCATATCAGAACTAATATTCACTTACGTAGCTTAGGTTAGGTATTTGCTTAAGTTTTGGTTAAGAAGTTTGCCTTAATTCAGCCTAACCACTTTCTCGTCCAACTCACCGCCACGGGTGGCCGAGGTAGTTCAGGCACGGACTCGTGAGCGGGAGATCTGGGTTCGAATACCGCCAGGATCGTCCTTCCTGACAGGTTTTTTTCCAGGTTTTCCTCAGTCCTCATAAATGGCATATGTCGGGGAGGTACCCTAAACTTAGGCCTGGAACGATTCCTTCCTTAAAAATAAACCCTTTCCCAATATAACTCATCTCATGTATCATCAATGTTCACCGCCTGTGGTGCCTCTGTAGCAAAAACGGGCGTTAAACGCCATTCATTCATTCGTCCAACTGTGCCCTGTTATCTAGTGCATTTCTTGCTGTTAGTAATAGTCGTGATGTCACAACCTTCACCCTACAATGTAATTTTCTCATTTTTCCAAAATCTACTATAAATTCAATCGCATTGTCTTATGCTGGTGGGTGGGTTAACGCTTCCAAAGCGTTCACCTATCTTGATGCCTTCCTCAGCGGTTTTGTGTTGTTTTGGAACATTTTTCTCAATTCCGCACCTTTTTCTAGTGCTGGGTGTTTACGGACGTTTCACCAAAAAATATTAATTTCAAAACAATTTCTCTGCTATTAACACTTGAAATTCAATTATAACAATTAAATCTGTTGGCGCGATCACTCTGTTGTAATTCCTGTACCTCCGAGATTCTATATGATAAGTTTGTTCTAATCTCGCGATATCTCGTCTGATTTTTCTTCTGTGAGAACATGACATCTTATGGTAAGAACCTATAGAATGCAGTTGCTTTACTAATCTTTTTATGATGCTGCTATTTAGGATTAGTCGCTCAGGATGCTACAATACTTTGTGTAAATGAGCGCATCCTATAAAAGAATAGTTCCTGTACACTGTATTTCATTACTAAACTACGATACAATTATATTCAAATCAACAGCTACTGACACACTAAACTATGCATACAGTAGCTTATGCGAAGCTACGTGAGAGACCGGGCAACTACAAGAGAACTTCTGTTTTTTTTAATCGCACTATCGGTTGTGCTCATATTAGATGACAGAATTAAAAATCTTAACTGTAATAATCTGTATATATTTGGCAGGAGCAATAATAACCTTTTATTTTCTTTCTTTACAGGTAAGTGTTGAAGTCCCGATTCCTTGCACAGTTGATAAAGCATGGTGAGTGTTTTACAAATGCTGTTTATTTTAAAAGTGATCTTCGAATAACAGGTTATTCATATTATGCTGCAGAGTTTCTACCGAATATTGTTGCAGTGACCCATAATATATCTTGTGGACTATAATCTGTCCATTATAATTTTATAATAAAATATTACTTGCGTTTCCCGCTTTGCCGCTCTCCTCTGTTGCTATTGCCGGTAGAATTTACCGCCACATTGAAATTCGTGTAAGTCGTTATTTTTACAATCTCATCATCTGCTGTATTAGTATTATCACATTAGTTCTTGACCGAAATGTTAACCAAAATATCTTATATGTAATGAAATTTATTTCTCTGCACTTTAAGTGGGACAAAAAAAATTATTCGTAACATAGTATATTCCTTTAACAAGCACTAGTACTCCACGAGCTAGAGCTGATCAGTCTAATAAAATTATTTCTGCCACGTGCCTTCATTGGCATTCACTGTAAACTTATGATGAATAGACAATAGCATGATAGTGTTACAATTAAATTTGTTATTTTGCAGCGCAAGTTAACTAAATTAACTGCTGGCAGTAATGTTCGTTCTAATTATTAGTTAAATTTGTCTTTTTTCTAGTTTTGAGCTAAAAACTATAATCAGGATAGAATTTTTGTTAAATGTTCTTGCTCTTCCTGCATTACCCTATTCTGCTGGAACCTGAATGCAGGCCAAAGCAGCGTGTCTCATCTTTGAAGGCAACATAGCTCCATTATTCTTGTTGCCAATTGTCATGCTCCCGGCACCGGATCTGATTTCCACGGCGAGTCGCTGGATGACGGGAATGAAATACTGTGTCGTGCAGTCTGTTTCTAACAATCTGTGTCGAAAAAGTTAAATTGTCAATGTTCTGCAGAGCACTTAACATGGCAACAGTTAAATTCCTTTCAATTTTTAAGCACAGAAATGTCTTGTGCAGCAGTTGTAATCCTTGGTTTATCTAGATGTTGTTCTTATTGACTGACTAATTCTTGATATCGCTTCCACGTTCTAGATATAACTTCTCTTCCGGAAGCATCACCATATGATCCACCATTTCTAATTATTCCAATCACCATATATCGTTTATCTCGACTTAAATTATGTCATTGAGGAGTGGCGGCTCGTAGCTTCTGTAGAAAGGTGGGTCGTGGGCATACTCAAATGGCATGGGGGAAGGTGTTTTTTTATCAAAATTAATATTCTTCCCTGAAATTCTCTCTTAATGGAAGCCCCAGTCAGTGTTTGTGCTATAAACTTCTAGTTTATATGGAACTCTTCTAATTCAGCTTAAAGTGTCCCTTAAGCCTTCTGCAGTCAATTCAGAAACAGCAATGAATTTTATAAATATTTCAAGAGGTTTACTCCCACTGATGTATCGTAATATCACAACAAAGTGAAACATGAATGTAATATCTGTCGTTTTGTCGGGCTGTGCAGAAGCGAAATTTGCCCTTCTTATTTTCTAATCTCATTCCTATAGACAACATACGTTCCTCGCTTATCTCGCTGTCGACCAGGATGTTTTTTAAACCGTAAAAAAAAAAAAAAAAAAAAAAAAAAACTTTGCCATCTTGCTGAGTAAACTCCTATAGCTTTTGGTTGATGGGGTCCAAATCTTTTCACTTCCAACTTAACAGTTAAACTTAGACGTGTTAAGTTATGCTCAAACAGTTAACACGTAAAAGTCAACTTTCCAATGACAAACAATTTCATACAAAGTGCAAAAACAACTCCTAGTCAGTTATGCATGTATTAGTAACTTTCAATATCTGGTTCCTAAGAAAAGAGAGAAGACCGAGTGTTGGCCATGGGCAGTCTTCTTGCTGGCCGAAGAGAACGGAGAAAAAATCAGGAAAAAGGATGAAGACAAAATATAATTCCTTGTAAATATTTTCGGGCCCTTGAAGTTATAAATTTAAAGCATAAAAGCCCATGAGCTTCCATTGCTAACGGAGGACCCGCATGCTACTGCTACTACAGAGAAAAAGCGTTGTTGTGTTAGGTGCAATTAAGAACTAATCGGTTATGCCTGGCTGTTTTCGTGTACTTTTTGTTTTAATAGTTTACCAGTAGCAGGGATAATGGTAAATATTAATAGATTTTGTTTTTTCGGTGGGGGAACCGGGCCCATTTGGCCATTATTCACGAGCCATCCCTGTTATTCTCGAATCGTTTATTCTATTATTTAAAAAACAGTTGCTATATACCTATATTAAACAGAAAATTTCTTGCCAATTCATCATGTATAAATTTAAATAAATAAAACAAGTTATAAATAATTTACTGCTGTGGTAACAAGTAGGTAAATAAATTAACAATCTACCCACATTTTATGATTTTTAGATTTTTCTCAGGAATTTAATTTAAAAGGAATTACAGTGCACATGTATTTTTTTAAGCAATGCTTTTCCCTTTTGGCATGGAATTGTTTACAAAGCACCATGTTTCAGTTGAAATTGCGGGCTGCTGTTGACTGAACTTAGAGGTGTTTGTTGATAACTTCTCCGAGGTGTGTGGTATGCCAGGAAGCTGAAAAGAGCGCCTTGCTCGTGCCCAGTATACAACTTTTCTACTACCGACGGAACAATAAATTCTTTTGGGTTGGCGACTCCACAATCCTTTTCCTGTCTTTATTGTCGCCGAAAAAAAGAAAACTGCGGAAATAAAGTGCAAAGAACGTCGTTGCCTACCAGTAGAGAAGGAAACAAAGAAGAGGTGGCCTTGGAGGTGAGGTGGAGAGAAGGACGGCTAATTTCCTGGCAAGGGCAGCCTACAAGCAGCCACATGCTCTCTCTCGCTATTATTATCATCATAACACACCACTTATATAACCCCTTCCCCTCCCTTCTGTCTACATTTGTTACCGCTTTAATTGCACCTTTTGGCAACTGGTCCATCTTCGATTTTCCTTTGAAAGTTAACCCTGCTTATCCATTATAAAAAAGAACAAATCTAATTGCTTTACCAGTGTTACCCTTGCATGTCATGTCTTATATAGCGTGGGCATCCGCAAAACCGTATCTTCCATGCAGTATTCAATTAAGGCGTTGCAATCAAAGCTGCTAGTATGAACTTGAAAAAACTAAATTTATATTCGTGCTCAGCGTCCTGAATAACCAACGTATCAAAATATATTCAAACATGACATAAGCCCTTTTGGTTCAGCAAGGACACAAAGGCAGCGTGATAGCGTAATATTTTGAAAGTGTTTGAAGCGCCTGTGGCTTTGCTCGAAAATACAGCACACTGCTGCAACACCACTAAGAGTTCAGACAGAGATGTAGAAATTGGAGGCATGTAAATGCTTAGAAGTTCATAATAGAATAAAGAATCTGTTCAAGCAAGTCATTAGTAGGGCGAAAGTATGAAAGAAGTATAGGAAAAAGATCATAAATAAACTGAACAGAGGAAATGTCAAATGTTCTAAGTGCCATTTTCTAAATTGTGCAGGATAAGCAAAAAACTGGTCATCTCGGTTAGCACTTAACTTATTACGCCAAAAGTACAATGATCAGAAAGAAAAAAAATAATAAAAAGGTTCTATGTGTCATGTGACGGAAGAGTAGGTTACAAGTGCCATTTAAACCTTTATTCCATTAAGCACGAAATATATCATTAAGGGTAAAAGTACAAAAATGTATTACGAAACATTTACAGGAATACCAATCTTCATATTTTGTCCTCACAATTGACAGGAAGAGTTTAGTTTTTCATTCTTACACGGGGGTTGAAATTGAAATCTCATGAAATTCCCTTGTTCTTCAGGAAGGAATGTTAACATGAACGAGAGGTCTTTCTTTATTTTTTTTTTTTCAACCGATAAACGGTTTAATCTTTCATACGAAGCATAGGTTGCCGTATATCAATCACTGATTTTTCCTCTTATACCATACGCCGCCATATCTTGAATTAGGTTATGTCCACTCCTTAGGGATATTTAATGTATTAGATATAATTATAATTTAAATATACTTTATTATGCACTTATAAATATTCAAGCGTGATAATCCACGGCTACACACGGCTACATTTAGGAGCATCAATTTCAGCCTTAAAGAAATGTCAGAAGAATCGAGCTGCTCACTTGTTCTCAGTCATTTATTTTATTAGTCCATTTGATCAATTATATTTATTTATTTGTTTGTTTATATTACTTGACACTCACGTTCTCATTATAAGGAAAAAGTGGGATGTGTCAAAACAGATTATTTTAAAAGAGAATAAAGATTGATAAGAAATTATTTTAATGGTATGTAGCAAGAACCTTAAAAGTATATTAACTATGCATTTGAAACAGGAAATGCCAATATCAGTCGTAAACCGTACTTTAATTGCACTTGATCTAACTTTACCTATTACTCAAATATTTATTCCTCCTTTATACATATTGTTATTCATTATCATCACTTTCGCTAATACTTAGCGCATTTAGATCAACTGTCTCTCAAAAGTATTAAAAAAATAATAATTTCCACGCTAGTATTTGAAGTTACCAATATTCCTACACTTATAGAGAAATGTATACAAATTACCAGTGCCCGACTAACACTAACATTTCTGTGGAGCAGAACAACGAAAGACCTCTTGTACACTTGTAAGAAGGAGTTGTAAAGTACAAGTGTGGCAGAAACCTTTGTGGAACAGAATTTTACTAATAACTACAAGTTACAAGTCCATACACTTGTATTGTATTAGACCATATTTTTGTGGAACAGGGCTCAAGTGACAGTTTCCCTCCCACGTCACTAACCCATTTTGAATAAGCTGGTGAATTTATGGCGTAGGCTTTCGTGGTTTCCGAAGTTTATCATGGTAAAAGTTTTTTTTCGGTTTATGCCGGGTTAATGAATCTTAACGATAATGCACTATCCAATGCCGTCCTCCTCCTCCTCCTCCTCCTCCTCCTCCTCCTCCTCCTCCTCAGAGAATTATGATATATATCGATGAAAGCCAACTACTGTGATATCAAATTGCTTCTTGAAAAATTATTACTGAAGTTGCCTGAAAGGTGTAGTAATACACCGCATTAAACATACGTGGGCAGAAGCCTCACCTGCGATTTCTGTTTACTTACCATTAATCGACATGGTTTGTCGAGCGTTGTCTATGACAAATTCAATAACGGAACCGTTGATATACGTTAAACATGTGGTGAGCTACAGACTAGAACGCAGTGGATTAGTTTTAATTAGTTTTTAGAACGCATGCTCCTCGCTTTTTGAGAGACCTGGGCTATTTATAAGTGTTATTTTTATTCCGAGGTTTATTAATGGGGTTAGTTCCTGTCAACTGACGCATATTCCTTACTGGTTGAGGGCCGGTAAAATATGCCCCTCTCCTCGAGATTAGGCTAGGGAACTTTTGAGTTACAATTAGGCCTGAAAGCCCTCCCAAATAGTCTGTTACCTTGCTCCCGTGCCCATTAAGATTTCACTGGCGAGTGTGTGTAAACCCTTGACAGATTTATCTCCGTAAAGATCTTTTCGGCGTGAAGTAAAAGTCTCTGCCTGTTTTCGCCGGAGTGGGAGAGGTGTTTTTCTTTCTTTTCTGTTCACGGGGGTTTCCAACATGTAGGCCGTTTCTTGAGCCAGAGTGGGAAGTGAGGAAAACAGCGAGATGGCTCCAGCTCTTAAAACAATCAAGCTGATCAGGCAAGAATGGAGTATGTGGTCAAATAGTTGATTGAAGACTAATTGTGGCGATTATCATAAGTAAATTAGGTAAAAATAATATCTAGAAACCGAATAAACTACTTGTTATGATAATCGTTTTACTATAATCTCTAAAACTTGCACTGTTTTTATGAAGCTGATGTTTTGCCACTGAAAATAGCAAATAAATCTGCAATGTTATCAGCAGATATATATTTTTTCGCATTGATTGTGGTTGGTAAAATACGAAATGGTATCCAGAATATTGGGACTGGTGGTGCCATCTGATCAAAACTTACTTTGAGACTAATGACCGCCGTCACCCTCGAAGTAGTTCCCTTCCACACGTATTCACCGGTCCCGGAGATTCTGCCGTTTTCCAAGTGCATCTTCGAAGTCATGTTTTTTGAGGGTGTTTAGTACAGAAAGGGCTTCTTCTTGAATTCTCTCAAGTGTCCAACCGACGTCCTTTCAATTTGATTTTCAGTTTGGGGAATAGAGCGAATTCGCGGGGAGCCAAATCAGGCGAGTACGGTGGGTGGAGAATAACCGGCATGTTTTTCGTCAAAAAAAAAAAAACTCCTGGTGAACAAGGAATTGTGACAAGGCGCATTATCGTGATGCAACAGTCAGTTCCCTTGTCGCCAAAGTTCGAGCTGTCATCTCCGCACATTTTCACGGAGCCGTCGCATAACGTCACAGTAGTACCTTGAGTTCACTGTTTGATTTGGTGGAAGGAATTCTTTGTGCACAATCCCCTTAGCATCAAAGAAAACGAGGAGCGTGCTCTTGACTTTGCTCTTCACTTGTCTCGCTTTTTTGGTCTTGGTGAATTCGAGCTCTTCCACTGGGAGAATTGTTGTTTGGTCTCAGGGTCATAAGCGTATATCCAGCTCTCGTCGCCGGTGATGACCCTGTACTAGTAGGCTGGGTCATTGGATACAGCCTGACGAAGCTTCGTGCAAACTTCAACACGTTGCACCTTCTGATCAGCAGTCAGGATCCTTGGTACAAATTTTGAGGCGACACGATGCATGCCCAATTCATCAGTTAAAATTCTTTGGCATATCCCATAATCAATTCCCACTTAATGAGCAAGGTCTTCAATAGTTCGACGGTGTTGAACTTTGGGGACAATGTCAGGCGTTGTGCAGCTGACGAGCCTACCGGTAGGGCATCGTCTTCAATAGCTGTACGGCTGGCATGCCACTCAAACATATGTGTACAGTTCATGCTTTGTCCTCCAAATACTTGTTGAATCAATGCGAGGGTCTCCGTAACATTTATCCCGAGCTTTGCACAGAATTTGATGCATACTCTCTGTGCTAAACTTGGATTCAACGTAAAATCGCCACACACTACACACAGAGTATCATGAAAAGTACCATAGAATCTCAACACATCTACCCAGATGAATGAAATTTTAAACACTCATTCATATAATGTGACAGTGTTGCCACCTATCGGTACAAAACTACTACAACTACTGTCGAGATGGCAGCACCAGTCCCGAATATTGTGGATACTACCTCGTATTGATATTATTTTCACGAATTGAAGCGAAATTGGCTCATTTGGCAAAAAGGGAAATTTTAACGACATTTATAGAAAATAACGAGTGGAAAATAAATCCCTCACATTGTAGTACAAGGCAAGGCGCAAATTTGTATGTACAGATTGTGTTCGATCAGAGAATGTAACAAAATTTGGATGAGCTCAATAAATTGTATCGAAAACCAAACACTTCTGCCCCTCCCCTTATACCCAACAAACTCAAGCACATGTATCGTCTGCTTAGGTGAAAACCATTAAAAAAGCCAATATCATTATATCTCGAGCCTGGATTAAGTAGTTGGAAGTATTTGGTGCAAAGCTGCCAAATATATTCATTCTTTTTTGGATATCCTCTTTAATTTTTAGACAGTTGTCACAAAAATATGTTACTATAGTCAATTATTTGGTAGTAATGGGAAAACTCAGATTTTAAAGTTGGCAAATGGCAAGCAGAATTTGTTAATGAAAATTGTAGCTTTATTTCTGATGTGGTGTTGGAATTAGGTTCTAACCCTGTATGCTTACATTTGTTAAGTTCCAAAAATTGGGATGAATATTATAACTTCCGGGCAAGTTGGTGAATAAATTACTAACTGAAGAGTACAGTGATCCATTAAGAACACAACTAATTCATATGTGGCAAATATTGGTAGCCTGATTGTAAACAGAATTAAAGAGCATATGAACCCAAATTAAGCCAGTTAGTTATTTGTAATTTTGAATTATTTATTTCACCCAACTAAGGTATTTAAGTAACAATAAGGACGGTTTATTAAAGTTGCGAATAAGTACAAAATATGCCTAATTTTTAGATCATTTAAACAGTCTGGCATTGTGGTTGGGTGCCATGTGGAACTCCAGGCATTAAAACTGACACGTTTGTAATTTGCCAATGCTGTGTTGAAATCTATTTGGGTCCTTTGTTCATCTATGAAGCAGAGAGATTTTTTCACAGTACAATTAGATTGAAAATTACGGAAATGAGCTCTATTATAACCTGTGCTATAGCCTCTTTTACTAAGCAAAAGCGTAAAATTAAAAATTAAATTAAAGAATTATCATTAGATAATATGAATAATAAGTTAGTAACATTTCAAGTGTTTTATTCATTTCCAAGTAGTAACTTTTTATTTTCAAAAACCCTTATAAAAATTACAATATAATTCAGTATACAATTAGTAATATTTCCCAAAAAGTTACTTTCCTTCCGCGAAATTGGGGAGAAAATTTTTGTGTAAAAAATAATGCATCTAGAAATATAAAGTTTTGGCGTCGAATGTAGACCAAGAACAGAAATAATCAAGGAAAAAATGGAAATAAAACACAATTTTTCATAAATAATTTCAGGCGGTGTAGGCATATACAAAGGTTGAATAAATCACACCTCTTATAGATTAGGTACAGTAAGGCAGGAATTAAAATGTAAGTCCTTGTTTATTGAATGTGTTTTGTTGTTAAAACTTGGGTAGGTTGTCAGTTTAATAAAATATTAAGTAATGTCCCGAAATTGAGAAATAATATTTATAGCACTATAACATGATACTTTTTTTTTTCTTTCTTTCTTTCACTGGAAATTACATTGATCTTCATTTTGTTGCCCTCAGCAACTGCTGGATAAAGCGTAGAAATGAATGAAAATGTTCACATTTAAATTAGTTAAAAATTTTTAAAAAAAAATCCCTCGCTTTTATGTGATTGTACAGAGCTAAAATGACTCACGCCGGCTGTTGCATCAAATAGAATCTCTTCAGAAATGAATATACCAGTTTCATGGAACTTTTCAATTTATAACCCGTTTGTGTGACCGTAAACAAAGCGAACTTCAGTTCTGTCTCCTTAACAACCAGCGTTATTGTCATAGAGCATTGGACTCACATTTAAACAATGATAAATGTACAAACTCCATCTTAGGCCAGTGATTGCCCCTGCCGGTCCTAACGAATTATATGAACTATTCAAATTTAGTTATACTTATCAATAACAGATGTCAGAAGGATTAGTGGTCAGCTAATCGCTTCAAGGGCCATCTAGTGTGGTGTCATTGTATTACTTGAACGTGAAATGGCCGGTAAATTTGTCCAGCGTTATGTTTTTTCAGATACAGACATTTTTAATGTGCCATAAATTATGACACGGGACTCGTTGCGCTCGAGATTTTTACCTCCCGAAAAAGTTATCGACCGGGTTTGAACCGCGAACCAGAGGGCAACGCATGACCCTTAGACCACTTATATATTAACAATACTTTGGTTTAATACTAGTAGTAAAAAAAAAACCTGTAGTGTCAGATAAAAGTAAACAAACTTTGTGCTCTCTTGGAAATACCCTTCCGGTTTTTTAATACAGTCTCTAAAAATCGTATTTTTTTTAGTTGAAGTTTAAAAGAGGTATATGAAATGAAGTTGTCAGCAAGCATAGGGTCTTGAAAATATTAAACTCTAATATCCAGTACAATGTACTAACCAAAGAAAAAATTAAACATAGATATAAAGTACAATTATATGGTATATTATATGGAAATGGTATAATTTTTATTTTAAGAGTTTAACAGTTTGTCCATTTTGAAAATAAGTTTCGCCTTATGGATATATAAAAGTGTAAAAGAGAATTAAAATATTACAAAATCGATAGCAAGTCACGATAAAAATTATTAGTTATAAAATAATTTATTAATTGGTTATATATTGCATTTGTTTTGTCACTTGCGACATCTGTTTATTGCTAAGGTAGTGTCAGTTCATTGAATGCCGGAAAGATGGCATGTCTATCATATTCGTCTTTTCGCATACTATAACGGTTCTTCAAATGAAATATAGACCGTTGTTTTGAAACAAACACTGGCTATTGTACAATAAACACTATATTACAATGTCAGAATACAGATGATTGTGTATAGATAATAATTTCTGTTCAGGCACCTGTTTCCAAGTATCACGACCTGCCTGATAAATGGTGAAGCTTAAACGTGTTTCACACAAATATCACAGTTTTGGAAAATGTTATAAAGTTGTTCAAAGCAAACGGGCCATTAATTTGTATTTCTACAAATATTTCCAATGGCAATTTGAATTCATTTAGAATAAAATGTCTTTAATCTTCAAAGCAGACAATCCCCTAAAACATTGCCGTTAACTGTTAAAACGAGCTAGCCGGAGTTTGCCTACTCGATCAAAGTAAACTTCCAAAAACTATAGTGAGGGTTGCCGTTACTGGGTTAGAACCACAGCACTATAAATGGGAATATTAAGGCAGCATTCCTCAGCCTTGAACCTCGATTAAGGTGAGATGAGAGATACCATTATTACTAATGCGAAGTTATTAATTTTATGTACCTTTCTCTAGAAAGTATTACAGATACCTCATTGAAACCTTTACTGCTTATTTTTCATTGCTGTAAGTCCTGAGCTCTAAGTTTGAATAATGTACTTTATAAAAATAATCAGATATCATTTTATAAATATAAAATGTTATTAATATTCATGTACAAAAAGTTCTTATGCAAATGACCTGAAATTAGATCTTAGCAATGAACGTAATAATATAGAGCAGATGTAAAAATTTCATGCTTTTATCTCCATTAATTTATGAGAAAATGGTACACATGTAGTGAATTTTTCACTTACGACTAAAATAACGTTAAAGCTAATACAATTAATTGTCAATTTACATACAAATACATTTCTTGCACCTGCATCTTCACACAAAATAATATAATACAACAGGAGATAGTTTCACTCAACACTGTAATTAAAATAGTCAAGTCAATCAGTGCACTAATATTTCCTTTGTTGTCTTCAATATCTTCCATATGAATAACGGATATCTTGTTCTTGAAAACACTAGGGGTTGTAAGTCATTGGTTTTTCACTTTATTGCATAATCATTCACTGAACTCTTTTCAGAAATAGGACTGTTAATTTCATTTCAGAAATAGGCCTATTATTTTCATTATCGATACTATCATTCTTTAATGGGTAGGTTTAGTAATACCTATTTCATTTGTTTTTAATTTTTGTATAAACCCTGGTTAACCTAGGCACGATATTAGGTGTATTTAGAAAAGAAAACTGGGACATATAGCTTGTAAAACTCACAAACACAAATCTTTCCGATTGCTTAAAAAAATTAAATATACCAGCAACCATTATTGACATTTTAAACAGTAACTTACTTACAAAATACATGAAGCGTACGGTATTAAAAAAGTTGGTTTGACACATAAAATACATTACGTAATTAAAATACCTTACAATTGGAATTTTTCAATAAATGATATACCAAATAAAGCAGAAAATTCATACAATTGTTTGGAACAAAAAACTGGAATTTTGTTTTTGTTTTTCTCCAAAATTTTATTTCTGACGTTAAGCAGCTTGTGGAAACTTATGAATAGAAAAGTATAAATTCTGTGTTTATTTAAATATTAGCCACTAATGACTAGTTTGAAATGCCGTTATGCTAATATCAGCAAAGATTTTATAACAAATCAACAAGTTTCACAGCACAGAAATCGTCATAACTCTTTACAATTTTAACACTGTTAGTGCAACTGCTTTAAGCCTAAGAAAGGACTCAGCCTGTAAAGACAAGTTCTTGTTATGAATGACAAAATAATATTTTCATTGCTAATATTAAAGCCAGTCTTTAGAAGTGTTAGTTTTTGTTTGAGCAGCGAGCGTTTCGTAGATTTGGAGAGGCTTTTCGAATTTTACCTGGTGACGGTTTTCAGCGGTATTTCTTCTCTCTGAAATACGAATAAATACGTTTAAGACTTTCATCGTGAAGATATTAGTAGTACCACAGGATGTTAATAGAAAATAAATTTAAAAGATAAATGACTATCAAAAGCCGGTGCATCTACAATAGAGTGTTGTTTATAGAGCATTGAGGTTAGGGAAGGCATTTTGCTCTCGACGTTAGAGGAGCAACAGTTTGGAAACCCCTGACACTGGCGCCACTGTTTTCACTAGAGCGATCTGTTGTCCCACCGCTTGCTGTGGAAGGAAAAAGGACTCTGCTTCCAAAATAGCAGGGTCACAACCCCTGGGAGAAGGGAAGCTGTCAGTAAACTGGTCATTAAGCCTTTTCTTCAGTGAATGAGTTCTAAAGAAAGGCAGAGGAAGAATATCCCTGAAAGGGCACACTGGTCTTTGAACAGCAGCAGAACTGTTTTGTGACGACCACGCATTCCCAACCTCAAACCAAGATCATCGGTTTCCTACAGCTTGTGGCGTCAAAACTTGTGTATTTGTGCATCTACCTTAAGAATTTGTCATTGGTATCGAATAAGAAAGAGTAGCCTATTGAATTTCTTATACTCAAGTGGATTCTTCCGTTGCAAAACACAGAAACCAAGCTTGCATCCATTCATGCTTGGAAAGTAGAGAGGAAAACTATAGCATTGAACATATCCTACGTGAATGTGAGAGGTGCTGCAGGTAAAGATCATCTTGATAAAATGTACCAAACAATAAACACTTTCGCTTTGGCACAACGAAAAGTACAAAGGCAGCCCTCGATACTTGTTAATGTCTTATCAAACACTGGCACACTTTGTTCTATCCTTGTACGTTATTTCAGATAGACTAAAGGATACAATTATCCTTTGCTTTTTCTGTTTACATATAGGTTAAGTTCATAATTTTCTAATTTTAATGCAGTAAACGTTCAATTCCGAAGATAAATTCGAAAAATCAGAACAGATTAATGTCATACATTTCATAGTTAATATCATAGCTGATAATTTACATTCAATTAAATATGTATGTGCCATATACTGTGCGATCAGTTTTGTTTTCCCTCCGGAGTGTTTTGTCTATGGGCGAGCGCGTCGCTCGTTAGCCGGCCAGCCTTAGTTAACTAACAGGGGAGTAAAACAATAAAACAAACCAACCTACAACGATACACAAACAAATTTAAGGGATTCATTACTTGCCAAATTATCAAATGAAGTGTTGATACGGTCTACCTTCATTCTTTACACATTTTTGGCATCTGTTTAAGAAATTATTCATCATTCTCAGTAGTTCATTTTGAGAAATGCGAACAATTTCCTGACGAGTATTATCTTTGAGTTATTGTAAGGTATGCGGGTTCGTTTTGTGCACGGCATTATTTAATTTACCCCAGAGATAATAATTGCAAACTGTTAAATCGGAGGACCAAGGGGATCATAGATTCCTACTAATAACTTTGTCTTGTGGAAACACATTGTAAATTGCTCTCATGGGATTATTTCATTCCGCAATGACAAAGTCCTGTTGCAAAAATGCATGGTCACGCTACCTGTCGGTCAGAAGAAGAAGAAGAAGAAGAAGAAGAAGAAGAAGAAGGTGGTTTGGTATGATATTCATATAAAGACATGCTGTGCCATTGTAAGCATATGGTATGTTGAATATTCATACCCGGAAACTGCAGTGCTACGACTGCAACTGTCAGCAAGGTCAACAAGTAAGCAAGCAGTTGCTACCCCCTCCACGCGCGGCAAACGATTGGGGGTTCGCTCATAGGAAAATCCCCGCTCCGCGAGGGAAAGCGTTATTGATTGCACTGTAGTATATTAAATAAATATATATATATATATATATATATATATATATATAGTTTAAGTCGGTTGTTCTTATTTTCCTTCCAATTTCACATCAAATTGCCCTATAGAGGAGTAGTAAATTGTAGGTTAGGCTGTCGATCCTGGTGTCTATGGTAACCATACTTTCCTCGTAAACCCAAGATCACGGGTTCAATCCCGGCCAATGTCGATGGATTTTTTTTGGGGCATAAAAATTCTCAGGGAAGTAAAGCCGTAGATCCCGTGTTGTAGATAATATAACTTCAAGCCTGAACGAAGAGGTCTCTGAGCAAAGTATATCTGCAATTTCACAATTGAATGGGACGCTGCTGACCTGAGATGTTATAGAGCGTCCGTAAATAAACCAACCAAATAAAAGTAGGTTAACCTGTATATTAGTACATAAGTTTATATATATTAAGTGTCTCTAGTTATTCCCATAGTTACTCCCAAAGATAGACTTGGTTTTCATGATAGAAAAACACAATTTCACTTGTCTTGCTTACGCAAAGAACTTTTATTACACATTAATGTTCGTGTAACATAAAAATCGTGCTGGAATGAATGGTGTTAGCAAGAAATAACACTTTGCCTATTAACCCCTCCCCCCCAACTTCTTTCAGCTGTAGGTTTTCCAATTTTGCCCCAAGAAGCTACCAATGCTTTAGTTGGAACCTTCAGTATGAGAAGCTGCTTCAATTTCAGCTAAAAGAAAATGGCAGAAAGCATTTTTTTTTTTAATGAACTTTCAGCACTAAAAGGTTCTCCAATTTCGCTCCCACAAGCTTCCAGACATCAAAACTTGAATTGGAACTTCTATCACAAGAAGTTGCTTTGATTTCAGCTAAAGGAAATGGCAGAAAGCACCGTTTTTCTTGGACGAACTTTCAGTTTCAAAAGTTTGCTTTCCTCAAGTATATTGAGGAAAGCAAACTTCAGTTCAAATGTCAGGAAATTGCTTCAGTTTCAGCTAAAGAAAATTACAGGCACCGCCGCTTGGGTTGGTTGAATTTTCAGTGCGAAATGTTACTCCCATTTTCAGTATATTGAAGAAAACAAATGAGTTGGAACTTTCAACTCGAAAGGCTGCTTCAATTTCAACTAAAGAAAATAATAGATTTCATTGCTTGTTGGATGAATTTCTAGCACTAGAGGTCACTTCGATTTCGCCTGAAGAAAACAGCAGAAAGCGCCATTTAAGTTGGATGAACTTTCAGTATGAAAAGGTTCATCCAATTTCAGCTCAAGTGTATTGAAGAAAACAAAGCTTTAGTTGGAACTTGCAGCACGAGATTTTGATCCAGTTTCCGCTAGAGGAAACACGGTTTGATTTGTACTAACTTTCAATGCGAGAAAGCTAATCCATCATCACCTCAAGCATATTGAAGAAAGCAAGCTTCAATTGGAATTTCAGCACGGGAGGTTGCTTTAATTTCAACTAAAGGAAATAACAGAATTCACGGCTTAAGTTGGATCAATTTTCAGCGTGAAAGGTTACTCCGATTTCGCCTGAAGGAAACTGCAGAAAGCACCGCTTGAGTTGGATGAACTTAGGGTGTTACAAAATGAAGCACCAGCTGTTTCTGGAGAAGTATTCTTCCCATATAGGGTTATTTATAACGGGATGCTCTTTTCATCACTTTCTTTCAGCAGGTTATTAATGTGCATAAATTAATTATTCGTTGACTCTGTAAACCCCTTCGTCTGTTTCTAAGTTTGGGGCAAGAACATAAATTTTGTGACAAATGAAAGCGGAATATACTATTATTACTGTTGTGTACTTGTTAGAGAATGGAAGAATCCTATATTTTTAGAATTCGAATTCTAACAAGCTCTCAAAAGTTTTTCGTAATTGAAGAAAATTTTGAAGGGTGCGTTTAATGAAAAGCAAGTTGAGGGTTACAGTTTTAAGAAAAGATACCAATATTTATAAATAAACTACAGTTAAATGAAATACTTAATTAAAAACATTTAAAATCTCTTAGAGTCTTGAGATTCATTTCCATTTGTCTATGGTGGTTTATCTGTAGGGGACTTAGTTTGCAATCCTAATTTGTGAAGGTCGTGAAAGCACGCCGCAAAGTGAAGAATTGGCAGTACAGAAACTTTATTGCGCTTTATTAATAAACAGTGAATTTACAGGTATTTTCAATGAAGCGTATGTTTTAAAGTTATTGTGTAAAGTGCGGGCAAACAGAGTCCAACAGAGTTCCTAGTGTACAGTGTTGTCACTTTTCGTTTAAACAGTAACAGTGCATGAGATGCTTGGAAATTGCCCAGCGTTGCCATAAATGCTTTCGTAAATCAAATATTGAACAGAAACTATGAATATTTCCAGTTTCTCATATGTTTGAGTATCTTAATTAATAAATAAAAATAAATTATTTATTCTTACTGTCACACTCGATCTCTGTTAGCAGTTAACATGTACTGAAAGAGGTTGCAGATAAATGACGTTGTTTTCCTGATCGAGCTCTGGTACATCTCATTCCTTATACGGACCATGTTAACGTAACATAAATAAGCATCAGCAGTTCCAGAACAAATGACCATCAAACGTTGTCCCGTACTGTATCTACACTGTGTTTTTGAGTGAAAATGGGCAAACGTAGTTGGATAGAGGTTAAACCAGATCATTTCAATGTTCTTCGTGCAATAATCATAAATAGCTGAGTGGAAGCGCTTCGAAGTGTAAATTATTTTGCTGGTCCTTATTGCTGCTAAGCAAGGTTAAAAATTAGATTATGGCGTCTTGCAGGTCAGTAAGTAAACGTAAAGCAAGTAAAGATCATAAAGTTTTGTCTTTCGTTTAAAACGTGTCAAAACAAAAATTTAACAATTGTGACTTACAAGCACAATAAATTGTTAAAATTCAGCATAATAAAGAAGCGAGAAAAAGCAGGGATTTTTATAATGTTGTTGTACATTATGCAAACAAGAACTTTTCTGTAGGGAGCACTTGGAATGATTAAACAAAGATATGTTTAGGTATATATAAAATTTAAATTTAGAGCTAATTAAACGTTGAGGGATTTTTAATGGTGTTTAAGCCCGTTTTAACTACTGAAGTATCACATGCGGTGGACACTGATGATATATGAGGTAAAATAATAAATTGGGAAAGGATTATTTTTAAGGAAGGAAGCATTCAAGGCCTAAGTTTAGGGTACCTCCCCGGCATTTGCCATTTATGAGTGCAGAGGAAAACCTGAAAAAACCCTCAGTCAGGGAAGACCGTTCTGATGAAAATCGAATCCCAGACCTCCCACTCAGGAGTCCGTGCCTTAGCAACCTCGGTGATAGTGTTTAGAGAAAATGGGCTACTGCAGGGGGCTTTGGAAAACAATCCAGAATGAGCTAATCGGATGTATTCAAGTAGAAATCATTTTATATTTACAAATAAAAGAACAGTACTTCCTTTTTCGCTTGCCTTGTCGATGAAACTACAAATAATAACAAAATTATCAGAGTACTATTATTGTTAGCCTCGTAGATGCTTTAGGCCATATTCAAGAATATCTCTTTGCAATGACATTCAGAACATTTTTCTTACGTAAAGAGCACGCAGAGTTAATGAATTAACCATGAGTTGTTAGAATGTGGTAATACTATTATTGTGCTATCCCTCCGCCCCCCTCTCGTTGGCCTCGCCACAACATGGAACATTAGCCGCCACTAGCATTTAGTCAGAGTCCTTAGCTTAAAGATCAGGGGCGCCACTGAAATGTTTGCAGACACTTGAGCGCTGCACTTCGCGAAAACCTTGCAGTGTGCTAGCGTGTCTAGCCGCGGGCGGTACGGTTCGACCTTGATGTGGTCGATCTTCGGCTGTCTTTTGTTGGAAATTGTGCTCCCGGAGGCCCCACGCAAGGGCAACGGCCCTACATTCGCTCTTCAATCGGCCTTCAGCTCAACACCATGACCACGGACTCAACGAGACTAAAGAATAACTTTTGGAAGAAAGCAGAAGGGAGAAAAAATTCTGTGAACATACCCTGCGGGCCTATTCATTGAGAACTCCAGCATATTTGTTGCTGCAATCGCTTTAGTTTCTAATGTGGTCAACCGCTAGTATTTCTAATCTCAGATCGGTGCTGTTCGCTATGTCTGCCTATCAGCTGGTCTCTGTTGAAACCGCTACTCGATAAATCCACGTATAACAGAACGAGCACTTTACAGCCATTGGCTAGACTTCAGTTTTTGTGGAAGTGGAAGTAAGGAGCTTGCTTTTGTTAGCGTTCAAATTCACATATGTCATTTACTTAAACCTGATCCCTAAATAGAGTAGCATAACCCACTAGGCAATGTCTGAAAGGGGTGGCTTCTCTAGGTGGTTGGTAGTTTGCGCTTCCCCGTCAAAAAGTGATTGTTTAATTTTTTATAATTTTAACACAATGCGTTTTGTGTATAAATATGTCTGTTTCGAACTTCTGTCTTGCGCCTAATGTTTGTATTGGTGGTTATTATCTGTAGGGGACTTGACTTGGTTGCAAATTAAGGTGTAGTAAAAACCTTTTGCCCATAAGAGACAAAGATATAATTATATTCAAACAGTGTATTAATGGCAAAATGTTGGAAAAACTTGCAACATTACATTTGAAATAACAACGCTGTCATACACCTCTCTGCAGCAGCGATATTCATTCGTTTCTTAATAGTAAGGTGTTGCTGAATGACAGGTGAAGTTTCGTGTGAATTAGTGAAGTAATTACTTCGTTTCTTTTTGTGTTAATTGAATGTAAAGAAAATGAACGCTACACAGCACTTACATTCTAAATATTTTTCTTTGCGACCATTAGAAGTGAAAATTGAAATCAATCCCAGGTATTAATTTGGGTTAAACTGTGGTCTCATTTGATGAGATAAGACTTCTGGACATTTCAACTTGAACCAAAAGATAATCGATGAGTTTGTAGTCACAAAAAAAACAGGAGACCGAATTATTAATTATAGTTATTACGATTCTAGAAACTTGCGTCTGTATTCAGCAGCAAAGTCGTGGACTCCGGGTTTATGCTGCCGCGATCGCTGTTGTGGTTGAGGTCTACATTGCAAAATATTTTAACATTTTAGCAATTGCAAAGCAATTCTGAGGTAGCTCATCTGTAAAAGTGTAACATCTGAAACGCTAAATCAAGAATACATAAAGTGATTCACATAAAACTCAAAATGTCTCTATTTATTCGGATGGTAATGATTCGCAATTTTACTTTCAACTTGAACGGGAGCGTTGATAGTTTGATCCCTTGTCGTAAGATGGTACAGGTGTTCGGATTCGGCAGTTGGCAACTGTTTCTGATATTTTGTGAAGATGCATTATGTGTTAGTCAACAGCTCTTCCTTGTGAAGAATTCTATTAAATGTGTCATACCAGAGGGAATTGTTTTTCACAATTCCCTCAACAGAAAAGTTGGAAACAACTGGATCTCTTATGAGTGAAACCGGCAAGTATCGTTCATCAGCTCTGCCAACGGCTGCTGAGGACGTCAAGGCGGTGATTCTGTAAGTGAGGTACTTGCGTTTTCATGTATCAGAGAGCTGCAGGTACCGAATAAGGCAAAAATTGCCATCGGTTTCAGTCGTTTATTTGCAAAATTCTGGCACACTGTCTATTACATGGTTCACTGATGAGACAGAGTTTCATTTATGTGTCTATGCCAACACCAAAAACCCACACGTCAATTGTGAAGCAGCTATGCACTCAGTGAAAATCGGAATTTGGTGCTCTGTATCCGCACAGGTGGATACTAAAGAGTGTCAGCGCATTTTCATGCATTGTTGAGCAACTAGATAAAGTAAGATTGCGCCGAGGGCATTTTCAACAAGATGATGCTATATGACACACCGAACTTGCAGAACGTTACACACATGATCAATGGTACTGACAATATAACTCTACATAAAGCGGCAAGGAACATTCAATTTTTGACTTTGAGAAGGAGAGAGAGCAGTTAGAACGTTTACTATAAATATTCTATGTTGATGTGCAGAAAATTTTTCAACTTATTTTTTAAAATAAATGTGAGTTTTATATTAATTACCCTCTTATCCATTGTTTGTTGCAAATCTAAGATCATTTGGAGTTTTCTTAGCCATTACAGTGGCATTTACTGTTGTCTTCCCACCCCCCCCCCCGCCCCAAATGCTACAAATAGTTTCAGAAATCCTCCTAGATAACAGCGAGAGTTAAAATATGGATAAATAAGACAATCAGTGTGTACGAAAAATATTTACTTCAATTCGTCCATGATGACGCTTTCCAAACTCTCAGCTTTGTTTGAAGAGTTTTGAACGTCTAAGAATCTGGAGAAAACTCGTCCCAATGCCTGAATCTCCCACCAGTGAAAGCACTCCACAGGATGTCGTTTATTTTCCATCATCTAAACCTAATACTTTCGATATAGCGGTCATTTTCAAGTATATAGGCTTTCTTACTACACTAACTACTTAGATCCAGCCCGCCAGTTCACCTTCAAGCTACCCTAGCTGAATGAAAATAACCTACTATCAAAGGGGTACACCTCCTAACCTTCCATCAACATCCAACGCACTCTTCTTCCTAGGCAGCGGTTAAGTTCAAGTGTACAGCTTGCAACGCCGTCCAGGCTGATTTCAATCTGCAGTTTTATCCTCACATCCTTCATAATCACCCTGTCTGAGTGAACCTGCTACCAACCCAGACCGATACCCAAGCGACAGCCACTGTACTTCATCAGTCACAAGACCCTCCATCCTATGTAGCAATCAGGTTCATTGAATAGGTACGCCGACAATATCACTCAGGCTGACTATTTCATCTCCGTCCTTGAAATAAGCCAAGTCCTCAACAGTAATGCCTGATTTCCTGAGGAAGAATCTGGAAATTTAGAATCACTTCAAAACACTGCGACAGGAAAATCCCAAAGAATTGTGCGCAACATGACAAACTCCCAAATTTTCACATTCTACCAGAACCTTAATACTTTTAAAAGTAAACTCCTACATTAAGGGCTGCGTCAGAGGTGCGGGCTTCCAGTTCGACATGGCTGATGCAGGTCGTAGATTAAATCTTGAAACTCAAAGTTTCCCACAAGCACTTAACATTTAGAGTTGATGGCGTGCTATAGTCACGCTTTTATAAGATAAACGCTTTTTATGCCTGTTCATATGTTTTAACAATATGCTTGAGGTAGGCGTCCTTGTTCGTATCCAAAAGCTTGGGAACAGCTGCCCACAGTGTAGAAATGCCCAGATGACGCCTCTTTCCTTGAACTGGGCGTGAACTCACGACTTTTCCGCACAATGAATTTACTGTGATAACGACTAAGATAAGCCACTTTAATATATTGAGACCTTGAGTAACTGTGAGCCCCGACTCTATGCAGCAAAGACATCCCCCATGTGTAGAAATCTGTTGATCCCCCAAACGTCTGCATACGACCTTTGGATTTGTCCCATAAAATTAGCATAATGGAGTGGAAAAGTTCATACTATAGAAATTTGTTAATTTATAGCAATTTTAATCCAGAGGAAGAAAGCAAACATACGGTTGATAATAACTTGTAGAAGAGGAGGTAGCAAGGGAAAAAAGTTTTGTTTTGTTTTTGAATAGTGTTTAACGTCCGCTTTTACTATTGAGGCACCAGAGGCGGTGAACACTGATGATACATGAGATGAAATCATATATTGGGAAAGGATTTTTTTATTAAGGAAGGAAACGTTCCAGGCCTAAATTTAGGGTACCTCCCCGGCATTTGCCAGTTATGAAGACTGAGGAAAACCTGGAAAAAATCCCAGTCAGAGAGGACGGTCCTGGCGGGATTCGAATCCCAGACCTCTCGGTCACGAGTCCGCGTCTTAACGACCTCGGCCACCCGTGGCGGTGACTGGAGTGAGACTGGAATAGACGAAATTCAACTATTACAATCGCTACCGTTCGATTTATTAATACCAACTGTGAAAACAAACAGATAACATTCTGAACAACGTGTTTATTAATCTTTACAGTTGCTTAGATATTGCTAAAGTGATTTGAGGCTGGCAGAGAGTCGGTCCTGGTGGTGTAGTGGTAACCATACTTGCCTTCTAAACCCAAGATTGCGGGTTCAAACACGGCCAGAATCGATGGATTTTTTCGGAAGTAAAAATCCTAAGTATGACTTCCTTCGGAAGGGAAGTAAAGCCGTGGGTTCCGTGTCGTACATTTATGGCACGATAAAGAGCCTCAAGCCTGAAAGAAGAGGCCTCTGAGCAAAGTTTGTCGGCCGTTTCACGCCTGAATTGAATGGAACGCTGATGACCTGAGATGTTAAAGAGCGTCCGTAAATTAAAACAAATCAACAAAAAAAAAGACTGGCATAATATGCAAGAACAATTGCTTGAATGAATGTACATTAAATTAGTTAAATCTACAATTACTGAAAACATATAAAAGTAGTCAGTGATGCCTGTTCAGAAATTGCATATTGGGGAGTATAGGGTGAGATACACTGACCAGAATTTCATTTCATTTGCCGATTTTATGATGAAGTTGCATAAGTGAAATAGTCAATATAATTTGATTTAAAAAATTGTGTTTTTAATAATTATACATTTAATATTTTTGTAGGTTGGTTGTCATCAATTTGAAACCAAAGAGTTTAAATGGAAAAATAAATAAAAAAACATCATTGTATCTGTAAATCATCTTAATTTTTTCTTCTTCTGTTCGCTGTTAGCGGAAATTAAAATGTCACATGAATCATTGATAAATCTAAGCGCGTTTTATGGATTTATTATTTTATTTTTATAATTTTATTCTCTAAATAGCTATCTTAAAATACGTTAACATAAATTGCTCACACGCTGTACTTTTGTAAGGATGAATGCAAAATAGTTTGATTAAAGAAAGTGCTTGTAAGCACCGCTACTTTAATGTTGGAGCCCCGAAACCAGTGCAACAGAAAGCTGCTCTGCAGGTTATGAGAGCTTCACAATGGAAAAAGAGGACTGTTCAATGTGTGGGTTCTTTAAGAGCCTTGACCAGAACTTTGAAAGGCCTTTGCTCGGTTGGCAGCCCTTGGCACTTGTTTGTAAGGCTCTGCCCCGTTCCCCAAGGGTCAACAAGCTGTTGCCATGGCATGTCTACATAACTCCCTCACCAGTTTCTCACGCGCAGACCGCCCTTTCAGTATTTTAATTATGTTAATACCAAGAGCGGCGCCGATTTGTGGCTGGTAGGTACCTTGCCGCAAGGTGCAAGCTATTATAACAAAATAATACGCCTATATTTCAGATTTGAAATGTATTACAACAACAACAAAAATCAGCAATAAATTACACTGCGACATAGTGAAAGGTGCTAATTTAAAAATATTTTTAGTTTCTTATTTCACCTAATACTTCAGAAACAATAGCGCTCTGTAAAGGCGATAATAGAAACTTTTTTCCCCTCGTGTTTAACAGCCACGCTAAAGAAGATCAAGGACATACCTTGTTACTGTAAACAAAACAAAATATTTACCTTCAGGATAATGATGTAAACGTAACAATAACTAGAATGGCTATACGAGCCTTTTTAAATACTCTTTTTGAATGTCAGAACATGCCTAAGTTCTTCGTTTAAAGGTTACTTTGATCAAGTTTTAAAATTAGAATTTGCTATACCCCTAATCCAGGGCAGTATATTTACTTTCCCATTATGTCATTAATAATTAAAAATGACTTGAAACATTGAATCAGCAATTTCAGTAAGCTTTGTTAAACACCTATAACAATATACCAAAAGAATGCTTTATGTGCCAAATAGATATACTGGAAAGAGAGAATTGGTTTGGGGTGGTGGGGAAACTATAGGAAGACATTGGAATTGGGAATGTGTGGCGAGTGGATAGACCAACTGCAAGTATTAATTTGGGTCAAAGTGATCTGAGAAATAAGAGGTATACAATGCTTTCTGAAGAGATAGACTTTATCCTATATATTCCAACTTGAATCCAAAAAATCAGAGGGTGGAAGATACAGAGAAGTAAGAGATTTGGACTAGCTTAGAGTATAAAGTTCTTTAGGCTTATAAAGAATAGTTAAAAGAAACTGGGGACGGGAGAAATATATAGATAATTGTGGTGGATATGTGCTACATTGGTGCTTACAGGAGTTTAATTTCTAAAAGGATTAAGAAACAATTTTAAAGATGGGTGTATTATGTTCCATTGTCTAATAGAATGTGAAATGATAAAAATGTGGAGGAATAGTATCTGGGATGAAACTACAACATGATATAGTAGCAATTAAAATGTTGTCAGATATGAGGGTAGAGATATAAACAAGATGGGGGAATTCTAAGGAAAAGTAAGGGATAAGTGGAGGAGAAGTTTAAGGAAGGAACTTATGGGCCACACAGTTGTGGAAATGATGATTTATTATAGGGGTTCATTTACCATGCCTAAAATTCGTCCATTTATTCATTCAAACACCTATATCCAAACGTTGTATTATAGCAAGCATATAGTAAAGCGTCAAAATCTTTGAATGCTGAATGGATCTTTGAGATTTAGAACGTATGTGAAAGATTTACAGCAACGTTTTTCAAACTGTAGTCTTCAAGATCTGCCTTTGTAGTTTGCTAGACTCTTAGATTAAATGTGTTTAATAAAATGAGCTTTAGTCCAGGAAATATATTCAAATGAATTGTAGATCACACTGTCTATCTGAAAAAAGGGGAGGGGGTTGCACTGACAAGAAAATTTTGAACACTGTTTGTGTAGTTTAGAATTCTTAGGGACATATACGTATCTTCGACAATATCACCGACTTACGGTACGGGACAAACCTTAATGACCTTTTTCCTAGAAGCAAGATTACAGCTAATCAGCTATTTATTTATGTTACGTTGATATATGTCAACAGGCATTGTTCAGTTTCCAAAAAATGCAAATTTGTGTTAAAATACACTCTTAATAATTATGGGAATATTTTTGTGTGTTAATATTCATAACCCCTTTTCTAGTCTTCATTAGTGAAATAGTGCATCAATAGCACCTTTCGTTTCAGAAATATTCTGATGGTAGTTTTAGGTCCAACGTTCGTTTGTACTCGGGCACATCTGCATGATTACTAGCGGTACGCGGGCACAGGGTACGATTCCATTACTTGGACACTACTGCTACCGGTACTAAGGCGATGACTAATGATGATAATAATAATAATAATATAGTGATAGAAATCTAGAGTTAAAATTATGTGAAATTGTACTTCTCATTCAAAAAATATCGGCCCTGATGGTATAGTGGTAACCATACTTGCCTCGTAAACCCACGTTCGCGGGTTCAATCCCGGCCAGGACCGATGAATTTTTTCGCCCGAAAAAAGGGAAGTAAAGCCGTGGGTCCCATGTCGTGCATGTATGACACGAAAAAGAACCTCAAGCCTGAAGAAAGAGATCTCTGAACAAAATTTGTCGGTCTTTTCAGGCCCTGAATTAAATGGGACGCTGATGACCTGAGATGTTAAAGAACGTCCGTAAATAAAACAGATCAAAATCACTCAAATAATGTAGCTCTACATTACCTCTTTTAGGAACAGAGATGCATTACACAAACGGTTTTTCTTTTGTTTTCAATAAAGTAATTCTGGTCTTTCCATTCATTGTTAAAGCTATAGTTTCTTT